>CM038111.1:32516141-32602733 GCA_001642375.2 Mentha longifolia | reverse complement strand
ACTGAAAATATTTTTTTTAGTTATTTAATATTAACATTTATTTTTAATTTATGATTTAATTATTTTTACATACATGGAAAATGATGGAAAAGGAAACTACCATTTTCCCCCTATTTACTTTGTTTTCTATCATGGAAAATTTTACTTGGTGAGGAGGGGAAAAAAAAATTGATTGCTCTTTTCCCACTTTTTCACTCCAAATCATGATAATATTTTTTAATCCATTTAGATTGATAATATTTTTCCACTTTAGAGAATATATGACAAATCAAGTAGGTTACATTATGAGATAATTTTTTTTAATCCCTACTTCTACTTTTCAATCAAAGAAAACACATCCTTATATTTTAAAATATTCATTAAATACACACACATATAAGAATACTTAAATACTAATAGTGGTAATTAAATAAAGTATTTATTATAAGAAAAATTAAAAATTAAATTATGAACTTTAAAAATAGACTCTCCTACCATGGAAGCACTTGGATGATTGTTTTCCTGACTTTGCTTCAGAACACCGAAATGTAAGGTTGGGCTTGTCTACAGATGGGTTCCAACCCTTTGGACAATCTAGCCAACAATATTCTTCATGGCGGTCATTCTTACACCACATAATCTTCCACCATGGTTGTGCATGAAGGAACAATTTTGTTTTTAACTGTTCTAGTTTCGAGGTCACGCAATCCCAAGGAAAAGCTAGATGTGTTTTTGCAGCCATTGATATCCAAGTTAACAGATTTGTGGAAGTGGGTGTGAATACATATGATGTCTCTTTGAAGCAAAATTTGCAGATGTGAGGAATTCTATTGTGGACAATTAGTGATTTCCCGGCATATTCAATGTTGTGGAGCACTGCTGGAAAATTAGCTTGTCCGCATTGCATGGAGCAAATTGATGCTTTCACTTTAGAAAAGAGTGGTAAGCAGTCGTGGTTTGACAACTATCGAAAATTTCTATCCGTTGATCACACATATAGAAGAAATAGAAAAGACTTCACCAAGAATAAGCAAGTGCTTACAACAGATCCACCAAAGGAAAAATCTGGAGAAGAATTATTGTCACAGATAGAGCACTTAGGACTTATGAAATTCACTGAGGATGATACTGATGATATCAATAGAAGAATAGCTTGACATTCTGGCACTGGGTGAGAAGAAACGAAGTATCTTTTGGGATTTGCCATAATGGAAACACTTGTTGATTCATCATAACTCGGATGTTATGCACATCAAGAAGAATGTGTTGATAATATCTTCAACAATGTCCTTAATGTTCCAGGCAAAACGAAAGATACGAGCAAATCTAGAGAAGAATTGAACTTGTACTGTTCTAGACCTCAATTAAAGCGCAACGAGGCATTAGGGAAGTATCCAAAAGCATGTTGCACATTTGTCAATAATGAGAAGAAAGTGTTGTGTAATTGGATCAAAACATTAAATTTCCAGATGGGTATGTTCCAAATTTGGGTCGTTGTGTAGACGTTGTGTAGACTGAGGATGCTGAAGATGTTTGGAATGAAAAGTCACGACTGCCATGTCTTCAGCAGCTTACCTATTGCATTTCAAGAAATTCTGCTTCAAGGGGTTTGGAATGCAATCAATGAGTTATCCTTATTCTTCAAGGAGCTAACATCTAGAAGCATCACACTTGAAGATATGTACAAACTCAATGATAGTATTCCAATCACTTTGTGCAAGCTAGAAAACATTTTTCCACCTAGTTTCTTCGATCCAATGGAACACTTACAAGTTCATTTGGCTGATGAAGCACAAACTGTGGGTCCTGTTCAGTTTCGATGGATGTATCCATTTGAACGATATTTGCGAAAGTTAAGAAAAGTAAAAAAATAGAGCTAGATTTGAAGGATCGATTTGCAATACTTATCAAGTTAAAGAAGCATCCACTTTTTGCTCTTATTTCTTTGAAGAACATGTTAGCACTAGACATCGGAGGTTGTCTTGTAACTTATTCTATGAAGAACATGATCATAAGCACGACCAACATCTTGCAATATTCAAACAACCTGGACACACTCTTGGAGCACCGTCAAATGGATACTTACATGATAAAGATTATGAGGCGGCTCATATGTTATTCTAAATTGTGTGAAGAGACAGAGTCGTATCTTAAGTAAGTTCTTGCACAATATGTCTTTTACTTAATTAATTTTGTAACTGGAAAGTTTCTAATGACATTCATTTTGTCTATTAAGCATCTTTGTGGACCAATTGCGAGCAAGTGATCCTTGATATTAGATTCCGATATTGATTAGAGACGGAGAAGGAGTTTGCATCTTGGTTCGAAGCATATGTTGATCATTCTCCTCCAGGACTTGTGAACAACTTCATTAAGGATCTCGCTAAATGTCCATTTACATTACAGTAAAACCTCTCAAAAAGAATACTCTATTAAGGACTAAACTCTCTTTAGGAATAAAAATTCATGGTCCCAACTTGGGACCAGTTATAATTTGGAATAAACTCCATATTGTCATAATTCATATTTTTTCAAGTCTCAACATAAAGAAATACACCTCCATCTAGGAATAAATCATAATAATATATATAATTTTACAATAGATTTAATGTATTTGATAAAAAAATGTTGATTTTACTAGATTTAATAGATTACAATAGATTTAATAGATTTAATGTATTTAATATTTAGGAATAAATCATAATTTTACATTTAGGAAGAAAATGTTGATTTGATGTAATTGATAAAAAAAAATGTATTATACATAGTATTTATAGATGAAAAAATTACAGCAATCAAAAGCAAGTACATGCATCTATGGTGGGTGACTCTTGAGTATTGTCTTTTCATATTACGTGAGTAAATTAGTTCAATTAAGTTCAACACATTACATGTACATGTATCTACTAATTATACCATTATATAATATACATGCATTTAAAAAAAAAAAAAAACCTTATAACTCTATTTAGGAATAACCCTCATTTAGGAATATTTTTTTGTGGTCCCAAGGATATGACTATATAGAGGTTTTACTGTAATAAGAACATATCATGTATGGGTGGTAAATGGTCCGATACCAGTTAACCGGTTACCGAAATCACTAATTTTCAGGTACCGGTACCAGTACCGATTAAGTAAATCGGTTCCTGATCTGGTACCGGTTAACCGATGGAACCGGTTATGGCACCGGTTTTTATAAATAAAAAAAACAATTTTTTTTCTTTCTTTTTGTTTATGCCTAATTCATTTTTTTTAATACCGGAAACAAATTCAACATCAAACGACTAAATCATGTATCCCAATCTAAATTCAAATAAGTGAAATAATAAAATTAAAAAAAAATAATTCTTACAAATACAAATACAATCAATAATCATCCAACTAGTTCTTAATAACATTCTTTAGAGCATATGAAGACATGATAAAGGATTTTGCATGCAATTAAGATGGTAATAAGTTGTACAAGTGTTGAAATAGATACATAAATGACAAGTGCTGCAATGAACCTAATAGCTAAAGTCTAACATTCATTATTTCCTATTAATAACAACTAACTACAATTTAAATGATAAAAGATCATGCAGCAGAGGCACACCAAAGAATGGGGATTTCATCAATTGCATCATACTAATTACTAAAACACTATCAAATCGAACTATGAAAAAAGTCCAACACAAACCTTAAAAATTCAAAATCATAAACCTATAAGCTTCAAGAAACATAAATAATCCACAATTTCACAAACCAAAATAAGTCCAAAATAAAACGGGATAAACACAATCGATGTTTAAGAAATATTGTTGTTGCGATCATTCAACTCCATAGAACTACTCATGGACGTGCCAGTGCCACCGTTGCCAGTTCCAGTCTCCCCTTGTAATGTCTTGTCACCAAGATAAAGAGAACTCATCACTGTTAAGAAAGTACCCAAAAAAAACCAACAACAACAACAAATCAAAGTAAGTCTCTTGAATAAGTAAATATTACTACATACACTTCTCAAATTCTTTTTGTTGTTCTTCTGACTTTTCTTCATCATCATCCATGAATAGTGAACTCGATCTCAACCAATCCGAAGAGCAAATAAGAGGTTCAACCATATCGCAATTCAAAGAGCTTCTAAATTGGTCGAGAACTCGACCCCCCATACTAAAAGCAGACTCAGAAGCAACATAGGATACTGGAATAGTCAAGATATCTCTTGCCATCTCAGATAGAACCCGATATCTCATACCATCCTTCGCCCACCACCGGAGTATATCAAATGAGTCCACATCATCATTATTTTGAGTTGTCTCTTCCGTATGTTGTGGCTCGAAAAAATAAATTGTCAACTCAGAATAATCATCAGCAGTAGATTAGGTTCTTTTTGGTATAATACGACTACTACCCTCGAGGTCAAGCTATGGGACGAATACTCTGTTGCTGCTAAGTCATGATTGATGAAGGCTGATATTGAGAAGAAGAAGCACTTGCTAGTGCTATTGGAGTAGAAGCTTGTTGTTGCTTCTTGTGAAAATCAAACAGTTCATACATCACCTTTTTAACATACGCCATTAATGTCGTCGCTCAAGCATGTCCATAAACTTGAGTCAAACATGTTTCCACGTGGTCCAACTTCTATCTAGGATCCAGTATTGCAGCAACGTAGAACATCTTGTTCATCTTTGGATTCAAATCTTCAGTCTCCAACCAATACTTGCCAATTTTTTCCTTCATTTTCTTCACCATGGACCTTATTTATTCATCTATGCTCATCTCTAAATCTGAAATCATCTCAAATATGCTACACATTTCTTTGAAAAATAAATGCGACGCGCAAAAGTAGTGCCCGAAAATAAGAGTGTGAAATCATAGAATGTCTTCAAGTAGTCGATCATCTTCCTCACATTGACCCAATCTTCATTTTGAGGTGGACCGAGTGGACAATCCTAATACTTCTTAGAATATAAATCATTCACAAAACCTGGAGTCACCGATGCATACACCTTAATTGCCACCTCATAAGGCTCAGCCGACTTTAGCATCAAGTAAGTGGAGTTCCACCTTGTAGGCACATCTAACAACAAGCCTCTCTCGGGGGACTTGATGAAATTTGAGGAACAATTATGAAATCGATGTGATCTCATCAGCGAGCTCTTAATCCACTTCATTGCTTCTCTAACTCGCATCACAGATACTCCAATTTCCTCTAAGCCGTCCGACAGCACCAAGTTCATAATGTACGCCACACAACGCTAATGGACATACTTCCCGCCTAGTATGTTGGTATTCCATAAGTCAAGGGACTTACCAACATGTCTAACGGTCCCATCATTTGCACTTGCATTATCCACGGTGCAACAAATAATGCTCCTAAGACCTCAATCCTTCAGTACAGTAACAACAGTTGTAACAATGTCTTCCCCATTGTGACCAATGATCTTGCGAAAGCCAATGATTTTTAGTGGAGGGTCTAGTCCGCCCTAATAAAATGGGATGTAATACAAATGAAGTTTGTGTTGTTGATTGCAGTCCAACAATCGGTGGTTATGGACACTCTTCCCATGCCCTTCTTGAAAAAAAACTTCAAAATCTTCTTCTGCTCTACAAACAATTTCACACAGTCTTCTCTTATTGTCTGAACACACACGAGCAAGGAACTTCCTAAATCCTTCCTTCTCCACAAATTTGAAAGGGAGCTCATCAAGTATAATCATCTCGCACTATGCAAGTCTACCATCCTTCTCGGAAAATTTCCATCTTGATATTATAGCACTACCGTCGGCTCCAGCTTTGAAAGTTAGCTTCGTTTAACTATCTTTCTCCTTCACTTCATTCTTGGCCTTGCATGAGAGAATATGCTTTCTCAAACCCGAGGTGCCGTAAAAGTCTCAATCAACTGCAATACGGCTGCCACAACGCTTGCATTGCCCTTTCCTTACTTCCACTGGAGGATCTCCTTCACATATCTCCAAAATCTCAAATTCATCCCAAGCTTTTGATGTTAATGCTCTTTTCTTTCGCTTCTTTGTTCTTTTTCCACCCCCAGTAATAGTATCCTCTGTTCTAGAGTTAGATCTTGCTCCTCTTCTTCCAACTCTTCTTCTTCTTCTTCTTTGGGGAAATAATTACCCTCTTGTACACTCTACATTCAAGCACTATTCCAACAAGTCAAGAAAACCAAATCAGACGATGCATTATATAATCAAACATGCATGATATAAAATCAGACAATAAATTAAACACTTCCATAGTCATATTATATTTATTTTCTTTTTCAATACTCCTAACCTTACTTATTTTCTTGCTGTGGATCGAAGATTCCTAGACTAATTAACAATTCATTTATCCTAATATCTACCTTTTGCTACTCGCCTTTTATCCCAAATTAAACTTCTTGATGGATGCTTTCAAATATAAATGGCCAAAAATCCATCAAAATATCAAATATAACAAATTTATAATTACCTTTTTTAAGAAGAAGAAGAACAACTTTATTAGACAGTCCACGACACCACATACTCCTCTTTGTTTGCTCTCAATTTCTGAATCTCCAAATACCTCTTCGACCGTCGTCTGAATAGCAACCAAATTTTTTTAAAGATCTTGAAAAATTGGGGAAAGATTACAAATTATAAGGAATTGAATATAATCACAAATTTGAGCTAATAGTAATGAACAACAATAACTAAGGCAAAATATTGTAGAAATATAAAATGTTGCTTACATATGGCTGGAGTTGATGGTGGCTTTAGACGCGACAGAGGCAACAAGCGATGGTGTGGGCTGGGAGGCAAGCGACCGGCGAGAGAGACGAGAGACAAGGCTGATGATGAGGATATCGCCGGTTGGGAGAAGAGAAAGACACGAGAAGAGAGAACGAGAGGGGTAGAGTCGGCGGGAATACAATGGAAGCAATGCACGTGGGATAATGTGGATGGAGATTTTATCTTTAACCATTGGTGGTCAAGGGCAGCATAGCGATATAGAGATTTCACGCATTACATGAAGAAACCAACCATTGGTGCAGAGGATCCTCGTTCAAAGAAGCCACCTTACATTGGTGCTATGGTCTGGGAAGGATGACTTGCTTATTGGGAGCGAGAATATGTCAAAGCAAAGTCTAAGATTGCAAAATGTTGCGGCGGCTCAAAGTCTATTATGCAGTATGCTCACGAATTGGTTCGTACTTATATATAACCCATTTTTAATTAATTATTTATAATTGATATTATCAACATTCATATATAATAATACTACCTCCATCCCATTGAACAAGTCTCTCTTTCTAAATTTGGCCGTCTCATTGAACAAGTCCCCTTTCCTTTTTTGGCAACAATTAACTCACATAAGTCTCATTCCCTTTTCCCCTTCACCTTTATTGGTTATTTTGCCAAAAAGTTATGAGACTTGTTCAATGGGATGGAGGGGGGTAATAACTAATAAATACACATATGTTTACCAAAGGCTGTAGAGAGATGAGTCCCAGTGAAGTATTGCATGTATGATGCCTACAACAAAAGTCATATAAAGCCAGATGGAACTTTCACAGATCCAAAAGCAGCAAAAATTCATGTAAAGTAAGGTTAATTACAATATTGTGATCTTACCATTATAACTCACATCTTCAATGCCTTAACATATCCTACCTATTGCATCAAAATTGGTTGATTGATTATAGGGTCAGATCAAGGACTATATTGAGGAGGGGCATCTTAAGGGTCGTGAGGTCAACCACAATGAGGCTTACCTGCATGTTGTAAAGCTCAATGAGAAGAAAATGGTGTTTGGAGAAGGTGAACTCGCCAAGAGCATCGCTAGTAGGGGTGTTCACAGTTTGGTTTAAACAGTAAATCAAACCGGACCAAACCGTATTTGTGCTGTTTGGTTTGGTTTATGGTTTGGAAAAGATGGTTTGGTTTTAATTTTTAAAAATTTATGGTTTACGGTTTAGGTTTGGTTTTCTAAAATAAAATAACCAAACCAAGCCGTAAACCATAAAGAGGTAATACCCCATTCTACCTAGTATCACTTAGAGAATCCAATTTTTCTTACACATTTAATTTTGGTCAATATATACCCATATTTTTAAAGTTGTTCCCAAACTACCCTTATTTCTTCTCTATCCTCCTCACACTCCATCTCCTCCTCTCCATATCATTTACGCCTCCCCAATATTCTCTCTAACCATTTTCATTCCCTCTCTCTCTCTCTCTCTCTCTCTCGGTGAAGGGCTGGATTGTGGGGCCTTGGAGGAGCTGCTGAGGGCGGAGCCGGCCGCTGCGGCGCTGGGCGGCGGCAGCGTTTGACTCGATTGTGCGACTCTCTTTGCTGCAGTTGCTGCTCATCTCCGGCGTACATGTCGGGGTTGTTGGGGGAAAAGTGGTAGTGATTCTTTGGCTTTCTATTTAATTTGTAATTTTTTAATTGATTTTATACTTTTAGATATAGGCTTCAGTGAAGCTTTGAATTTGTTGGTATTTAGTTCATATACTTTAATTCTTTTATTTAATTGAAATATTGCATAGTGGAGGAGGGAGCAGAGGTTGTAGGAATGGTGGGGATGTTGCAGCTTGATAATTAGATTTGTTTCTTGTAGGTCTTTTTTTTTTTTCAATCATGTTTTTGTAAGTTTTGGTCAAACCAAAATATTCATTTGAGTAAAAAAGGTAGTTTCTTGAGGTTTTGAATGGATATTATTAGTTAGAATATTTGTTATTGTTGGCTCGTTTTTTTTTTAATTAAGATTTTGTTTTGTTGTTTTGTTGCGAATTTAGAATGTGAAATAATTGGCATGAAATCACCTCATTTCTTGCTTCTGCGAGCAAGTAACTAACCATTTCTTACCATCTGTAGGTAAGAAATGGTCTAATTTCTTGCCCTGTGTTTTCGCAGTTAATGATAGTTATATTATCTCATTTATTGTCTTATCAAGGCAATAAGTTAACCATTTATTTCCATCAGTAAGTAAGGGTTTCACCATTTTTACAATCAGTAAGTAAGAACTACAAAATTAAAGCTTTTAAAGTTTTAAATTTGTGGTAAGAAATTGAATTTATTATATTGAATTTATTATGTTGAAATCGAATTAATTTAAGAAATTGCTCCATTTCTTGCCTTCTGCTAGCAAGTAACTAACGATTTATTACCATCATTAGGTAATAAATGATGTAATTTCTTGCCTCATCTTTTCGGCAATTAATGATAGTTACATTACCCAATTTCTTGTCTCGTCTTTTTAAGATTTCATCGATATCTTACCAACTATGGAACACATGATGATATGGATGTCTTAATTAAATTACCTTCTTTGTATTTTCTTTCACAAGAATGTCACATGACTATCACATAATCTCATGTTCTTGCGTTCTTTTGCATATATTTTGGCAAGACATTATTGACATCGTGCCAACTAGCTTACCATGAATGACAAGATTTCATCAATATTTTTCCAACTATGCCAAACCTGATGGTTTCATTCTCACTTACAATAAATTCGAAACCTACATTAAAAAAAAAAAAAAAAAAACTCAAAATAAACTGAAATAAGAAAATGAAAAAAGGAAAAAAAAAACTGAAAAAAATAATAATATACATAGTACAAAAAATAAAAAGAACAAATAAGAAAGAAACTAGAAAAAATAAATGAAAAAAAAGAAAGAATAGAAAAAACAAGAATAAATAGAAGTGTGTGTGTGAGATAGAGAAGTGAGAGAAGGGAGGGGGGAAGATCACGTGTTGTGTAGGGTGAGGTGGAGGAGAGAGGAGAGAGAGAAGAGAGAGGGGGAAAGTAAGGGTAAAGTGAGAAAATAGTTGAAAAATTGGGTAAATTTTGTACAATTTTAAATGTGTAAGATTATTTGTATTCTTTATCTCATATTAGGTAGAATAATTCTTCACTCAACCATAAAACCGTAATATACTTTTAATTATTAATTATTTTTTAATTAAAGTATAAAGATTTTCATGGAGTTGGAACATAGTTAAAAGAAATCTTTATTAATTAAATTATTTTCTAGATTTAAGTTCTTAATAGAAATAGAAACCTAAAACCTAAGAATATTATCTTTCTCCATTTCTTTTTCTTTTACACATGCAGATTGTTTCCATAAAAGAAATGATGAAGTGAAGTTATTTTATTTTTTGTTGTTTGCTAAAAAAATGTTATTCAGTATAATTGCGTGCGATGGTGTTCTTTTATTGTATACCATAATATTGATGTATATTTATTTTTCAATATGATTATAAACCGTAAACCAAACCGTTCAAACCATTTTAATACGATTTGGTTTGGTTCGGTTTTCATGCTTAAATGGTTTGGTTTGATTTCAAAAAAATTAAAAAACCATATTTTACGGTTTGATTTAGTTTTTGCGTCACCCGCACCAAACCAAACCGCAAACACCCCTAATCGCTAGTGATCTCTCGACTGGCAAGATAGCTTATCATAGATGCAACATCAGCAAGAGCAGGAGCGCAAGGCGCGTGAGAAGCTCGCTGAGCAGACACAAGAGCTTCAGGTTGCACAGCAGAATCAACATCGTCTATTTGAGCAGTTCATGAGTCAGTTCAGAAGTGATGCAGACATCCACATCCCTCTTGATATCCATTGAGCTTGAATTCGCTCTTTCTAAGAACTGAACTTATGTATTTACAGATATTTAGACTTTTGATATTATGTATGGATTACTAAGAATGAAACCATGTAATTCTGACTTTTGTTTATTTAACTTATCTGATATTATGAAATTTGTTGGATACTATTGCTTTTTGTTCATTTGTTGGTTGGATTGAAATAGGGTGCTGGAATAGGAAAAAACAAAAATAAACTTATGGTTTTTATACTGGCTTCGACGGATCACTGAAGGATTTTTTATCTTATTGTACTACCTCCGTCCACGATCACCATCTTTAGACCCTTTCCTTTTTTGGTAGTAGGTCCCACAATATACTTTAACACTTCACACTTTAATATTTTAACACTTTAATTTATTAACAAATCATCAAAACAAATTAAACTCCGTGCCGAAATATTTAGGTCCAAAGATCATCGACGGAGGGCGTAATATTCATCCCCGACGGATCAATGGTGAAATTCTGTGACATAAACTTTCCATCGGTAATCCGTCGTAATCTGTGTCGTCAACTTGTACGACGACATAGCTGTCGTTAACTGTCACGACAGACATGTGATCCATCGGCATTACTTTACAATGCTCAATTTTAAGATGGATATAATCTGCAGAAATCAATCGTAATTGTGATTTTCCGATGATTTTTTACAGTTTTACGATGGATTTTTCCGTCGTTATTTGGTAAATTTTGTAGTGAAAACACCATCACCACGTGTACAGTTTCAAAGAGCGCATGCACATGTGTACCCGTCGTATAGTCCTATTATCCCCTTGTTAGATTAATTCTAATAATTGTGGACATATATATATTTAATATATTTTGCTATTATATTATGTATATACTAAAAGTTGTATTTATAATTTGATGAGGGGCCAAATTATAAATAGTAAATAATCTGATTTAATTAATCAGATAAATAAAAGAATTCTGGTCCCCAGAGAACGGCCTGTGTATTTCAGTTTCCTTCTACCCCATAAGAGAAAACATATAAATTCTGAGGCCGTATTTCTGGAAGATTAGAAGAACTAAAGAACATCGATATTCGATTATGGCTTCAGGTTAGTGCTTCCGCTAAGATTATGTATTCTCGGATTATCATGATAGAGATTGAAACATGAATTAATTGAGTTTAATTACTATAAGTGGTATCAGAGCCACTCTATCTATGATTCTCTGAGAATTGTATTGATTTGACAAAACACGAATTCGTTACTGTATTTGACAAAAGGCGAATTCCTTATTTTGTCATGAACGACTTTTATTAATTATTATTTCGGAGCAATTTTGTTCGATATTTTTGGTTAAAATTTTGTTGGAATTCTTCGTATATGAATTATACAATGTTTTCCAATGAAAATTAGTCATTACATTGTGTGTGGACTACACACATATCGAGAAAAGGACTTTGTATAAGTGCTTGAAGTTGTTTTGTTTCATTAACTGCTGTCATGATTATGATATTAGGTGGGCAATTTTTGATTATAGATTTTCTGACCAAAGCATGTATTTTAATTGTTTATGATGAAATTATGTTGTGGTCATTCCTTCAGAAAATCCGCACTTGAAATCTGGATTAGTCTTAAACATATTTAGGTTGCTGCAATCGACATAATTCCCTATATTATGTGCGACATGTTCGGTGCATAATCCAGATTTTCTATTGTTCAGAATTTGTGATTATTGCTATTGTTATGCATTGTGAATTTCGAAATGTATATGTTGGGATAGACGGAATTAATTTCTTAAGGATCTTCTCCCTTTTGGGATAGATTTTAATTTACGTCTTAAGGATCTTCTCCCAACGGGTTATATGTATTGGATTTTTGTTATTTAAGTAAACTGATTGAAACAAAATGTCACCAAACTCACCTCTTTTGTGTAGATTAGTTTGTTTAAATTATAAAAATGGTTGTGTGTTTCTAACTCATGCATTTATTAATTGACCCAAAGGTTAATTAATATCTGGCAGAGTTATATACACATTTGTAGGAATAAATATGTGACGATTATAAAGCATTATATGTGAACAATACACTAATCCAAAGATTGATCTATTGTTTGACATTACTTATTGTCAATATTTAATCACTACAACAAGAGTACCGCTTGCAGTTAATATTACTATCCAAAGATTTGATATTAATGTTGTGCTTGGTATCTTGAGATGGGTTTACCCATTATTTTGGATCTATTGTTTGATTATGCAAATTGATGTGAGTTTTGTTTTCATTTCTTTTGTTCTACTTCAGCAAATTCATCTTCAGCTGCCTCAATATCTTCTAACATCAATAACGTTCCCATGCTCAATGGGACGAATTTTGAGGAATGGAAAAGACACATAATGATTGTGCTTGGCTGTATGGAACTAGACCTTGCATTTAGGGAAGAACAACCTACACCTCTCACTGCAGAAAGCACCCCTGATAATTAAAGGGAATTTGAGAGGTGGGATCGTTCTAATCGCATGAGTCTAATGATCATGAAGCACAGCATTCCGGATGCCTTTAGGGGCCCTGATTCTGAGGAAATTACTACGGCCAAAGATTTCCTTGACAAACTTGAGAAATATTTTACGAAAAACGATAAGATTGAGATGACATCACTTCTGTCTTCTTTGATGTCAATGAGGTATAAGGTCAAGGAAATGTAAGGGAATACATTATGGAGATGTTCCATATTGCTTCAAAACTTAAGGCATTTAAGATTGAGCTTTCTGAGGATTTGCTCGTTCTTATGGTTTTGGTTTCACTTCCTCCACAGTTTAACCAATTTAAAATTAGTTATAATTGTCAAAAGGAGAAATGGACTCTTAATGAGCTCATTTCTCATTGTGTTCAAGAGGAAGAATGGTTGAAGCATGAGAGAACAGAAAGTGCTCATTTGGCTAGTACTTCGAAGAATAAGGGCAAGAAAAGGGTTCAAGAGAATAAAGCTGCTAAGGGTCCGGCACAAAAGAAACAACATAAGGAACAAGGTTGTTTCTTTTGTAAAAAGGCCGACCACATGAAGAAAGATTGTGCCAAATATCACGCATGGCGTGCAAAGAAAGGTATAATTCTTACTTTGGTCTGTTCTGAGGTTAATTTAACTTCAGTACCTAAAATCACTTGGTGGATAGATTCTGGTGCTACTACTCACATAAGTGTTTCTATGCAGGGTTGCCTGAGCTACCGAAAGCCAAGTGATAGTGAAAGATACATCTTTGTGGGCGATGGAAAATCGGTAGAAATGGAAGCGATTGGGCATTTTAGGTTGTTATTGGGAACTGGTTTCTATTTGGATTTACAAGATACTTATGTTGTACTGTCATTTAGACGGAATTTGATTTCTGTTTGTTTGTTGGACAAATTCGGATATTATTGTTCATTTGGAAATAATCAGTTTACTTTGTCTTTGAATTCAAATATTGTTGGAACTGGTTATCTTAATGCTTATGACAACCTTTATTTGCTTGAAACACTTGCATCCTATAATGACCTTACACGTGGAATCACGAGGTACTAAGCGAAAATTAGATAAGGAAAATTCGGCATCATTATGGCATAAGCGCTTAGGTCATATCTCAAAAGGTAGAGTTGAGCGCTTTGTGTCTGATGACATTCTAGATTCTCTTGACTTCACAGACTTTGATGTTTGCGTTGACTGTATCAAGGGAAAACATACCAAACCTAAGAGATTAGGTGCCAACAGGTCTTCAGACATCTTGAAATTAATTCATACTGATATTTGTGGGCCATTCCCTACGGCATCTTGGAATGGTCAACAATATTTCATTACATTCATAGATGATTATTCACGTTATGGGTACCTGTATCTTATTCATGAGAAGTCTCAGTCTTTGGACGTGTTCAAAGCCTTTAAAGCTGAAGTTGAGAATCAACTCAGCAAAAGCATTAAGAAAGTCAGATCTGACCGTGGTGGTGAATACTACGGAAGATATGACGGTTCAGGTGAATAACGTCCGGGACCATTTGCTAAATTCCTAGAAGAATGTGGTATTGTCCCACAGTACACCATGCCGGGTTCACCTAGCATGAATGGTGTAGCTGAAAGGCGAAACATGACTCTTAAGGATATGGTAAGAAGTATGATTGCTCATTCTACCTTACCCGAGTCTCTCTGGGGAGAAGCATTAAAGACAACAACTTACATTCTAAATAGAGTACCAACTAAAGCAGCAGCAAAAACACCTTATGATATTTGGACTGGTCAAAAGCCTAGTCTTAAGCACTTTCACATTTGGGGATGTCCAGCTGAGGCAAGGCCTTATAGGCCTAATGAAAAGAAATTGGAACCCAAAACTGTAAGCAGCTACTTTATAGGTTACCCTAAGCGATCGAAGGACTATAAGTTTTATGATCCCACAACTCGGAATATTTTTGAGACGGGAACTGCAACATTTTTTGAGGATGTTGAGTTTGGGGGAGAAATCAAGTAAGGGACATTTCTTTTGAGGATGAATTGGATTCAACTTCAATTCCTACTATCGCTTTTGACGATGTTCAGGTTTTGTCACCTGTCATTGATCAAAAAGTGAATCAAGAACCTCAATAAGAAAATGTCAACTCTCCAATTCTTGAAGAACAAATTCAACAACCTCAAAATGCCAATAAGGAGATCCACGAGAGAAAGAAGAAATGTTATTTCGGATGATTACTTCATATATCTTCACGAACATGAAGATGATAATGGAATGATGGAAGATGATCCAATCAATTTCCGTCAGGCCATGAAAAGTTCTAACTCCCAAAAATGGATCGATGCTATGCATGATGAGTATAAGTCAATGCAAGACAATAAAGTTTGGGAACTTGTCCCTTTACCAGAAGGTGCATAACCAATTGGTTGTAAATGGATATTTAAAACCAAGAGGGATGCAAATGGTAATGTGGAGAGGTATAAGACACGTCTTGTAGCTAAAGGTTATACTCAGAAAGAATGAGTTGATTATTCCGAGACTTTCTCTCTGGTTTCATCGAAAGACTCTTTTAGAATAATCATGACACTTGTTGCTCATCTCGATCTTGAGTTACATCAGATGGATGTTAAGACTGCATTTCTCAATGGAGACATTGAGAAAACGATATATATGGTGCAACCAGAAAACTTTGAGTTAGGAGACCCAAAGAATATGGTATGCAAATTAAAGAAATCCATCTATGGACTCAAACAAGCTTTTCGTCAATGGTACCACAAGTTTCATCAAGTGATTGTCTGATTTGGTTTCGAGATGAATCTTGTTGATGATTGTGTGTATCACAAGTTCAGTGGGAGTAAGTTTATATTTCTGGTTCTATATGTGGATGACATCTTGCTTGCCTTGAATGATATAGGCTTATTGCACGAAACCAAGAGATTTCTATCGAAGCATTTCGAGATGAAAGATCTTGGTGACGCCTCTTTTGTCTTAGGAATTCAAATACATCGAGACCAATCTCGAGGTATTCTTGGATTATCGCAAAAGAGCTATATCGATAAAGTACTCAAGAGTTTGACATGCAAGATTGTAGATCAGGTGATACCCCTGTCGCTAAAGGAGATAAATTCAGTTTTAAGCAATGCCCGAAAAGTAACCTCGAAATTCAGGAAATGCAAAAGATTCCCTATGCTTCAACTGTTGGGAGTCTTATGTATACTCAAGTATGTACGTGTCCGGATATTGCTTACATTGTTGGGATGTTAGGTAGATATTTAAGTAACCCTGGTATGAACCATTAGATAGCAGCCAAAAGGGTTATGAGGTATCTTCAGAGAACAAAAGATTTATGCTCACATACAGGAAATCAGATCATTTGGAGGTCGTTGGATATTCTGACTCCCAAAATAGTTTAAAGTCTACATCAGGTTATGTTTTTCTATTGGCGGGAGGAGCTATATCATGGAAAAGTGTTAAACAAACACTCGTGGCCTCTTCCACCATGGAAGCAGAGTTTGTAGCATGCTACGAGGCATCAAACCACGGAATATGGTTGCGGAATTTGTCACGGGGCTGCGTATTTTGGAGAATGTAGAAAGACCACTCAAGTTATATTGTGACAATAAGTCGGCAGTACTGTATTCCAACAACAATAAGAGCTCTTCTAAGTCAAAGCATATTGACATAAAGTTCCTAGTTGTGAAAGAAAAGGTGCAGAGTAAACAAATATCTATAGAGCACATTGGGACAAACTCCATGATAGCGGATCCGTTTACTAAAGGTTTAATACCCAAGGTCTTTCATGAGCATGTTGCTCGTATGGGTGTTGTATCATTAGATGATATCATGGTTTAGTGGGAGTTTGTATGTTTGTTGCTTATGGATAATTCATACACTTATGTATTTAGTTATTCTAATCAGAAATAAGTATTTGGTGCTTTTACTCTGTCATGTGACCTCACTTAAGTTTAAGAAGGACCAGTTGGTAGTGTGCAAAGTTTATTTTAACATTGCATGAAATTTATGTACTACTATTGATCTATGTCATTTGATTATATTTATATATGTGACCATTGATGAGTTTAGTCATACACATCTGACGAAAGCTGCTTTGATCCTATATGAGTATAATTGATGGACGAGATTGTTAAAGAATGTACGTTGTATAATAGCAAGTTATGAGCTCGTAAAGTTGTACATTTATCAGGAAATATATATATTGCCCAAGTGGGAGATTGTTAGATTAATTCTAATAATTGTGGGCATATATATTTAATGTATTTTGCTATTATATTATGTATATACTAAAAGTTGTATTTATAATTTGATGAGGGGCCAAATTATAAATAGTAAATAATCTGATTTAATTAATCAGACAAATGAAAGAATTCTAGCCCCCAGAGAACGGCCTGTGTATTTCAGTTTCCTTCTACCCCATCAGAGAAAACATACAGATTCTGAGGCCGTATTTCTGGAAGATTAGAAGAACTAAAGAACATCACTGATATTCGATTATGGCTTCAGGTTAGTGCTTCCTCTAAGATTATGTATTCTCGGATTATCATGATAGAGATTGAAACATGAATTAATTCAGTTTGACAAAAGCTTGGGTGAGGTCGGCCACATAGTGTGACCGGGTTAAAGTATCAATCTTTATACAGAAAAATGCTAATCTATACGAATAAAAGTGACAATCTTTAATATAATTATTTTACGAATAAAATGTCAATTTTTAAAAGTGTCAATCTTTATACAGAAAAGTGTTAATCTACACGAATAAAAGTGTCAATGTTTTAGCCGGCCACACGGTGCCTCTGGCTGACCCAAGTGTGTCCCATTGAGTTTAATTGCTACACCCCTCCCTTCCATCTTTATGGTGGGAAAAAGTAGTGAGGCTGCATATGTTGTAATAAGAAAAACCAGATCCTAATCTTCTTAGGATCGACTCCAAAGCGAGCAGATGTCAAAGATTATAGCGTTTAAAAGCCATCGATATTCGGAGGTCTTGCTCATGGCGAATCACAAAAGAATAGCGTTGGCGGCGAACTTCATCTTCCTCAAGAAATTATACACCATATTCAGTCTTTTTCTGAATGGGAAAGAAGTTGCTCGAACAGCGATCTTCAACAAGTCCTGGTACCACACCCCAAATGTCGTTCTTGATCGGTTTTCAATGAAGACTGGTATGAAGATCTGAACCTAACCATCAGGCTGCGGATGCCGTGTCAAGTCTTGCTAATGAATTGATTGGGAAAGCAATGAAATTATCGTATCAACTTAAGACACGACCTGATTGCAGAATATAGCTTCATGTAGTATATGAAATTCCCATTACTCCTGCCTTCTTTATAAATGAGAGACACATTTCTTTCATGAAAAGTTGAAGAAAAAAATCGCCCTAAAGCTACCATCACCATAACAATATTTCTTCAGGTTAAATACAGTTAAAAAGAGAGGAGAGAATCAGGAAATACGAATGTCACATGTGTAAGTTACAGAGAAAAATCGTTTTCAAAACATTTGCTTTGAGCATATACACCAAAAATCAGTGAGCTAGTAGCCAAGTAACTAAATAAGCCTACTGCATCTCAAACAACTACCTCCATCGAAAAGGGCGTGAAATAAGTCGTAGCTGCTTAATGTACTACAGGAACTTTAGTTTCCCCTTCCCTGCAGATAACGATGATTTCGACATCTGAAGGAGGCACGATGCCTTTTGGGACCCCACCAAGTCTGAGCAAGCAGCATCGTTAGCAGCTCCGAGAGTCACGGCAAAGTAAAGGTAGATGGTGCATAGAACAACGAGGAGGGCAAGTGCAGTGAGGAGAAACCGATGTCTCTGAACAAGAGTCGAAAAGTTTCCCAATTCTTCACCTTTCGAGTGTTGCTTCCTAGGTGATGGTGGGGAGAATGCAGTCTGCGTCTGCGACCTTCGGTGAGGCGAGGTTATCACATTGTCGAGAGCCATGTCTTTATAATTGCTTTGCAACAAGAATCGGTTCCTGCATGAGTATACTGATAAGTAAGAGAGAGATCTGAGCTTGATGGATATGACATTCAAAGATTGAAAAAGGAATTTAAACACAAGACAACTCGGCAAACAAAACAAACATAAGAAGATGGATTTCTAAGCAATAATATTATTTTACCAAGATTACAAGTCTTAAAGCTACATCGAAAAAAAATCCAGTCTCAATAACTAAGCTATATCTAGAAATAAGCATAGAGCTGTGATTTGAAGCTGCAAATGAGCTAATATGCTAAAAGTCAGAAAAAAGTACAGGCTAATGCAGTCTAACGGCAAGTACAGTAAGATTAATTACTGTGATTAACACCTAGCAAGACTATATTAAGGTAACAATGTCAATAACTTGACGCCGTTAATCTCATAATCATTTTCCTTTCTTCAAGAATTTGCAGGAGTACTACATATAGCATGAGTTAATTAATAAAGCATCAAGAAACACACACACTAGATCAATTTACAGATAGCAAAAATAAAACTTTAATATGACCCAATTTCTTTCTAATTTAATCCAATTCCCCTCTGCAATTCTTCAAAGCTCGAATTCCATAACAACTCTTCATTTTCCCAATTACCTTTGCAAGATCAAATCAAGAAAGCTCAGAATGCTAAAATAATACACCTTTACATACAAAATCTTCCAGAAAATTAACTCGATCCGAAGCCCTAATCACAAAATCCCCTCTTTCCACTAAATCACAGACAATAGAACGCAACGGACTCGAAATTAAGATGCAATCAAACACAATACGAGTATCGCAATTTCCCCAAAAACGCAAATCGGTAAGAATCGGAGCGAGAAAGTAACAGATCTAATGCGAATCGAGAAAATACCTTGCGTCAAGGGAGAAAAAGAGCCTCCAGTGAAAAGATAATTACACGGGTTTTCAACAAACCCAAATGATTGAATCGGTTTCTTGGCGTATTAATCAATCTAACAATATCACTTATTTTTTTCCTGTGATTTTGTGATTCACTTGTTCCGAGCTTGCGCCTCGGCTAGATATAGGAGAATTGCCGGCGAGAACGCGCTTCGCACTTTCCAACTGCGATGAGAGAGAGAGAGAAAACAACCAAAAAATGTGGGGGAAGGAGTGAAACCAACTCTAATTTCCTTTATTTTCTATTATTAATGCTTTATACTATTCGGTGATTTGAAATTTATGTTGTTATTTATCATTGATACTAGTACAATATTTATTTTTCTTTTTAAATTTTTTTCCTACGAGAAGAAATTTATTTTCGTTAATTATTGGTATGAGTAAGGCCGTTTTGTGTAGCAAAAGCAATGTTTAAATTCTACGAAATTTAAGTTATTAAATTCATCTATTGTCTTCTGCGGAAGTTCACATGCCATATATACTCTAGAGTTGAAGAAATCATTATTTTATTTAATTCCATAATCATTTCTCCACAAATATTTTGTAACTTAATCGGAATTGAATAAACATAAATACCATTATTCTTTCACTACGAATCCAACTCAGATGTGTTATAGATTCGTGTCTGATTAAAGAATTATTTTTTTATATTTTAAAAAAATGTCATTTCTTTAAATCCCAATAATTGAAGAAATTTGATATTTGGTCTTTGGTGTATTAATGAAATTTATTATCCAATTATGGGTTGTCCCCCCTATAGAAGTCGGTGAGTGGGGGCAACATATATGGCTTAATCCGACCCCTTGAAAATTATAGGGTCAAATAAAAATACTGGAGGTATACCTATTACCTCCTCAATCAACAACATTTATTTATTTATTTAAAAAAAACTCAATCAGCCCAAAATACAAACAATGCATTTTGCTCGATTAATTAGAGTGTACAAATTTTGGAACGGATCAAGATATTAAATACGAGTTATATTACTAAAGTACGGAGTATGAATTAAAGGGAAAAAAATATATATTATTTTTATAAAATGATGTTATTTATCGATGAATATATATATAATTCTGCGTCCTTTTTATTGTAGAGAAAAAAGTACGTATCTGATAAAATTTATTAGCTCACGAGAACTGAAACTTCTAGTGTACTACAATTCCTTAAAACACGTATCCTTTAATTAATTTTCTATCTCTTGACATTTCCTGAAAACACATCTCGTTTCTATTAGAGGGCCCAACTTTAAACTTCAAAAAATAAATATATTAAGGGCTCAACTTCTAAACTTTGTGCTAAATTAATTTGGATTATTTATAATTTATGTTGATATGCTTTGAATCTATCTCTCGATTCGCAGAGTTAGTCGGAGGTCTTATTATATACTTATGATCTTTGAGAGCTGTATTTTGTGATCTAAAAACCTAGTCTCTTAATAAAATCCATTCTCCCTTTTGCCCGTGAATGTAACCAATTGGTGAACCACGTAAATAAATCCATGTGTTCCTTACGTTTATGTTTCATTATTATTGCTCAATAATCCTAATCTATTATAACAATTTAACAAATGAATTTTGAAAGTAAGTTGTTTTATTTTTTGAATATTCCCTCCCAATAAGATTGTCTCACTTCTTGAATATATGTGATGTGTAAAATAATAAAATGAGATATGCTTAGTAGGACGGAGAATGTGAAATTGAAGTTTGAGAGACATATCACCGGGATTGGATCCCCTGTTGTGGAGGTAATCCACAACAGAATGTTGTGCATGTAAAACGACGTCACTTTGGCATTTGTGTCCATTTTATTGATTTTTTTTCCCCTTTTCTTTACTTATTTTAATTTGTTTATTTCTGTTTTTTCTATTTTCATTTTCATTGTAATATTTATGTCGTAATTGTTGTTTGGGGTTTTATTTGATAATTAGAGTTGATTATTTTATAGTTATTCTCTTATGTCTATTTAATTTTCTTTAGTTTTTAGTTAATTATTTTAATTATGATTAATTATTCAATTATTAAGTTTTATATTTTTTGAAATGATTAACTAAAAAACTAAAAGTATATTGAACATACAAAAATGTTATCCTACCTACGGTGGACATACTTAATGTGTCCATCATTGATGTGACAATGTCACGTCGTAAACTTTTACCATTTAGGGTTGAGTCTTTTAGTAGAATTTAGGTTTTTTTTTTTGGGTAAGATTTAGTATTATAGGGTGTATATTTAAATTTATTTATTTATTTACTGCATTATCACATCATCTGGGGGCACATTAAGCATGTCAACGGTGGGTATTGTAACATTAATCATAAAAAATATATAGATTCTAATTATCAAAAATATTAATTGAAAATTAAATAAACATAAGAGAATAAAAATAAAATAATCAACTCTAATCTATATATATATAAAGAAGGAATCCTTCAATTGGATTTCAATTTGAATGACGATTTTGAAATTATTATCAACTATAAGGGCATGAGTAAATATTAATATAAATCTATTTTTTGTACGTGTTAAATACAGTAGTTCATAGATAACTGCAAATGCAGTTATAATGACGGCGTGTGCAAAATTATAGCCACGCACGATTTACATTAAACATAAGTGGATCGTTATATAAAATTAATATTTCATCAATTTAACTACAGTAAATTATATGCATATATAGGCTTTTGTGTTTTAATCTTCGTTTAATTTCGAAATTAATTGGCTTTTGTGTTTAAACACCATTACTCTTTGCCTACTTTAGGATACATATTACAATAAAATTTAATTTTCAAATTTCAAAAATATAATTTAATTTATTCTACAATTAATTCTAACAAAATCTAATATATTCCATGTTGATTCACCTAATTATCCTATAATTATGAATTTTATTTTCGGAAGTAATTATAATCATCCTACAAACTTGACTTCTAAAAAAATATTATTCAAAACAAAATAAAGAAAAACTTATTAACTTCAAATAAAAAAGAAAAATAACAATTAAATCTACTATTTTTTTTCTCTTTTTTTGGGTTAATTACCAAAAAAACCCCAAACTATTCATCTTTTATCAAAAATACTCTGACCTATTGAAAATAACAAATTAAATCCTGAACTATTCATAGGGTAGATTTGATAACAAATTGATAGTTCAATTTGATAACAAATCTTTTATAAAACTATTTCATAACAAATCTTTTATAAAATTGATAGTATTCCATGTGACTTGTGACTTTTTTTTTGGTTCAATTTTTATATTTGCATTACTATTAATCTATAATTAAAGTTTGCCAACTTTCCTTTTAAATTAATGTATTACTAATTCGATTAATTTTATAGATATCGTTCATATTAGATCAAGAGGAATGTTCCAATGTCCACCGTGGGCATACTTAATGTGCCCACGGATGACGTGACAACGTTATAAATAAGGAAATTAATTTAAACATATACCATAAAAACTAAAGCCTACCAAAAAAAATTAAACCTACTAAAAAAAATTCAACCCTAAATGGAAAAATTTAATGACATGACGTTGACACATCAGCGGTGGACACATTAAGTGTGTCCACCGTGGGTAGGGGATCATTTCTAATTAGATCAAATCCGATCTATCCTTCGTGGACCTAGGCACATTGTCGAATAATGCTAAATTGTTGTGTTCTTGATTTACTCTTTTCATTTTATCTTCATCATTTTCATAGATCTACATTTTTATTATTTGTTTACCTTTTCTAAACAAAGAAGAATTGCATATTTTCAAAAGTTATAAAATAGCAAAAAAATTACCCAACGTTGCCAGCGATAGGGCTGAGCATAAGAAACCAAAAAACCGAACCGACCGACTATCTAGACCGAACCCGATCCGAAAATATGGGTAACCGAACCGTATGGTTCGATTTTTATTTCTAATTTTCAAAACCCGACTCTAATAGTTCGGTTTCGGTTTCTATGCCTAAAAAACCGGCGGTTAACCGAACCGGTACCAATTAAATAAATATATTATATTATATTATATTATATTATATTATTTACATATATTATTAGATATTACTAACAAAGTTTGAGAGAAGATCACTCAATTCTGAGTATTGATGGAGCCAAAAGTTAATAAGCAATTGAAGGTAGCTCGATTGTTAGTTTAAGTTATTTCAAAGCTTATTCTATTAGGATTATGCAATTTAATTTCATTATTTTTTTAATTTTTGTAAATTATTTATTTTGCATGTATATTCTAAGATATGAATTCTTTCGAATTTTCCTATTATGAACTATAGAAAATAGAATATTTCTTTTATTTATGGTTAACCATTAGATAAACGGTTAACCGGTCTGATTTTTAGGTTAATCGTTTTCATGGTTTTTGGTCTTTATTCTTTAACTTAAAACGGTTAATTAACCGACCAGATAAAAAATCGCATGGTCAGTTTTTTTAGGTGTAAAAAAGTCGGTTAACCGACCCGTGCTCACCCCTAGCCAGCGAGGTCTGAATGCCCTCCAAAATGACTGTTCAAGGGCACGAGAATGATTAGCTCGAATCGAGATGACATCATCACATAACTAAGAGTGTGCATATAGTGTATTTTGCAATGAGTTGACATTTATCCCGTGCATCGCACGGGTGCAATACTAGTTATCGAATAAAACACCAAACAACAATTACTATGAAAAATAAAAATTACAATGAAAAAAAAAACATAAATAAACAAATTAAAACAAATAAAGAAAAAGGGGAAAATAATAAAATGGACACAAATTGCCAAAATGGCGTCGTTTTGCATGCACAGCACCCTCTGTGGATTACCTCCACAGCAGGGGATCCAATCCCCATATCACCATTTAGTATCGTAATTTGAGATTAAAAAAAAAAAAAAGCAGCCAAATTTGTGATGGCGTTCCACAAATCAAAATTTCTGCAAAGTTCAAAATTTTGAAAAAGTAAAAAGAAAAAAAGAAAAAAACACAATTTATAAATCAAAAAGGTGTTTAAATATCATATCGCAAATTATAAATATCCCAATTAATTTCGACAAATTAGTGGTCTTGGATCGACCAGCCCAGGGCAATCGGTGTAATTGCTAAAAAATCATTTGGGGTCAGCTCAGAATATATAAAAAGTTCAGGGGGCGTATATATAAATATTAAAAATATTAGGAAAACATGCCTTGAAAATTTGATTGGAATTATTCTTCTCTGCGTAAACGCTCTCTTTTTTCTTCTCAGCCTTCCGTTCCTCCTCACCCAGCAAGGTATGATCATCGAACCCATCATCAGCGCGTGCACGTGCGTGCATGATCAAGAGTGGTGAAACAATTGTTGAATTACGTTTTAGGGCTTTTAATTTGGTCGAATTTCGCTAGGGTTTTGTAATATGCTGATTTTATCTCGAATGATGCTGATCAATCGAATTCATATTGATTGGTCGATTTTAATTGTGCTAGGGTTCGAATTTCATCCAGTTTGATCTTCAATCGTCGATCGTCGAGGTCTCGTATAGAAGCAAGATGTGGGCGGCTTCATGCCTAGCATCATGCTGCGCGGCCTGCGCTTGCGACGCGTGCCGCACGGTCGTGTCAGGGATCAGTCGGCGCTCAGCTCGGATTGCCTACTGCGGTCTCTTCGCTCTTTCTCTGATTGTTTCGTGGATACTGCGAGAGGTTGCTGCCCCTCTCATGGAGAAGATTCCCTGTAAGTGTTCGTTTTCTATAATTAAATTGTGGAAATTCAATTTTTTGTTTGGTATAGCTTTCCCCTTATGTACTGATGTTCCATTTTATAAATTTATGTCGGTCGGTTGGGGGTTTACAAGTTACATGAAAGCAGAAGGTTCTGTATTGAACCGTAGAAGAATACAATATGTAAAACTTTCCTTTTCTTGTTTGGATGTTGTACCTGTACTTCTTCAGGGACATGAAAAGGGAATTCATTGATATGATGGGGGAAGTGTCCTTCCAGTGCTCTTTGCTTCTTGACATAGCTAATATTGCCTTTTAGTTCGAGAAACTTGAGTTAATCTGATTTGAATCAAAGAAAACTGAATAGATGGACTACATTTTGAAGGCTTTGTTAAAAATGAGGAAAAGGGGTTCTTTTCTGTGATTATGTAGTTTGCTGTTATTTTGTGATTAAGTGTGAACTAAATTTTTTGAAGGGATCAATCATTTCCACCAAACTCCGGATAGAGAGTGGTTTGAGACAGATGCGGTATTGCGAGTGAGCTTGGGGAACTTCCTGTTTTTCACCATCCTTGCTATCTTTATGATCGGTGTGAAGAACCAGAAGGATCCTCGTGATAGTTTGCACCATGGGGGTTGGATGATGAAAATTATTTGCTGGTGCATTTTGGTGATACTTATGTTCTTTCTCCCAAATGGGATCATCAGCTTCTACGGTAAGTGCTACGCTTATGGAGCGTATTACACTGTATTATACTCTCCTTATTGTGCTGTTATGTTCTTCATAGGATAAGCCTTATAATCTGTGGTCTAAGTTGAATTTTTTTATACAATTGGGTTAACAAAGATTTTTTTTGCCTTTGGACTGACATTGTTAGTGGGAATTAAAATTGAGCAAGGAGGCCTAAAGAGCGAACCGAGAATCCCTGAATTCTTGAAAAATTTATTTGAGCCGACAAGCATGATTTCCTTATTGCGTAGCTTGCTTAGTTTCTTTTGAACTGGACCTAGGACTGCAAACGAGCCGAGCTACTCGTGAGCTATTCGGAGTTCGGCTCGATAAAAGGTCGTTCGAGATTGTTTAGTGAAGCTCGTCAACTAGACGAGCCGAGTTTGAGCACGAGAGTATTTGGCTCGTTAGCTCGTGAACGTGTTCGTTAACTGATTTAGTATGAAAATATAAAATTATTAGTAAATTATTACTTGTATTATATATTATGATTAGTACTAATTATCCTATTAACTCTATTTGTTATAGAAAATGATCAATATTATCTTATAAATATGAATAAAATAATCTATTTTCAAATAAATAGTTAATATTTTAAATATAAATCCAAATTTAAAAAGTCTATTTTGGCTCGATTAGGGCTCGAATAAGCTCATGAGACTCAAAGTATTCGGTTCGATACTCGACTCGATAATAAACGAGCCAAACCTGAGCACGACGGTGTTCGGCTTGGCTCGGCTCGATTGCAGCCCTAACTGGACCTATATATTGAAAGAATGATAAAAGGAGAAAGAGGTTGTATTGAGAAGGAAGTGCTGTTTCAATGATGTCACACTGTAGGATTAGAATTAATCTTCTAATGTGACTGGTGAAATTAATGCTCTGGAATCGCTTTCACTGTACTGAGGAACTTAACATCATTACAACTTGTCTGGATGTGATGATTTTCCTTGTTATTGCATGCTGTTTTAATTTTGAATTATGAATGCAGAGGCAACTTCTAAATTTGGGTCTGGATTGTTCCTTCTCGTTCAAGTTGTACTTCTGCTCGATTTTGTTCATGGATGGAATGACAAATGGGTTGGATATGATGAACAATTTTGGTGAGCTATTCATATTGTTTAATGATTTGAGATTTGTTAGTTATTAGGGATATATCTATAGCAATTTATTTCCACTCACCTTTGTATCCTATGTTTTGTAGGTATGCAGCATTGCTTGTGGTCTCACTTGTATGCTACGTAGCAACCTTTTCATTCTCTGCCCTGCTCTTCTATCTTTTTACCCCATCCGGACATGATTGTGGGCTCAATACCTTTTTCATCGTGATGACTCTGATCTTTGCTTTTGTGTTTACTATCACCACATTGCACCCATCAGTAAGTTTCTGGACTTCACCTTGTCACATAAACCATGTTCTCTGTTAATCAAAATGCCGACCATATTCTATTGTTGGAATTGCACTTTCCCTGAAAAATGCTGGATTGTTAATGTTGTATCATTTGGTTGTATGTTGACACACTGAATGTGTTCCTTACATTAGACATAATTCATATTTTCTGGCTCTTATGTTGGCCTCATATATATGAGGGAAACATTGTCAAACATGGAAGTCTTTCAAAAATGTCCTGTATTTTGTATTTCCAGTAAAAGGAATTCTCATCTGAAACATAACTTTTTACTGGATCAACAATGTTGGCTTTTGCATTTGTAGATTATGCAGTTGCATGCTGATATGAAAGGTTTTATCATATGACATCATGAACTTGTCTGGCATTCTTATGCTTAATATTCTCCTTATCTTTAGTTGTCAGCTTCTTTCTGTTATTCTCCAAGTTGGTACAAAAATAGTAGTCTATATAGTTATTGTTTTCGGTATAATATATGTGCTGCAATTTCATGTCAATAGGTAGGAGGAAGCATTTTGCCATCTTCAGTTATATCTCTATATTGCATGTACCTGTGCTACAGTGGGTTAGCCAGTGAGCCTAGGGATTACGAATGCAATGGTCTTCACAAGCATTCTAAAGCAGTTTCAACCAGTAGTCTCACCCTTGGGCTGGTTACAACTATTCTATCTGTTGTGTATTCTGCTGTACGAGCAGGATCTTCTACAACGTTGCTTTCTCCTCCCAGTTCTCCCCGAGCAGGTACACTATTTTCTATTTTGCTTTTCATTCATTATGATCGGAGATTTCTACTCGGTGGAGCATTCAAATAGTGCACACGATGGCTTTTCTCTCTAGTTGGAGCCATTTTCCACTACAAACATTTGGTTCCAGAAAAAAATTTAACTTGTACTTGTTACAGAAGGCTTGTTAATCAGAAATGCCTTTCTCCCGTTTCAGCTTTAAGGCAGTTTCTTATGCTTTTCTCTTTCATATTATTATCTGCTTTCTCCTTTCCTTTTTTCCCCCAAACTCTGGTTTCTTTGATTATATTTTTCCTCTTTTAAATTGCAAGCCTTGGTTTCGTGATGCCTAGGTTCTGGAAAGCCTCTGCTACCATTGGACAAGGCAGACGAGCATTACGAGGAGAAAGAGAAAGAGCACTCGAAGCCCGTGTCTTACTCATATTCATTTTTCCACTTAATATTCTCCCTAGCTAGCATGTATTCTGCCATGCTTCTCACAGGTTGGTCGACTTCCGTTGGAGAGAGTGGGAGATTGGTGGACGTAGGTTGGCCTTCTGTTTGGGTTCGTATCATAACGAGCTGGGCTACCGCTGCCCTATTCATCTGGTCCATGGTCGCACCAATCCTCTTCCCCGACAGAGAATTCTGATAAATCGAGGCGAAAGACATAACATTGTAGAATAAATTGAATTTCAAGAGTGCTGTTGGATTTGACATTACAATTTGGCTGTGGTTGTTTAATGTTGCTTTCGGATTTTTATTTTGTTTGTAAATATAAGTGTTGACTATATTGATGAAATGAATTATTGGGTGTCATCATTTTCCTGGCGCCCAATTAATTGTGAATTTGTGATGTTTTAGTGTCATTGAATGTGGATATTTGTGACTCATTATTAATTCCTTCTTGTACCTAAATAAGTAATGATCGGAAGAAATTAAATTGCAAAATTAAAGATGTTTTTTTTAGCCGTTTCTTTTAAGACATACTGAGATAATAAAGGCAGAAGAGATGAAACAATCAAACTTCAGTTATAAATAAATGTCAAATCATTCAAACCCTCATTAACACCAAACATATATATCTTTCAAAATGTTGAGTATTATAAGTATAACAAGGAAAAATTCTTTCAACCTTGTGTTTACTTAGAAAAAAAAGAAAAATCGTCCATCTAAAACTTGTCAGTGTTCAATCTTCAAAGTCTCCAGCATTTTCCAACAAGTAGTTCACTGCTAGTTCTTCGTTGCGATCACAAGCTAAAAATGCCTCGATCACAAGAGCTCTATCGAATCCCATGGCTTCCATCTATAAAAATTATATCAGTTTATAAGTGCGTAATTCTATTTTGTTATGTAAACATAATCTCGCATAGACGAAAGTTAGTTTCATACTCTTTCGATTGCCTCCTGTTCTGCAGGTGTTACACTGACAGCATGGGGCATGTCCTGCTCAGCCTGATCAAATATATCCCTATGACATTTGAAATGTACTTAGGTTTACATACTTAAAAATAATGATTCAAATTGTAGTAAACAAATAAACTTTAGATGCAAGTATAATTAGTAAATCTTACACCCAAATGCACATTAAACAGTGAGCGAGGGGGAGGGGAACAGTGACGTCCAACGTTTTAGGAAACTAGATCCACAATGCCAGATTAAAAAAGTGGCATGCAACTACCACACAGTATTACCAAATTATGCAGATCAAGAAGCTCAAAGCATGGGTCAAGCAGAGAGAGAGAGTGCAGGAAGGTATAATGTGGCCATAATCCTGCATGCTGATTTATATATTCAAAAGTAGAAGAAAACTCACCCTTCAGAACCATCAACAGGTTCATTAATTAATTGAAGGAACTCCTGATGGTTTTCTTGTATAAGTCTCAGGAGTGAAGGATTTTGCTTTCCAAGCTCCTGTAGCATAGGCTGCAAAAAGAAATAAATTTAGCTCTAAGTAAAAAAAAAAAAAATCATTATTAGTGCAGATGCGTACATATTAGTCACACGAAAACAACCTGTAGAATTTGTGGATTAGCTTGAACCAGCGAACGCAGAGCTTGAAACTGTATCCAATTGCAGCAATTTTCATTACATAGCTCACAATATTTAGGATTACTAAAAGGAATAGACGATATATTCAAATATAGGAGCTCAAAGCATTTCAGGATTGTATACAGACATGAAAGAATCTACAAATAAAATTTTTAAAAGAAAAAGAAATCGAAAAACAAAAGAAAAAAGAAGCTAACCTGTTGGTTGTTCCTGAGAAAACCAAGGGATCCGGCACCAGAAATTGTCTCCTGGAGAGTTTTCAACGGAGAATTAGAAACGTGAGAAAAAGAACAATTATTAGAACTCATTAGTCTCATTTTTGATCTTTGGTTTGATGATGAGAGCTGATTTGTAACTTCCTGTTAGCTTACAACTTATTTTCTTCTTCTTCTGTGGATTTATAATATCAGCTCATTTATTTAAAAAGAAAAAAAAAAAGAACCTGAGGGAACATATTCAATGGGGATGAGTTCGGTCCTCCCAAAGCTGGTTGGCCAGTTGCAACTACTGAATCAACTGGAGGTTGAGCCATTGAAACATCGACTTCTGTGCTCTCAGGGATTCCCTTATAGAAGAGGATAAAAGTTCAGTATCCATACTTAATCAAACCACGACAGATAAAAGCGAAACACAAAGATGAACAAGACCATACTGTATACAAGTAATCCACAGCTCGTTCAGGATTATTATATGCAGATCGAAGAGCACGTCTTACTGTCTCTTTATCCCAACTACCACCACCCATATCAAACAGTTGCTGAATAGTCTCCTCAAGATTATCACCAGCAACTAAAACGGAAGCAGCTTCCTCATTCGAACCAGATTGGTCACTGTAACAACAATATAACCATTGTTATTAAATCTTCTGAGAACCATGTGGAACCACAAATGAAAAAGTTCCGTACTTTGCGGAAGGAGCAGTAGAAACTGATGGAACAACAGAAGCTGATGGAGCAACAGAAGCTGATGAAGTGCTCTTAGGAGCCCTACATGATGAAAGTAACATGATAAATAGGTATACATACATATATGCATATATGAACATTAGCAACATAGCACATTCTGATGTTCTACTACAACTCACGGTACAGATGGTTGAGCTTCTGCTGCAGGAGCCGGACTACTAGTAGGTGCAGCAGTAGACACAGGCTGCAGAAACAATTAAGTGGGAACTGTCTCAAAACGTATTGAATTCGAAAGGGAAAAAGAAAAGAGAGAAACAAAAAGAAAGAACATGTGCATTCCAAGGTTTGCACCTGAGAAGATGTTGAGGCACTTGAACTCAAACTCTTGCTCTGTATTGGCCAGACAGAAAGAAACAAGGAAAAAAGAAACAAGGTGTTTAACGAGACTCTTGGATATTCGTTTCAGGAATTATAAAATAAATTAAACAGTACAAGCCTTACAATCCATGCATAGCATAAAACCTAGTACCATGATGCATACTGTACTATCCTTGGTTGAAGTAGTTACCTTGCTTAGCATGACAACAAGAAAGCCATCTTCAGAGACCTTGTTTTCAGCCAAGGTACTTTCATCTTTCAATACCTTCCCATTATAAATCAACAATTGTTGACCACATGGATAATTATCTTTGCCTTGCACATCTTCGATGCATTTCTTAACAGCCATTATCTAGAATTCAAAAGTATCCCGATCTTAATCAGTCGACAACAATGAGGCCGGTGTTAACAGGACAACCGTCACAAGATGAACTATTCCTCAAAGTTTGTAAACACAGTTATCAAAATAGCATGCAGGAATAACAGATCCATCAAAATAACGGCAAACTTCCCACGTCCACCACAATTTTCATTGGGTGCTTTATCACTTCAAATCTCGAAAAAATAAATCCCACAAAAAATTAGAAACTTTGTAGAATTTGCTTACAAACTTTTCCTAAATGCACCAAGATTATAACTTTTCCAACAGACAACCCAAAAAGATTCACTATATACCAACAGAAACAGAAAATATTCTAAAATTCCAATTCCTTTTAACAATTTCAATTCCTATTTAATCGTAATTCGTACCCAACATTTAACAGAAAAACTGAATTAACATCATTGATGACATCTACTTTATCTTGAATTCTCTTAACACTAAATGCAAAAGGGTCATCAACTAGCCTACATTGTCCAACAAAATTAAAAGGAAAAAACACAACAACAAAACAACGGGCTACTACTTAAAAGCTAAAAATGGCTGTTACAGATGCAGACGCAGTACCTAAGTTCCAAAAAAAAAACAAGAAATTCAGCACTAAAAATGCAATTTCCTTCACGTTAGCTAAGATGCAGATAGCACGCAGAGAGAGAGAGAGAGAGAGAGAGAGAGAGAGAGATGTTACTGACGGCATCGGTAGCATGGACGGTAATTTGGAAGTGGCTGCCTTTGAGAGTTTTGACGGTGAGCTTCATATTAAACAAATTTAATCTGGAAAAATGATAAATTATTGAGAAATATCCAAACCCTAGAAGCAGAGTATGGATCGAGAGAGGGGGGGAGAAGGAGAGAGGGGAAATTGAGGGAACGAAAAAGTGTGTAGCAAGAAAATCTTGAATGCCTTTCTCCGGGTTTTCAATTCAATTTTTTTGCACTGAATTTGGCACGCCCGCTGCACGTGATCTTTTCTTTTGTAACCCTTTTTGTTATGCTCGGATCAACGCTGGTCCTCTTTTGCTTGACTATAAGAGATATTCCTTTCGTCCCGCTCAAATTGTTAGTATAATTATTTTTTTGGGGCATTATACACAAGATGTTATATTTTTTAATTTAGTAAATGGATAATAAACAAACACTACAATCTTATGGGGCCCATACTAACTTTACATTTCAATCACAAAATACATATTTCTTAATTCTTGTGCCTAAAAATAAACGTAATCTCTTGAATGGGACGGAGGGAGTACTAAAATTTGAAGTATGCGTCGAAACTCGACCGGTTATTAATTTTTAGTATATTTTATGAATAAAAGTATATATATATATATATATATATATATATATATATATAGTTTGGTTCATATGAGAACCATTTTATTCGTGAGAACTGTGAGAACTCGCTTTTTTAGTTATACTTTCATGTTTTTTTACGTATGCAATTATGATTTTTTTAGAAATAATGCTTTCATATTTTTATTTATATATGTTTTCATATATTTTTGCATGATTGTAACACATAACAAGCAAAATTTGTGAAAAACATAATTTTATATCTAAAAAAGCATTACTTGCAAAAAAGCATAAATGCATAAATAGAAAAGCACGAAAGTATAACTAAAAAAACGGATTCTCACGGTTCTCACGAATTGAATGGTTCCCACAGGAACACTTCCCTGTATATATATATATATATGTATATATATATATATGTATATATATATATACATGATAGTATTATGATAGTAATTTATTAGAAGAAAAAAGTGTTACAAAGTCGAATTTAATTAAAAATGACATATTTTTTGTTACAAATTTGTAACAATAAAAATCGATGTGTAACACCCCATGTTATTAGGAAATAGGGTAATTGAGTAATCGAACAAACATAAAACGTAAATAAACACAGATTTACGTGGTTCACCAACGTTGTGTTGGCTACGTCCACGGGTAAGAATGGAAAATATATTTTATTTGATGAAGGCTGCGTTGTAGATACAGAGTTTATGCCCTACCTCTACATAAATAGAGTACACCAGACGGGCTAGGCCCAATACGACAAATAAGACCCAATACAGCGAGACCCCCAACAAACTCTGCGAAGTGGCAAACTGATTCAAATCATACTAACACCCCAAATATTAAATTCAATATTTACGTATTTGATTAATTAGCTCTCAATTACTTTAGTAATGGATTTCTTTGGCTAATAGCCTAATATTAGTAGGATACTGTATAGCTTAATTCTTAGAATTTGACCAACCGATTCCGGACACTCAAATGACGCAGGAATTGGACCTTCCACTTCACAACTAATCAAATGATAATAACACTCCACTTTCGGCTTTTTGATTTAATTAGAAACAAGAGGGCTCCTACTGCATTACTCTCTAAGCACACTAGTTCAAAAGGAGAATTAAACCAAGATTAACAGAATATTTATTTTCTTCATGAGACAGTATACTTGGTACTAAACCTAGAATTCTCTCGATGTAGATCCAGCTGCAAGGAGCCCGATCTTGAGCAACTACAAAAGCTCATTACTGTTTACTACAACTATAACTACAACTATAAGATGGGTTATTTTCAAAACCTACTACTTCCTCTATTTCAAGATTGATGACACGTTTCTTTTCCTTTATTTTCGGCACGCATTTTCACGCTTCTCAATGATGGGTTTTAAAATAATTTTTTGAAGTATTTTTTTATTTACGGGATATTACGACACACTTAGTATCTCGTAAAAGAAAATATACTTCAAAAATTTATTTAAAACTCATCATCAAGAAGCGTGGAAATGTGAGCCAAAAAGAAAGGAAAAGAAACGTGTTATCAATCTTGAAACAAAGGAAGTACTATTTTTATAAAAACTTTCGTCTATGATTCAAAATATTTTACTATGCTCATACGTGCATTGACATGACTTGCATATGGAATTCCTACAATGTTCACGACATACTATATTTATGTGGTCACATAGAGTCTGTCTCCACACAATGTAATATATGAGCCCATGTTATATGTAGGGGTGCTAATCGGTTTCCGGTATCCCGGGAGAACCGGTACCGAACTAGGAACCGGAATACTGGGTACCGGATAAGTCGGTTCCACCCATCATTTATAATTCCGGTACCCGGGTACCCGGTACCGAACCGGGTACCGGTTAAAATATTACTATTTTTTTTTTATTAAATTATATTATTAATTTTAAGTTATACTCCCTCCGTCTCAAGTATTACGATACTTTTCTTTTCTGCACGGAACTTAAGACGGGAGTGTTTAGTGTGTAAAGTGTAATATGTGTAGGGATGTGATGTGGTTTATGTATTTAGACATATTTTTAAACTAGAGCATCATATATGCATAAAAACATATCCATGTTTGATCTTAAATGAAAGATCGTATGAAGATCTTTAATTTGGTATAAAAATCGAATAACAAACGAGAAAGTTATGATAGTTTAAACTTTTATGATTTAAATTATATTGGGATACGTGTTGAGAGGTGATTGGATGAGATTTAATTAGATAATGTTAAGTGTAATAAGGGATTCATTAATTGTACTATTAATTAGCTAATTATTTTCCAAAAAGGAAATGTGTCAGAATACTTGAGACGGCCCAATAAGGAAAGAGTGTCAGAATACTTGAGTCGGAGGGAGTAACAAATAAAAATTACAATCCCTAATTCTATTTGGATTGGACTTATGAATTGTTGTTTGTTTAATTATGATTTTAGACTTATTTATGTTTGTGCTATTTATGTTCGTAGTTCGTTTGTGTTAAAAATAGAGTGTTTGTGTTAAAAAATAGAGTTTAGTGATTTTTTTTATGTTGAATTGTCTTGTGAATTTGTATTAGGCTTTCAAAAAAAAAAATGCATTTTTGAATTTTTTTATAAAAACCGGCTCCTTAACTGGTAATCCGGTAAAACCGGAACCGGGAACCGGATAACTTATCCGGTTCCGATTTCGGTTTCTAAAATTCGGGAAATACCGGTACCGGGTACCCGGATTTCCGGTTCCGGGTACCCGGAACCGGACCGGTTAGCACCCCTAGTTATATGATAACAATTATATTTCTATGATACAATATTCTGAACGACAGTATATGTGTATGTATTGCCCAATGAGTGTCTTTTGCACTCACCCTTAAATATTTTTAAAATATTTTATAGGTATGGAGTGAAGGAAGGCGGGCGATGCGAACTTGACGGACTGTGTTTAGTTGACCCAACTTGTGTTCTTTTATTTATTCGGGTCAAACTATATATGTTTTGGTCATGATACTTCTTTAATGCTTCCGCTGAATGACAGTAAATATTTTATAATTATGTAAGATCTTTTGAAACTCGAGGTCTCATGGCCGTCTCTCGTTTGATGTAAATTATTTAGTAGTAATATATTTGATTCGATTGTTCAACTCTCATTTTATTGGAGGTTGACGAGCAAACTCATTTGAGACCAAGTTTCTTCATTTTCAATTTTCGAGCAGGATTTATAGTATTAAATAAGTTATTCTTGGCATCCCTTTTTCGTGTTTCTTCTTTCTTCGTTTGTGTTTGGTAGCGCCCTAATCTTCTTGAGTCAGGGCGTTACACAATGTGTTAGTGCTAAATGTGTTGGCTAATTTATGTGAGACAAACTGTGAGACGAAGGGGTCGATTAGTCTCAAGAATGAAGGACGGATTTGCCAGCTGGATGCAAGCAGTTCATGTATATCCACAAGGAAAATTTCTGAATTTATGCATGGCGATAAAAAGGAAATTTTCTACGTAAATCTTTGATTGATATGAGGATATACTTCACCAAATAGAGTCCTACCAACACAAGGAAAATATCTTCAAAAAGAGATACACGAAATCAATGCATCTTGGAGGACAAGACAAGATCTAGGGTTTGGCAAGAGACCTTATATATTGTGGAAGAGCCGTCTTCTTACTGCTGCTGAGTTTATTATTTGTTAACCTACATACATGAGCAATTGTGAGAACAATTGAGAGTGTAAGTGTAGAAGACGCAAACTAGTATTCGTTTTTGTTGAACATATTAGGTTGGGTTAAGTGATCTTGTAAACTAAGTTCTGCTGAACTTAAGGGTGTGAGGATTAGTCTAGATCTTTGAGGGGATTAGACTAGATCAAGTTAGGGAGAGCTTGATTTCAATTCACAATAGAAGTACGTTGGAGAGTGACACGACATCTCAAGGTGTGTCATCCTTGTAGTGTAAGTTCCATTGTACTCGAGTACTTTATTAGTGGATTGATCCTTTGGGCATGGCCCCCCAGACGTAGGTGTGTGTGATCACCGAACTGGGTTACCAACTCTGTGTGTTCTTTCATTGTTGTTACATTTCGTATTACTTGTCTCAAGATCTGTCTTTGATTAACACAAGTATGCTAGTATGGGATAGGATGATTTTTCAATTGGTACCAGAGCAGGTCATCTAAGTTACGGGTGTTTGATCCTGTGCGTTTTAATTATCTTATCCTTTTGTTTCTGGTTCAATGGCATCAAGAGATTTTGGGTTGGTTGCCAGACCCCCGGTACTTGATGGGTCAAACTACGGCTATTGGAAAATAAGAATGGATTTTTACATTCGATCAATTGAAGAATCTGCATAGGAGTTGAGAAAAACGTGCAGATTGGAGTGCAACTGAGTTGGCTGCATCAAGTATGAATCAGAAATCACTCAATGCTATTCAAGGAGCGGTGAGTATGGAAGTCTTTGCCATCATATCTACATGCAAGACTGCTAAAGAAGCATGGGATATACTTGAATGCACGTACGAAGGGAATACTAGAGCACGTACGAAGGGAATACTAGAGTTAAAAGGCAACGTCTTCAACAAATAACTACTCAGTTTGAGTTGATCATAATGGATGTGGATGAAGAAATATTAACGTTTAACACTAGACTGCGGGTTATCACAAATGAATTATGTGCATTGGGAGAACCAATTCCAGAACAAAAATTGGTTAGGAAGATACTGAGATCTTTACCAAAACACTTTCATACCAAAGTGACTGCCATAGAGGAGGCTCGAGATTTGGAAACATTGACGGTTAATGAACTTGTTGGATCTCTTCTGACTTATGAGGTAGCGATAAAGGGTCATCAATCAGACAACAAGAAAAGCATTGCCTTCAATGCAAGTATAGAGAATCAAGATTCAGATTCAACTCGTGATGAATGTCAAGAGTTGATTGATTCTTTTCCTCTCATGGTGAGGAAAAAGTTTGGGAACAGATCCAGAAAGGGAGACTTCTGAAGAAACAACAAGGGTGAGGGATCTGCGTCCATAAAGACAAGTGATAAGTCAAGAAAGAGAGAGAAAAGTTGAAGGAAAGGACAACAATGTTATGAGTGTGAAGGGTATGGTCACTTTCAAGCTGATTGTGCTAATCTGAAGAATGCTGGCAAACAAAAGAGAGCTAATCAGGCCTCTCTCTCTAATGAAGACACAAAGGAAAGTGAACATGAAGAAGCGAACGGGTATAAAGCACATACTGCAAAACTTGTTTCAAGATCAGACTTACAAACGGATCTTTTCTTGCTTGAAACAGAATCTGAAGGTCATGCCTCTGAGCAAAACACTGAGTCTGCCTATGGACTGGAGACTTCCAATAACGGTAGCATTGTGGAGAATGAAAATTTCACTAAGGATGATGAATTCATGTTGAATGCTGGAATTCTCCATGATAAATGTGCTGAAGTTGCTGAAATCAACAAAGAATTGATGAATTAAGTGGATGCTCTTGCCAAGAAAAATGTTGAACTAGTACTGATTGTTCAAACTCGGGAGCATGAGTTGATGGAAACAAGATCTGAATGTCTAAATACCAAGAAGGAGTTAGAGAAAATTTGACAGACCATGCAGATGATGCAAGGCACTGCACAACTTGATGAAATACTCAAACAAGGAAGACCTGCTGGTGAAACTTCTGGATTGGGTTTCAACAACAAGGGTAGGAATCCTCAAAATCTGAAGAAACAGCCTATTTTCATTCGAGAATCTCATCCAGCAACATAAGACCCTAAGGGTTATCATCAACCAACATATAGAGACATTCCTGAACCATCTCACAGGAACATGAACAGGAGTGAAAAATTGAAGAACAAAGTGGTGACCACTCCTTTCACTTCTACAGGCTTCATTGGGAATTCTGGACAGAGAAATGAGAAACAATTTATGGAACGGAGAGTTCAGTCTGACAGTCAGCGGGATCCTGACAGATTTATTGATGCGATCACAATACGCGGAAGCTGAGGATCGAACAACGTCAGACACGAAAGATTCAATCCAAATATAACTATGAAAAATCGAATGACAATTCCCCGAATTTCTACCCACAAATACGCTGAATAGGCGTCGACAGAAACCTAAGCAATTCAATTCCGACTAAGCTCAAATTTTAACACGAGTTACAACTTAGGGTTATGAAGAACATATCCAAAATTTAGCGAAAACGCACAAGTAGTTTTCGATTTGGCACGGTGGTGATTTTCGGGACAGAACTAGGGTTTCAAAAACGGATCTAGAATTAAACTACGGGTTTTCAGGGATCTGATGGTGGTAGGGACGATGGGTATGATGATGAAGGGATGAGAACGAAGGAATAAACAATGGATGAACGAAAAACTTGAAAATAAACAAGGATAGAAATTACCAGAAACGAACCCCGAATCTACAAGGATACGAAACGCGTTTGACAAGCAATCTTGTGGCTTGACTAACCCGGATACTACGAGATATCACGAACGAGTCGATTGAATTCAAGCTTGAAGTCGCCAACAATCAAACTCTACCAAGAACGAAAGTGAAAAAATCGTGAACCAAAGCACGATGGAGACAAATCGATCAATAAGATTTCTGATTCAAAGATGTCTGCTTCAAAGTATGAACGGAAATTAACATAAATACTAATCTAATTCTTAAGCTAGGTAGGTTTTCGAAATTAACAAGGCTTGGGCTTGATAATTTCGGACTCCTTAATTAAATATATCTGGGCCAATTAATCACCTAAACATGTTGTGATAATTGGACTAAACTAAATTAAAAATAAATACAAAGTTTTTAAGCCCAAATAAAATATAAGAAAATTTGTTTTCTTGGACTTGTCTTCCTTTTCTTCAATGATGGACGCCCAAATCTTCATCTTCAACACTTGTTAAATTCACCAACTTGTATTGATGAAATTCGACTCCATCATTTGCCAATCTCTTCGAAATGTAGCATTGCAAATAACCTTGCAGCTTCTTGGCTCTCGACCTCATCACTGCTCCTCCGAGCTGCAAGTCCCGATTGGTCTCTTCAATGCTAAGTCCCGTCTCATCATTTATTCCTGTGTGTCACTATTGTCACAGACCTGGTCACATCAGACCCTACTGCAGATTTTATCTGGGAGATAAAAGGAGATAAGCGGCTCAGAGTTCTGGAGCAAGAGGTCGTGGAAAATTTCATCGAGGCTATGTAGTGCATACCTACAACAAATCTATTGTTGGGAATGTTTGGTATGTAGACAGTGGATGCTCGAAGCATATGACATGAAATAAGAATTTCTTGATCAACCTTAAGATGGGATCATCTGATAGAGTGACTTTCGCAGATGGAGTTGAATCAAATGTTTTTAGATCAGGAACTCTTAACGTTCTAGGTATGCCTCCACTTAAGAAGGTATTGTATGTTGAAGGACTAACTTCTAATCTTATTAGCATCAGCCAACTGTGTGATTGAGGATTGAATGTTAAGTTTGATAGTAAACAGTGCATCATTACCGAAAATAACTCTGAATACCTAGTGGAAAAAAGATCTGGTAATGATTATTATCTGGTAACACCTACTGTGACATGCAATTTTGTTAAATTAACATCTACAGAGATTTGGCATCAGAAACTTGGACATACCAACTATAGGAACCTACAGAAGTTGGTTAGAGTTAATGCAATAAGGGGACTTCCAATTATCAAGGATGATCAGATTCGGATGTGCGGTCCATGTCTCATTGCTAAACAAACTCAAGAACCCCATAAGGCAGTAAAGAAGATAACCACCAGTGGAGTATTGGATCTTCTTCACATGGATCTGATGGGGCCATTACAACTTGAGAGTATAAATAAAAAGAAGTATATCTTTGTTTGTGCTGATGATTACTCTCGATATACTTGGGTTGAATTTGATTAGTGTGTTTATATGTGAATTTTCTAGTGCTTTGTGAGTCAATTTTAGTTTCTTTTGTTTGTCTTTCTTGTTTATTTTCTTATGTTTTAGGTGAAGTTGGGGTCAAAAGGAGAATGGTTCGAAAGATCAAAGAGAGGGCATTTTTGGATGTTTTAAGATGAATGGTGAATGCCAAGTGAAGAAGGGTGAAAGGAATCGAAGCTCATTGAAGAAAAGGAGAAACGAGAAGAGAAAAGGAAGAAAATTGATGAAGAAAGCCGAATAGAGGTTCCCAGCGGGCCGCTGGACCCTAGCGGGCTGCTGGACCGGGCCGACTTGTTATGTTATTTTCCTTATTTGAGTAGCTTTTTGAGATCTATATATATGTAAACTATTGTGAATGTGAGACACATCTTTCTACCTAGTTTTTAGCTTTTGAAACATTAGTTTTAGTTTGAGATTAGCTTAGGAGAATTTAAGATCAAGAATTTGAGTTTTGCAAGTTTTAATACAAGTTCTTTTCTCTTTAGTTCTTCGTTTGTTCTTCGTTCTTTGTTCGTCTAGTATTTAGTAAATTTAGTTTAAATTCTTAGATTCATCTTTAAGTGCTTTTTATGATCTTTGCTTTTCTTATTTATTTTTCAAGATTCAAAGTTTACTTGATTTCCTTAGATTTAATTTTATAAGCATGTCTAGGTTTCTTTGCACTAGTGTAGTTTTATTTGCATTCTTTATTGCTTTCCTTTTCATTCTTGCCTAGGTAGATTTATTGCTTTCAATTTAGTTTTAAATTAAGTTTAAGTTTAATTGCTTTTATTTGTTTATTTGATTTTAATTGTTTCTAAGCCTAGATTAATTTTAATTGCTTTATTTTATTTTAAAGCCTAGGACTTAATCAAAAATCCAAAACCCCTGTTTTTACTTGCTTTCTTAGGGTAGATAAACACACAATTGGTTTACCAGTTAAGCTTTCCTCGAAATTCGACTTAGGGTTCATCTTACTAGTACTACGATAGACCTAGTCCTATTGCTAGCACTTTTTAGGTGAAACAAATTTTGGCGCCGTTGCCGGGGAAAGCTTTAGGCAATTAATTGTGTGCTTTTATTTTCTTTGTTTATTTCTTGTTTTATTAAAAAAAAGACTAAAAAATAAAATAAAAATACTTTATTTCTTTGTTCTTGATTTTCTTTCTTCCCGTCGGTGCGTTTAATCTGTTTGTTGAGTGTTGTGCATGCGAGGTACCCGAAGTCAAGGAGAACCATTGGTACCTTTTATTGATAACATTCACCGTAAGAAGGAAATTCTAGCAGCAATTTCAGCACCTAAGGGACAAGGAGAGTTTGAGAACTTAGAAGACGGTTCTGGTGTAGTTCGAACGCCAATTGAGGAAAATCGAGAAGAACCGTTGGAACAGCCGATCATAGTAGTAGATCAAGAGATGGCAGAGCTTCCAATTTGCCAACTCGGCAGACCCACAGTCATCACCGCTACATCGGCGATTGCCCTGACTACTCCAGTCAGGGATCATGAGCTTAAAGCTACTCCCCGAATTCCATGGCATGGAGAATGAGGATGCCTTGGACTTCATCGAGGAATTTTGCACAAATTTCCATAACTTCCCATTTGGACAAATCACTGAGGAGCAATTGAGGATGAAGTGCTTCCCATTGGCCTTAAAGGATCGAGCAAAAACATGGTACCGGTCCCTTCCACTCAATTCACTGGCTACATGGGGAGCAGTCTGTGAGAAGTTCATGCTCAAGTTCTTCCCTAGAAATTTGAGCTCCGGTCCAACATTATGCATTTTTCCTAAGTCCCTGATGAGAAATTCCAAGAGGCATGGGAGAGATTCCAAGGATTGCTGTAAAAGTGCCCACACCACAAGCTTGAGAACGAAATGTTGCAGTAGTTTTTCTATGAGGGACTCAATTCCAAGAGTTCAAATTGGACAGAGATGCTCAGAATGCTACAATCAAACGCCTTGAAAATACCATTGGGCAAATGGCAGGATCAGTGAATGAAATTCAGCAGAGTATACAAACGAGCAAGCTTCCGGCTTAAGGCTTGCAGCCACATCTAGCTCATGCGGTGACGGTCCTTACCACACTTCAATCGTCACAATTAATTGAAGAGCAGCCCTCACAATTGCGAGACTTGGTGCATTCTGAGGAGCAGTCCGTAACAAAGCCTGATTCCGAGCCTCAACCACTACAAGCTCAAGACATCACGGAGTTGAAAAATAGGAAGATTTTCGACAACAAAGTTGAAATTCCTGAGAGCACTACTCAGCGGGCCGCTGGTCCCCTGGAATTTTTTTTCCCGAGAGCACTTCCCAGCGGGCCGCTGGACTTGAATGATTCCAGCAGGAAGACTGTTTCAAAGTCTAATTTAGAGTCTCAACTCCATAAATCTCCAAATCCTTATGTTCCGCCTATTCCTTTTTTGAGTAGGGTGAAGAAGGAAAAGAAGGATCACAAGCCTGTTTGTCATCTCAAATCGTTTCCCAAACGAGGTGATCCTGGAAGTTTCGATTTGAATGTTACTTTGGATAGCAGTGAGAATGTCTCGGGAATGACGAACTTAGGGGCAGTAGTGAACTTGATGCCACATTCTATTTTTGAGAAGATGATTTCAAAGAACCTCAAGACGACTAACATTCGAATAGAGTTTGCAGATGGTACTTTGAGTTGTCCATTGGGAATTGCAGAAGATGTTGCTATAATTGTCGCATTCGAGTTCTTGGTGATTTTGTAGTGCTTGATGAGAGACGTGGAGCTAGGAGTGCGAAAGGTCACCTTCTCTTGTTGGGACGACCGTTCATGGCTACTACGCAAACCCGTATTGATGTTGCTTCTGGCACGTTGAGTATGGCTGGTGAGGGAGGTTCGGTAACATTTTCGGTTTTTGAAGAGTCACCCCCAACTTCTACTTCTTTTATCCATAAATGTTCTTATGTTCATACTCCTAATGATTTGGATGAGGGAAGTGTTGTGCAGGCCTTGCAAGCCAAAATTCAAGAAGAAGAGCTCATTGAAGAAGAGTTCTTTAGTTGTGTGGATGAAGAAGAGGCCATCATAGAAGAATTTTTGAACAATTTGAAGGAAGTAGAGGAGGATGAAGTTCATATAGAGGAGCCTTTGCCAAATTTGCAAGCTCAAGTGATGTTTGATGTGGAGCCTCAAATTAGTGTGGGGGAGACGAGTATTGAAGATGAGCCAATCCTAGATTTTCAAGCCAAAGTGGCAAAAAAGCTCAAAAAAAAAACATGGATCGAGGGTGGTCGATAAATTTTTCGGGCTCGTGAAGGCGACCAAAGAGACCATAGGATTCGATATGTTGCTAGCTGCAACGGGATTTGGTTGATAAATTCCTCTGTCGAGCTAATGACGTTAAACAAGTGCTCCGTGGGAGGCAACCCACGTTTCGTTCATTTTCTTGATTTTTCTTTTGATTTTATTTTCTTTATCTTTACTAATTTTTATTATTTGTTTTGCAGGAATATATTAAAAAAAAATTAGCGGAATCTCGAGAGCTCGGGCCAGCGGACCGCTGGGCCCGAGTGGGTCGCTGAGAGGAGGCAGCGGGACACTGGGAGAAATTGCAAAAAAAAATGCGAGAGTCAGGTCCAGCGGGCGCTGCAACCTCACTCCTCGCACCGAGACGGATCCTTGGGCCGGTACTCCTTGGACTTTATCTTCCGATCCCTCCAACCCACCTTTTTAGTTTTGGTAAGTTTGGTAAGTTAGTTTTTCTTTTTCTTTTTGTTTCTTTTAATTTATTTTATTTTCTTTAGTAGGTATTATGCTTGGTTTTCTTAATTTTTGTTTGTGTAGGTAACTTGCTTATGGGGTCCTTTGAGGATTTGAAGCTTGATTGCCGAATTGTGTCGTCATTAGTGAAGCTTTCTCATCCCTTTCACTTTACTTTTGTTGCAATGGGGACATTGCATGCATTTAAGTGTGGGGGCGAGGTGTAGAAATTTTGAGAAATTTTGTGTTAGGATTTATTTGTGATTTGTTTGCTTAACCTTTTGTGAGTTTTTCAATATCTATGTGGATTGGTCAAGCATGAGTTGTGTTGTGATGATGAGGCTAATGATGATTGCATGTTTTAATTGAAAACTTACTTGTGAGCATGTTAGGACTCGATAGATTTGATTGGTAAATGTAGACTTTAGCCTCCACGAATATGAATCACCTCTTTACCCTATGTTGTGAGATTTTGAGCCTTGACTAAATGCATGATGATAGTCAAATTCATTTCTTGTGTGTGAATGTTCAAGCATGCATAAATTGTCTCTAGAACTTGCCTTGGTTTCTCCCTCGAGATTGCATCGTGTGCTTAAAAATGAAGAAATGATTCTAGGCCATCTTTCATAGCCTTTTCTTTCCTTTTTACCTTGTCCAAATTTGAAACATTAAAATCCTAGTTAGCCCCTTTGAGCCTTGGAGATCTATTACTTAGATCTAATTTCTTTGGAAAGCCTTGGGTAAGGAATTAACGTTGGGATTGAGTTTTGGTTTGGATTGGGAGTGTGTTGTTGGAAAAATCTTTTGAAAAAGAGAAGAAAAGGATTAGGAAATTGGATTGAGAAGTTAGAACCTCCTACTCATATAAGCTCTATATATATGTAAAAAAAAGAAGAGAGAGAATAAAATAAATAAATAAATGAATGAATAAGAGCATAAATGAGTAGGAAGTAAAATAGAGTTTTTGAAAGAAGTTTGGTGATGAATTTGAAGTTTTTGCCATGGTTTGAAATAGTGTGGGAGGATCAAGAGTTGTTGAAAAGAAAAAGAGAGTTGAGTGAATTGAAACCTTTGGGATTAACTCACTTTAGCCAAAAATTCCTCACCTACCAAAGAGCCTACATTACAACCAATAATAAGTCCTTTTTGATCTTTATTTTGAGCACACATTTAAGCAATGGAGAGGTTGTGAATGCGTGAAATTCACTTGATATATATTGGCTGATTTATGTAGTAAAAGTGAAACTAAGTTGAGAAATCCGTTGTGCAAGTTTTTATGTTACAGAGTTTGTTTCACTTCATGTAGAACCTGTCTTATGTCTAGTTGGCGGAGAAGATATACATGACAGCTGGATTTATGTTTTTCTTCGAAGATATTCCTTTCAAGAGCTGAAGATCGTGATGCATATCTTACAGATATGGAAAGAAGTTCGGATATTATTTAATTAATCAATGTCCGTGTGCATCAAGGAATTCGAGAAGGAAACAAATCTTATTCTACAAGGAAGCATCTCGCGTCTCCTAGTCAGAATATGATTCTTTAATTTTCTTTTAAATACTTGAACCTTACATTGTGAAAGGTGTCGAGCTTTGTTATTGTTTAGGGCAAAACACGAGTGATGCGTGAGCTTTAAACACTGGGTTTGTGAGTTAATTGTACAAGCAAGTTATAAGCTTGATCGGGAAAAAGTTTACTTGCACGTTGCGTGTGAACTTGGGTAGACCTAGTTTAGAGGTGATATCTTCACGTCCATTGTTGAAGAGAGTAGACGAATGAGGAGTCAATAGCATACTTGGTAAGCTATACTTATAACTCTGAATCTTTTGATAGTGGAGTGTTTCCTTGGGATTGTTCCCTCCAGACGTGTAGTGTAGTTTCACCGAACTGGGTTACCAATTTATGTGTTTTGATTGGTTCTAGTTGTGTGTTTGGTTACATAGTTAGTCTTAATTTAACAAGTAAAACCACAGTACAAATTGAACAATTTCAATTGGTACCAAGAGCAGGTCACCTAAGTTGCAGGTGTTTAGATCCAGGGAAGATTTACCTGTGGTTATTTACGCTAGAGTTAACTATGTCTGGTATTAAGGAAGGAGGGTCCAGTACGCGACCACCATTATTTGATGGAATAAACTATGGATACTGGAAGGTGAAAATAACTGCGTTTATTAAAACTATTGATGAGGGTGCTTGGACAGCTATGGAGAATGGATGGACTACTCCAGTGGATGACAAGGGAGTTCCAAAAGCTCGTGACAAGTGGAATGGTGATGAACTCAAACTTTTGAGTTTGAATGCCAAGGCCATCAATGCTATTCAAAGTGCTGTGACTGTAGAGATATTTGCTCTTATATCTACTTGTGAAACAGCCCAAGCAGCATGGGTAGCTCTCAAAAACACTTTTGAGGGAAATGCACGAGTCAAAAGTCAGAGGCTACAACAGTTAACCACTCAACTTGAGATGTTACACATGGAAGAAGATGAACAGATATCGGATTTTCAAGCCAAGTTCCAGACTATACTGAATGAGATGTCTCTTCTGGGAGAACACTATTCTGAAAGGAAAAGGGTGAGAAAAATATTGAGATCTCTTCCAGAAAGATTTGATTACAAGGTGGTTGCGATAGAAGAAGCTAGAGATTTAGATCACTACAGCTCAAGTGATCTATTCAGCATACTTCTCATATTTGAAATGGGTTTGCGTGATAACAAATCAGCAAAGAAGAAAAATCTAGCATTCAAGGCTTCTAAATCAGAGGAAGAAGTGAATCCTGATCTGCAGGATATAGCTGAAAATATGGCTCTACTGACAAGGAAATTTAAGAGGTTTAACAAGGGAAAAAAGTTTGAGGAATCTTCTCCTATTGCTCAAAAGGAAAAGAACAAGCCTAAAACAAAGGAAGCTTCGGACAAATGGCCTAAATGCTATGAGTGTGAAGGTTATGGTCATATAAAGAGTGAATGTGCTAATCTTTTCAAGTATCAGAAGGTGAGTAAGAAGGCCTTTCATGCATCACACAACAATGATGATGTGGAAGAGGATGACGGAGAAGATGTTCAAGGAGATAGCTATGTATGTAATGTAGCTATAGTTGAACACAAACAAGATGAAGCACTGAAGTCAGATCTAGTCTCAGAAGTTGATCCACTTGGTGAAGCCCATGATGAAGGAAAGGAGGCTCTGGAACTGTCATTAAGAATCAATCTGATGAAAGAAATGTGTGATCAAGTAATTAATCTCAATCAATCTCTCTCGAAGCAACTCATGCTTGTTACTATGGAAAATGAAGGATTGGTGATTCAAGTTGAAAAGCTTCAGGAAGAACTGAGTAGTAAACACAAAGAGCTAGCTTATCTCAACAAACTGGTGAGGTCACTAAACAGCGGAACCAAAGTGTTGGACGAAATCCTGAGGCAAGGTAAATCTGACATAAATAAGTCCGGTTTGGGATATGATGGAGTAAAAGTTGGCTATCAAGCTGATAGGATTGGACTAAGATTTGTTCCTGAGAAGAAATCAACTGAAATCAAGAGAAATCAGGAGATGAGACATCAAACCCATGATGTTGTTACTCAAAAGAAGAACTTCATACCATTCTGTCACTATTGTCAGAGACCTGGACACATTCGTCCTTACTGCAGGTTCTATCTTGGTGAAAAAATGAGGTTTTTGGGAGACGAGTACAGACCGAGATGAGGTATGAAGAAAGGCTTCGTAGTCGTGTCAAGCAATGGTGCTAGAGTTGGAAACGCTTGGTATATTGATAGTGGCTATTCTAGACATATGACTGGAAAGAAAAATCTTCTTGTAAGAATACAAAAGTGTGCAGAAGACACGGTGGTATTCGGTGATGGTGCTAGAGGAAAGATCAAAGGTATAGGTACTCTAAACATTCCTGGGATGCCTGCACTTGATAGAGTTATGTTGGTGGAAGGTTAACTGCCAACTTGATCAGTATAAGTCAACTATGTGACAAGGGTTTGAATGTCAAGTTTGGAGTAAAGAAGTGTGTGATTTTAGATGGAGGAAAGGAGTACATAGTTGCTAAAAGGTCAGCCGATAATTGTTATATAGTGACACCTCCTGTGACTTGTCATATAGTTAGTCTCAATCCAAGTGAAACATGGCATCAAAAACTTGGTCATACTCACTACAAGAACATCCAGAAGTTGTTAAGCATTAATGCCATCAAAGGGCTTCCTAATCTGAAATTTGAGAAGTTGGAGTTATGTGGACCTTGTCAGCTCTGTAAACAAACTAGAGAGCAGCACTCCAGAGTAAGGAGAATCACCACTGAAGGATTTTTGGAATTACTTCACATTGATCTTATGGGAACACTTCATATTGAGAGCATTGGAGGAAAGAAGTATGTGTTCATGTGTGTCGATGATTTCTCAAGATTTACCTAGGTTGATTTTTTGCGAGAAAAATCAGAGGCATTCCAAGTGTTCAAAGTTCTTTGCTTAAGGATGGAGGTGCAACAGAATAAAAGAATCATTTCAGTTAGGAGTGATAATGGTGGTGAGTTCAAGGGTACAAGATTTAAAGAATTCTGCAATGAGAGAGGGATTATGCATCAGTTTTCTGCACCCATAACTCCTCAACAAAATGGAGTTGTTGAAAGGAATAACAGAATGCTTCAAGAAATGGCCAAGACAATGATGAGAGCCAAAGATGTGGCTGACAGATTTTAGGCTGAAGCATTCAACACTGCTTGTTATCTTTGTAATAGAGTATACTTGAGACCAAAGACTCAAGCTACACCCTATGAGATATGGAGAGGAAGGAAGCCTAGTGTAAAGCATCTTCATAATTTTGGATCAACATGCTACATTCTCAATGACAGAGAACAGAGAAGGAAGCTGGATGACAAAGCGGTTGAGGCTATGTTTCTTGGTTATTCGAAGAACAGCAAGGCCTTCAGAGTCTACAATAAGAAATCGGGTATGGTTGTAGAATCCATTAATGTTGTATATGATGATGGAATTTTTGTTCACTCAGAAGAAGAAGACGTTGTGAATCAGGTCTCACAGTTGGACTCATTACCTGTTGAAACCGAGAAAGCTATGAGTGAAACTACTGAAGGAGAGTCTGTAGATCAATCTAGAGAGGAGATTTCCACAAGGCGAGAATCCAGAACATCAAAGAATCACTCAGCTGAAAACATCATTGGAAATCTAAGTGATGGAATTCAAACTAGGAAAGTGCAAGTAGATTTCAAGAAGCTTACTTCCTATATTGCTAAGGTCTGTTTTGTGTCTCATTTAGAGCCCAAGAATGTTGCTGAGGTATTCAAAGATGAGCGATGGATTGCTGCTATGCAAGAAGAACTGCTTCAGTTCGAAAGATGCAAGTTCTGGTACTTGACTATGCTACTTGAAGGTGCAAATGTCATAGGAACTAAGTGGATCTTTCGGAATAAGTCTGATAAACATGGCAACATCATAAGGAATAAGGCACGGTTGGTTGCTCAAGGGCACTCTCAAGAGGAAGGGATTGACTATGGTGAAACCTTTGCCCCTGTTACAAGATTAGAGTCTGTTAGGTTTTTAATGGGTATGGCTTGCAGCATGGGCTTCAAACTATATCAGATGGATGTCAAATCAGCCTTCTTGAATGGAGATTTACCAGAAAAAGTGTATGTAAAGCAACCAAAGGGATTTGAGGATCCAGAGAAACCTAATCATGTCTACAGATTGAGGAAGGCACTGTATGGGTTGAAGCAAGCTCCACGAGCATGGTACTCACTTTGTCAAAATATCTCCACTCAAGGATATGTGCGTGGAAATGCTGACAAGACCTTGTTTATCAAGAAAGATAAAGGAGATATCATTCTTGTTCATGTGTATGTTGATGATCTTATATTTGGGTCTCTGTCTAAAGCCTTGGTTGATGAATTTATCAGTATAATGACCAACAAATTTGATATGAGCATGTTTGGAGACTTGAAGTTCTTCTTAGGACTGTAGGTTACTTAGTTTGATGATGGGATTTTTGTCACTCAAAGCAAGTATGTAGAGGATTTGGTTAGGAAATTTGGTCTCACATGTGCTAAAAGTAGGAGAACTCCTATGAGTACTACCTGCAAGTTAACTGCTGAAAGAGAAGGACAGCCTGTAGATCAGTCACTCTACAGAAGTATTTTAGGAAGTCAATGTATCTGACTGCAAGTAGGCCAGACATTGCATACAGTGTTGGAGTTTGTTCCAGGTTTCAGTCCAACCCGAAGGAAAGTCACTTGTCAGCAGTCAAGAATATCATCAAATATGTGAAAGGAACCAGCAAGCTACGTCTTTGGTTTGCTAATGGAAGCTCTATGGAACTGGTTGGATATAGTGATGCAGATTAGGCTGGTAATTTGAATGATCGAAGAAGCACTACTGGAGGGTGTTTCTACATGGGAGAAAATTTAATATCCTGGCACACCAAGAAGCAGAATAGTGTTTCATTGTCTTCAACCGAGGCTGAGTATATTGCAGCTGGGAGTGCTTGTACTCAACTTATTTGGATGAAAAAAGATGCTTAATAATTATGGGATTGATGCTAAGAGTTACAAGCTGTTTTGTGATAACAAGGGTGCAATTGATCTTTCTAAAAACCCGGTGAGTCATTCTAAGGCTAAACATATAGCCATCAGACATCACTTCATCAGAGATTTGGTAGAAGAAGGATCATTTTTTACTGGAGCATATCTCTCCCACCACTCAATTATCTGATATATTCACTAAACCTTTGGATAGTTCAAAGTTTGAGTTTCTTCGTGGATCTTTAGGATTATGCATTCATTGATTGCTGGTCAGATGAATTGTTTGATTTTTTGATTTTTATGAGTATATGAGTTTGTGGTTAAGTCTCAGTTTTGGTGGAACAAGTTCTGAGACTGCGGAGCTAATAAAGTGGTGACTTCTTCAACGGTCTGATGATGATGTGGCAGACAAGGATTAAATGAAATTCAAAAATCTTTTTGAATATGAAGAGTCCTTCATGCAGAAGAGTTTATCTGCAACCTTATTTGTTATAGATTTGAGTTTATCCCTTTACTTCTCTCACAATACTCATTGCAAGCGGAGAAACCCTAGCAAAATTCCTACTACTTCTATCTCTGATTTGGCTGTCACTTAACATATCTCTCAAAATGTCTCACAATGATTCGACTACTCAACACAATGAAGCTGGTAAGATCTCAAAGGATGGAGATGAAGTTGAAATTTCTCATCGAGAAGGGAAGGAACAGGTAGTCGACTATTCTTTAGATGATTCTAAAGATTCTGATGATTCCTTCGAATAAGCCATGAACAACCCTCCAAGCAAGCAGGCTAAAGTATCCCACTTGCCCAGCAATTTGAAACATCTAGGGCAAAAATTGCAAAGCTGAAAACGAAGCAACCGGTGAAGAAGAAGCTTTTATTTGATGCAATGAAAAACAAAACTGGTTCGAATGCAAAGATTCCTGAAACTATTCCTGTCTTCCCCAACATTGAGGAAGAGGCAAATCCTACTGGAGTTCCAAAGGGGATGACTCCCATAATTGAACCCCCAATGAAGAAAGACGGTCGAATTAAGAAGGCAACTCGCAAAAATGTTAAGCCAAGGCTGATTCCTCGACAAATGTTTCACCTAAAAGTGCTAGCCATAGAACTAGGCCTATCGTAGAACTAGTAAGTTAACCCAATGTCGAATCTCAAGGAAGACTTAGCAGGGGGATTAATCGTATGAAACACACACACTAAATACTCTACAAAAGCAAATACAGTAAAACCTCTCTATAGTCATATCCTTGGGACCACAAAAAATATTCCTAAATGGGGGTTAATCCTAAATAGAGTTATAAGGTTTTTTTTTTTTTTTTAATGCATGTATATTATATAATGGTATAATTAGTAGATAATGGTATAATTAGTAGATACAGTTAAAAGATCTTCACTACACCAACGAGATGGAGATGGATATTTTCCTTAATCATCCAAATGAGCAACAAATTGTTTATGCTTTAACGGATGAAGAAATTATTGAAGGAATTAGGCAAGAAAATGAGGAAAATAATCCAGAGGATGATAGCATAGAAGTACAAAAAGTTTCATGTGAAGAAGCTTTAAGCTTACTCGACAAGTTGGAAATGTTTTGGGTTCAACAAGAAGGTGGTCATGTGGACGAGCTAATGCGCACACGCAAGTTGAAGGATAAGGTTACAACACAAAAGATTAAATCATTGTCACAATCAATCTTGAACAAGTATTTTAAATCAACTTAAATCTATTGTAAAATTATATATATTATTATGATTTATTCCTAAATGGAGGTGTATTTCTTTATGTTGGGACTTGAAAAAATATGAATTATGACAATATGGAGTTTATTCCAAATTATAACTGGTCCCAAGTTGGGACCATGAATTTTTATTCCTAAAGAGAGTTTATTCCTTAATAGAGTATTCTTTTTGAGAGGTTTTACTGTAAATTTTTAAGGGTTTTTGGTTTAATTATTAAATCTTAGGCTTAATTAAAAGAAAGCAAATAAATCTAACCTAGACTTGAAATTAAAGAAAGCAATCAAGAGCAAATAAAAGAACTCCCGTCTATCACACGGGAGAAAGAATTAAACTAAGAGGAAAGCAATAAATCTATCTAGGCATGAATTGAAAAGAAAGCAATTAAATCTAAGCTAGAGCAAACAAATCTTAACATGCTTGAAAACAAAACTAAGAAACTAGAAAGCAATTTAATCTAATCTTAGCAAATTAATCTAAACTAATGAAAGCAATTAACCAAAGCAAGTAAAGAAAGCAAGTAAAATTAATCTAAGAGCACAAATTAAACTTACGAATCGAAGACGAAAGAAAGAACAAAGAACTTGAATAAATCTTGAATTAAAACTTGAATCTAAAGCTATAATCTTGAAAGCAATTATCTAAAAGCTAATTAAAACTAATCTAGAGTTTTAAAGGCTAAAAAATAAGAGAGGAGAAGTTGTATTTTTTTTCCCCAAAGGTTACATATATATAGGATACCAAAAACCTAGTTAAAGAAGGAAACAATCTCTCAAATTCGTCGGACTGAGCGGGCGCTCACCTCCCTTGGTGGTCACCAAGTCCGAGTTGCAGTCCGCTGTGCGCGACTTTTTTGTTTCGGCTGTATCTCCCTCGTCCGAACTCGGAATCGACCTCCATTTTTTCCTACGTGCTCCTATCGAACCCCTCTTCGATGTTATGCTTTGATGTTATGCTTTTATATCATCCAAATTTGATCTTCACATTTCACTCATTTCTTCAATCTTTTGCTCCTTTTCTTCATTCTCTTCCAAAAGTCCTCACGAATCCAACTTTGACTAAAACACACAAAATAAATATGTAAAAACGAACAAAACATATGAAATCAAACTAACAATAAACTATAAAAACCACACAAAAATACACTAAACAACAAACTCGGCTGCAAAAGGCTAAGCAAACAACTGCTATGGAAAAGAAAAGTATTCCTGAGAAGAAGAAGAGGAAGGCAGTGCCCTTAAAGCAAACTCATGGAAAGAAAGCGAGGAAAGAACCGTATCTTGTTGATGTTGAATCTGAGAGTCCTGATAGTGATGCAGCCAACTATTTGCCTCAAGAATCAGGTAATTCCGCCTCTCCAATTAGAGAACAACGTAAGAGTACTTATGTGTGTCAGTTTAGGTCGTCTTACTATAAGAGCTTTTGGGCTTTGAATCGTGGGAAGAATGTGATTGAGGAATGTCGTGCTAGTAAAGATGAATTGGTTTCTTATGGATTGTGGGATTTTATTGAGTATGCTAAATTAGAACAGACAGTGATACCTGCTAGGAAGTTTGTTCCTGATTTGTTATATGAGTTTTATACAAATCTTAGTGTGGATATGTTTGATGAATTGTCTGATGATAAATATAAGGCATTTGTGAGGGGGAGTGAGTTTGAATTTTCTCCGGCTGTAGTCAATGAATATTTAGGTAGAACTTCTGACGTAGTTGAGGATGATGAAGTTGATTATGATGAGATTGCCAAAAAGATCACTGGAGGGGTTTATTCTAGTTGGGATTCTAGAAATCTTTTTCCAAGTTCAGTTTTGTCAATGAAGTATGTTGTGTTTCACAAGATTTTGATAAGGAACTGGTATCCTAGTGGACACAAGTCTTCGGTGAACAAGGCTATGGGAGTAGTGCTTTTCAGAATAGGTGAGAAAAGACCTATTGATTTTGGGAAGTTGGTTTTGTCTATGCTCAAGGAACATGTTGAGTAGAATCCTTGCAAGAAGCCAATTGTTTTCCCTGGACTGATATGTGGCATTATCTCTCAGAAGTTGAATGTGATTACTGCTGAAGATGTTTATACTGATGCTCCTAAGAATATAGTTTTCAATGCCAAGCTGTTTGATGAGATGATCCATGTCAATGATCTGTCTAAGCCTGTTGGTGGTAGAAGGAAGAAACTAGCTGACAAGCTGGTTACAGATTATGACTCTGTTTCTTCAAAAATGGCTCAGTTATCTGGTCGTGTTCTTATGTAGTTGAAGAAGCAGCACACCAGATTAACCAAATTGATCATGGAGAGCACAACTGAGAGGAATGAGATTGCAGCTCTACTCTGAGAATTTCAAGGATAGCGGCTTGACTTGGATGAAAATGTAGGTCCATCTGAAGCTAAAGATGATGAGGGCAATGAAGTGCAGGATAATGGTGCAGATTTCTGGCAGCGAACAACCTGATGAGGATCTGATAGTGGAGAAAAGTTCTGATAATGCAACTGATGATGCAGCTGATAAGTATTGAGTTTGGCATTTACTGTGTCAAACAAGGGGGAGAAAAATAAAGTGAAGTGAAGCTTTGATGAAGCTACTCTGATGGTGTTGTTGAAGTTTTTTTCTCTTTTCTTTTTTGGCTTAAACTCAGGGGGAGTTATTTTGTTGCCGGTTGCAAGAGATGGATTTCTGGTTCGATTATGCTTTTTATGGGTTTTATATTTCAGAGTTTGTTTTAGTTTATTTCTGTAACTTTATATTGCTTATTATCATGCATTAAGTTTGGTATTGTGGGTGCGTTCCTTATCGACTTAATTTAAGCATGATTTCTTTAAGCAAGGGGGAACAGGTTCAAAAGGGTGTTTAACTACATAAATATCAAAGGGGGAGATTGTGAATGCGTGAAATTCACTTGATATATATTGGCTGATTTATGTAGTAAAAGTGAAACTAAGTTGAGAAATCCGCTGTGCAAGTTTTTATGTTACAGAGTTTGTTTCACTTCAAGTAGAACCCATCCTATGTCCAGCTGGTGGAAAAAATATACATGACAGCTGGATTTATGTTTTTCTTCGAAGATATTCCTTTCAAGAGTTGAAGATCGCGATGCATATCTTACATATATGGAAGGAAGTTCGGATATTATTTAATAAATCAATGTCCGTGTGCATCAAGGAATTCGAGAAGGAAACAAATCTTATTCTACAAGGAAGCATCTCGCGTCTCCTAGTCAGAATATGATTCTTTAATTTTCTTATAAATGCTTGAACCTTACATTGTGAAAGGTGTCGAGCTTTGTTATTGTTTAGGGCAAAACACGAGTGTTGCGTGAGCTTTAAACACTGGGTTTGTGAGTTAATTGTACAAGCAAGTTATAAGCTTGATAGGGAGAAAGTTTACATGCACGTTGCGTGTGAACTTGGGTAGACCTAGTTTAGAGGTGCTATCTTCACGTCCATTGTTGAAGAGAGTAGACGAGTGAGGAGTCAATAACATGCTTGGTAAGCTATACTTGTAACTCTGAATCTTGATAGTGGAGTGTTTCCTTGGGATTGTTCCCTCCAGATGTAGGTGTAGTTTCACCGAACTGGGCTACCAATTTCTATGTTTTGATTGGTTCTAGTTGTGTGTTTGGTTACATAGTGAGTCCTAATTTAACAAGTAAAACCACAGTACAAATTGAACAATTTCAGAGGTAAGACGATTTGCAAGCTTATGGTAGGCATTGTGTTTGTCTTGAATTGAGTGATTTATTTTCCTATGTATACACTTGAGAGATGAGGGTTTACTCATATAATTTCCATGTTGTGAGGATTCTTGTTCAAAGAGGCTAAATGTTGAAGTTTGCTATGAAAAGTTTGTTGGGAAGTTGCATGTTTCACTTGTATGCTTTGTAGGAAATACTGAAGCCTAATGCATTGTCACTTCGTAATTCATCACTTTATATCATATCTTGAGTATAGTTTGCTTGAGGACAAGCAAATGATTAAATGTGGGGGACAAGAAAAGGAGAAACGATAAGAGAAAGGGAAGAAAATTGATGAAGAAAGCCGAATAGGTAGGCCAGCGGGCCGCTGGGCCCACCAGTTAAAAAGAAATCGCGAGAGAGGTTCCCAGCGGGCCGCTGGGCCGGGCCGACTTGTTATGTTATTTTCCTTATTTGAGTAGCTTTTTGAGATCTGTATATATGTAAACTATTGTGAACGTAAGAGACACCTTTCTACCTAGTTTTTAGCTTTTGAAACATTAGTTTTAGTTGGAGATTAGCTTAGAAGAATTTAAGATCAAGAATTTGAGTTTTGAAAGTTTTAATTCAAGTTATTTTCTCTTTAGTTCTTCGTTCTTTCTTCGTTCTTTGTTCGTCTAGTATTTAGTAAATTTAGTTTAAATTCTTAGATTCATCTTTAAGTGCTTTTTATGATCTTTGTTTTTCTTATTTATTTTTCAAAATTCAAAGTTTACTTGATTTCCTTAGATTTAATTTATAAGCATGTCTAGGTTTCTTTGCACTAGTGTAGTTTTATTTGCTTTCTTTATTGCTTTCTTTTTCATTCTTGCCTAGGTAGATTTATTGCTTTCAATTTAGTTTTAAATTAAGTTTAATTTTAATTGCTTTTATTTGATTATTTGATTTTAATTGTTTCTAAGTCTAGATTAATTTTAATTGCTTTCTTTTATTTTAAAGCCTAGGACTTAATCAAAAATCCAAAACCCCTGTTTTTACTTACTTTCTTAGGGTAGATAAACACACAATTGGTTTCCATGTTAAGCTTTCCTCGAGATTCGACTTAGGGTTTATCTTACTAGTACTACAATAGACCTAGTCCTATTGCTAGTACTTTTTAGGTGAAACAAAATGTATCAGGGAAAAGTCTGAAGCGTTTGTGTTTCTCAAAGTCTTGTGCTTGCAAATTGAAGTAGACAAGGGATGAAAAATCAAACGGATCAGAACTGGTAATGGAACTAAGTTTAAAAATGATGTGTTCAAGATGTTTTATGGAGAGAAAGGCATCTTTCATGAGTATTCTGCTCCTGGTACACCACAACAGAATGGGGTGGCTGAACGAAAGAATAGGACTCTTCAAGACATGGCTCGAGCCATGTTGACTGCTTGTGGATTGCCAAACAAATTTTGGGCTAAGGCATTCAATACGGCATGCTACATCAGAAACAAAGTGTATCTGCATCCTAAAACTCAGACTACACCCTGTGATATCTGGAAGGGAAGGAAGCCTACTGTGAAGCATCTACATGTCTTTGGTTCTAGATGCTACATCTTAAATGATCATGTCCAGAAGAAGAAACTTGATGATAGAGAAGTTGAAGGCATATTTCTGGGTTATTCATGAGATAGTGTAGCCTACAGAGTTCTCAACAAGATAACTGGCGTAATCATGGAATCATTCAATGTGAGGTTTGAAGACTGTCTTGAAACTGAAACTAAAGAAGCAGATTTTGTGGAACCAGTCTCACAGCCTGTCTCTCAATCCTCATCCTCAGTAAAGAAAGAGGATTCAGAAACCGAAGCTAATCATACTGAGTCAAAAACAGAGGAGGGAAAAAGGACTGGAAAAAAAAGTTCAAAAGAATCATTCACCAAATGACATAATTGGTGAGGTGAATGAGGGTATTAGAACTCGAGGAGTCAAAATGGACTACAAAAAATTGGCTGCCAATATTGCCAGAGTGTGCTATGTATCAAAGATTGTACCAAAGAATGTTGAAGAAGCATTCAAGGATGAGAATTGGATTGCTGCCATACAGCAAGAACTGTTACAGTTTGAACGTTGTAAGGTTTGGTACTTGATTACCTTGCCAGAGAATGCCAACCTCATTGGCACCAAGTGGATCTTTAAGAACAAGAATGATGAGAAGGGAGACATTATTATAAATAAGGCGAGACTAGTAGCTCAGGGATACACTCAGAAAGGAGTTGACTATGGTGAAACATTTGCCCCAGTCACACGTCTTGAATCTGTTAGATTTCTACTAGGAATGTCTTGCTATTTGGGATTTCAATTGTATCAAATGGATGTTCAAAGTGCCTTTCTAAATGGAGATCTCAAGGAAGAAGTCTATGTTAGACAACCCAAAGGTTTTGAAGATCCCAAATTTCCTAATCATGTTTACAGGCTGAAGAAAGCACTATATGGTCTTAAGCAAGCACCTAGAGCTTGGTATGAAACCTTATCTAAGTATCTGCTGACCAAAGGATATGTTTGAGGCAATGCTAACAAAACAGTATTGATCAAGAAGGGAAAGAAAGATATTCTCCTCGTACAAATCTATGTAGATGATCTAATTTTTGGTTCAAGAGATAAGTCTCTAGTTAATGAGTTTGTAGCCATCATGACACAAAAGTTCAAGATGAGCATGTTTGACAGTCTATACTACTTTCTGGGACTGCAAGTAACACAGAAGCTAGAAGGTATCTTTGTGTGTCAAACAAAATATGCTTAAAATCTTGTTAAGATGTTTGGTCTAGATAAGGCTAAGACCAGGAGAACGCCCATGAGTACCTCATTAAAACTTGTTACTAATGAGGGAGAAGACTCTATCGATCAGTCTTTATACAAAAGCATGGTGGGTAGCTTAATGTATCTCACTGCAACTAGACCAGACTTAAGCTACAGTGTCAGAGTCTGTTCTAGGTTTCAAGCTAATCCTAAGGAGAGTCATCTTAATGTTGTTAAATGAATTCTCAAATATGTCAAATGAACCAACAGATTGGGTTTATGGTTTGCAAATGGAAGCCCGAATCGGCTAATTGGATATTCTGATGCAGATTGGGCTGGAGATCAACATGATAGAAGAAGCACTACCGGTGGATGTTTCTATCTAGGAGAGAATCTTATTTCTTGGTATAGTAAGAAACATATTTGTGTGTCTCTATCTTCAACAGAGTCAGAATATATAGCAGCGGATACAGCTTGTACTCAATTGATCTAGATGAACAGAATGCTGAATGATTATGGAATTGAGTCCACTTCTTTCAAGTTATTCTGTGACAACAAGGGGGCAATTGATCTATCAAATTGTTAGGGTTGTTGTGTATAGCTAAAGAAAAAACGTGTTTTAGTATATACGACATGTATTCCACTGATTACAATCACCTATCTGAATAAATATATTAATAAGAATAAGCCATATTTCTCATATTTTAGAACACGTGGACGGTTCGGGTGTCGAGGAGATCACACAGCGTTCGATAATAATTATGAGATATAAATAGTGTCATAGTCAAGATAGCTCGGGAAAGCTATCGGTTTAGACTGCAACATAATGGTAGTGGCGGGTGTCAGTCGCTAGTTATGTTGGTACGGTGGAACGTATTGACAGGATCGAGTGAGATAAGGTTCTTCTGATACTGGCCCTAGCAATAGGTGAAGAACTAGAGATCTCGGCATTTAAAGATATGATCTTAATCTCAATAGGCTATTAGATATATATGTGTTGTTCATTGTTACTTTGATTTGCAAGATAAGGGTCTATCGCAGCATCCCTGATAACTTGCCTCTTGGGTAACATGAGGGTACATAGTATGTCTAATTAGTTGTATCGAGAGACCGTGTCTGTATTAGGTTGAGAGATATCCCCTCAGGGAGTTCACAAGGTTTATTATACCAAGTCATGCATGTTGGTTAAGTTCAGGTATAATAATAAGGGGTGAACGGGTACTACTTGAGGAAAATAAGATATTAATTAATTATGAGCAGCCAGAGGAGCTCTAATTAATTAATGGATATCGGAGTCATTAAACACGGGGATATCTCTAAATAAAGTATCAGTCCCAATCTACAAATTGAGACAGAGCGGTGATTCAGTTGTGACTCTTTAGTGGAATGTGTCACAACTCTAATGAAATAAATGTTCTGGGTTGATCATGAAATTATTTCATTAGGTAAGGCTAAACTCTGTCTGGTACATAAATCCCTGGGATGGCCCAAGAGCTCTTCAGGAAAGAAATTCAAGGTATTATTGAGGGATATCAGTTTTGGACTGAAAATATGCATTATGGGCTTGAGCCCATAATGTGGCGTCTACAGTGATGTAGGTGGCGCCTATTTCTCTTTTTGGTGTCCATCTGGGCTCAATAATTGCACTCTGGTTAAATATGTAATATGGAAAATATTAATATCTAATTAATTAAGATTTATTCTTAATTGAAGAATTAGATAATTAATTTAATATTTACATATAATATTTTCCTTATAATAATTAGGATTAATCCTAATTATATTTAATTAGAATTTGTTCCAGTAATTATTTTAACTAAACCGGGCTTTATTAATTAAAAGCCCGTGACTTAGTGGACAAGGAAAAGTGGCGCCTATCTCCTCCTATAAATAAGGAGGAGGAGATTCTCAAAACCTAATCTCACTTTAGAGAGAAGAGAGACGTCGTTCTTCAAGAGAGTGCAGAAGGGAGTTCCAAGTTCCAAAGTTCCGAGACACCCACACAGTCGAAGAACTTCGAGGAAATGGATCACATCCCAGTAATCTAGACCTGTAGATTACTCCATGTGCAATCGAGAAAGGTATAATCTCGTGACTCAATGCATGATGTAATTGCATGTAAATCTGATACCATAAATAATCACATCCAATTCGAAGATCCAGTAGGGAAAAGGAGTGCTTTCAAGCAGGGGTTCCATCACAAATAACCCAATGAATCATTCAAAAGGCGAAACACGTTGACATTCGCTATCATTTTATTAGGGATTTGGTAGAAGAAAAGACACTACAGTTAGAGCATATATCTACCACTACTCAGCTGGTGGATATTTTCACTAAAGCTCTGGATGGTGAAAGGTTTGAATTCCTCAGAAAAGCTCTGGGGATCTGCATTGGTTAGTTATCTTATTTGGATTGTGTGAGTATTTGTGTTTCTTTCTTTGATGAGTTTATTCTTGAGATTTGTCTATGGTTTCAATCTCAAGAGAATTATTTGATTCTTTGGATTTCTGGACTTCTGGATTTCTTGGGGTTATTGGGAGCTCTCGTTTTTTTTTTGAGAGCTCATCATGCTGGAGTACGATTGTTGTGGATTTTATGAAACAGTTTCTGGAACAAGTAATGGATTAAGTTCTTCATGTTTGTTATATTAATATGCTGAGTCAGCATTGTCAGTTGGAGAACGTGGGTGATGTGAGGCGGTTCATATTAAAGTGGAATTTCAAATTCCACCTATGAGGAGTTGATTTTTGGCGGTTACATCTTGGGTATCTCAACTTCTCTATGCAGATAAGTTACTTTACTAATTTGTATAAGGGTTTCTCACATATTTTTTGAAAAATAACCAAGAGTATTATCATAACTCCTACTCTGCAAATTTTCGAAACCCTAAGTTCTTATTGTTGGGCCATGTCTGATCGGTCTTCTCCAAGTTTCTCACAATGTTTTTTCTCTTAATCTGGCTCTACTCCATCCATGAAGTTAGTTGATTATGATTCAACTTCATCCTCTTCCGGCCAGTCACTCTTGATTTCTCCTCCGCCGGAAAAAGCTCCTCCTGCTCCCCAGGTCTCTGATAAATCGTTCAATGCAAGAGCACTGAGTACTCTGAAGTCTATACTTCAGTTGAACAAGGAAGATTCTGCTCCTCCCATATCTAGAGCCCACAGTGCTACAAAGCCCATGGATAATTTGAATCGCATGGAGTCATCAAAGCACGCATCGAAGGCTGCTTCAATTGGGAAGTCTATTGATGCTGTTGTATCTCTCGATCATCTTCCTCTATCTATTTGTGCTTTGAAGGTGAACTCAAAATCTCCCGAGGAATTATATGAAGAAAATTTGCGATTGGTTCGACAAATTGCTAGAATTGACGAACCATCTCCGCCAAAGAAAGTCATGGAGGCACCTGCTGTGCCTATTCAAGTGTTTAATGAAGAACCAACTTCAAAGAGGGTTAAGGCTACTATTGATCTTTCATCTTCGGAGAAGAATGTTGACGTTGGTGAACCTTCCCCTGTTGTGAAGAAACATAAATCACGCCGTAAGCAAATTAAGCCCAGGAAGGCAGCCATAACCAAAAATATGGCTACACCTACAACTAAGCCGGCTGAAGTTGCAGCACCAATTACCAGATCTAAGAAGAGGAAGACAATCAACAAGGGAGAGATTCCAGCCAGTACACCTGCCCGTCGGACACGTGGACAATTGGCGAAGGAGACTGCCCAAACCCAAGCTGCTGGTGCTAGGGCAAAGAAGGTTGAGAAGCGCAAAATCACGGATATATCTATCAAAAAGAAGGGCAAGAAGGCAGATCCAGAGAACGTTGATTCTGGTGGTGATGAGAGTGATGCTAAGAACTATGGATCATCGCTGAAAGGTAAGTCTTCTCATGCAACCCAGACTGAGAAACGTGAGTTTGTACCTATGTTTCGTGATGAGCATCATGTTCAGTTCTGGGATGTAAATAGGCATAAGAAGTTTGTTATGGAAAGGCATGCTAGGTTGCAGGATATTGATTCAAATGGCATTCTGGAAATTATTGATAGGGCTGGACTTAAGTTTACTGTGTTGCCAATTAGGAAGTATGTGAATAATGTGATTCTGGAGTTCTACTCCAATCTGACCGAAACCATGTTTGATTTATCTTCTCCTGATCCGTTCAAGGCTTACATTAGGGGTCAATACATTACTATTTCTCCTACTATTATTGATCAGTTCCTAGAGAGACCTATTACAGTACACCCTAAGGGCCCTGTTTCTCTGAATGTTATTGCTAGGGAATTGACTGGTGGTGTTATGAGTTCTTGGGTAGGGGATAGCTTACTAGGTGCTAAACTGTCTATGACGTATGGGATACTTCATAAAATTGTTGTGTATAATTGGATGCCCTCTACTCATCATTCCACTCTTAGCAAGAGTATGGCTACTCTCATCTATAGGATTGTGAATGGAATTCCTATCAACTTTGGGACTATGGTGTTTCATTTTCTTGAAGAACATGCTGAACAGACGAAGTGTTTTGGTTATAATATTAGGTTTCCTAGTTTATTGTTTGACATTATCTCTAGTCAGGTTGAGGTAATGACTGACTTTGATGTGTATGAGCCTACCCTATGTCACATTATCTTCAATGCTAAGTTGTTTGATTCTTCGAGACATGTAACGGATATTTCAGGACCTGTACATGGAAAGCAAAAGAAACTGCATGGATAACAGAAGCTTGAATCTATTCTGGTTGGCAATAATCTCCCAGCTATGACATTTAGGGTGTTGCTGGAACTGAGGAAAGAATATCGCACTTTGGCTGCTATTATCAAGACTCTGTCAGATCGACGTGTTCAAATTGAAGGGTTATTCAATGATTTGAATTCAGGCATGTAATAATACAGGGGGGACACTCTACTACTCAAGACACATTGCTTATCATTTTTGTTGGGTGATAAGTTGGTTTTCTGGTTTTCTATTATGTGTATGTCTGGAATCAACTATCTAGAGTATTATGTTGTGGGTGCACTCCAGTATTTGCTCAAAGATGGTTGAGATATGTTGCTTCCGTTGCTACTATACTGATGTTGTCTCTTTGTGCCTGTGATCTGAGTTTGTGTGATGTGCTATTCAGTCTGTCTATGCATCTGTTCAGATTTATAACTTTCTTCGAATGATGGTTTATTTTACTAAGGGGGAGCCTTGACATGTTAATTCTGTGTAGTTACTAGTTTCAAAGCAAGGGGGAGCTTTGATTAATATTTGGTGAATGTTTAAATTTGCATTCCTTATTGGGTTTTGTCTACATAAATGCCAAATGGGGAGTTTGTTAGTGCTAAATGTGTTGGCTGATTTATGTAAGACAAACTGTGAGACAAAGGGGTCGATTAGTCTCAAGAATGAAGAACAGACTTGCCTGCAGGATGCAGCTGTTCATGTATATCCACAAGGAAAATTTCCGAATTTATGCATGGCGATAAAAAGGAAATTTTCTACATAAATCTTTGATTGATATGAGGATATACTTCACTAAATAGAGTCCTACCAACACAAGGAAAGTATCTTCAAAAACAGATACACGAAATCAATACATCTTGGAGGACAAGACAAGATCTAGGGTTTGGCAAGAGACTCTATATATTGTGGAAGAGTCGTCTTCTTACTGCTGCTGAGTTTATTATTTGTTAACCTACATACACGAGCAATTGTAAGAACAATTGAGAGTGTAAGTGTAGAAGACGCAAACTAGTATTCGTTCTTGTTGAACATATTAGGTTGGGTTGAGTGATCTTGTAAACTAAGTTTTGCTGAAGTTAAGGGTGTGAGGATTAGTCTAGATCTTTGGGGGGATTAGACGAGATCAAGTTAGGGAGAGCTTGATTTCAATTCACAATAGAAGTACGTTGGAGAGTGACACGACATCTCAAGGTGTGTGATTCTTGTAGTGTAAATTCCATTGTACTCGAGTACTTTATTAGTGGATTGATCCTTTGGGCGTGACCCCCCAGACGTAGGTGTGTGCGATCATCGAACTGGGTTACCAACTCTGTGTGTTCTTTCATTGTTGTTACATTTCGTATTACTTGTCTCAAGATCTGTCTTTGATTAACACAAGTATGCTAGTATGGGATAAGATGATTTTTCAAAATGTAACTAAAAAAATTCAAAATTTTTTTGATCAACGGGCCACCTGAAAATCAAAATAGGATTAGGGCCAAAATATTTACATATATTAATAAAAAAAAATTAGATCAATGCGTATTCATTCACGTTAATCTGCATATTTTCCTAAGGAGTGTGCTTGAGTGTGTTCTTGTTCGTGTTCTTGAGTTGAAAAATACCGAGTGTCGTTTCTGCAATTTGATTTTTTCGTGATCATTTCTTATTCAGAATCCAAATAGATTTTAATATTTTTAATGAATATTTATTAAAGTGATATAGGGGTCTCACTTTTTGTGGTATACATTAAAATGAAACAAATGTAAAAATGTATTTAAATTGACATTTGAGCGTAAAAATGAATAATATAGATTGAATTAAAAAATAAGTTAGAAGACACTTATATCAGCCTGAACTCACATTAAGTCCATTGAATAATTTTATGAGGCCTTCTTTTTGGATTGTGAAGCCAAATGAATTAATTGAGCCAAATAATTTATTTTGCTTTTAAGATTTAGCCGCACTACGGCTAACTACAAGTATTTGTCAAATAAATTATGTGCAAATATTGTAGCAGTTGACAAAAGTATTAACTTGTTCTTCAACCTTTGTGATAGGAGAATACGTCTTGACTTGATCAAGACCCAAGCACTCTAGCAGGACCACTCGAGCCGATTTCTTTGAGCTCGGAGGTGGGCCTCTTAGCTCCAACAAGATATTCGTAAAAATTGATTTCTTATTGGGCCAAAGCGTCCAGTCCAGCTGGCCCGTTGGGCCAATTGGAAAATCCATTGAACTTTGTTGATAAATTTATATATTTTAGTCAAATTTGTAGTATCTAAATTATCAACATTTATTATTTTAATTTGTAGAACTTATAAGAGATAAAAAAACTTCAAAGTTGGAAGGGTAATTGGAATTATCACTCTCACAATGAAGCGCAACTCAATTGTTAAAACACTTACATCTCTAATTAAGATGTTGCGGGTTCGAGTCATATATATATATATATATATATATATATATATATAATTATTTTTCGCCTAAAAGATTGCTTATGCCGCCTAAATTTGCATGGGCCATGTACAATGTTTAACTTTTTCATTTATTTTTATCTGCAAACCTTTTTGCATTTGTCTTGGGAAGTTCAAAGGTTTTATTTTTATTTTTTACTATGCACTGCAATAGTTGGGAAAGTCTTGGTTGCAAACTTTTGCAATGCACAAGGACATCTTTTGTTATTTTGCGGGCTTTTTAACAGAACCCTTCTATCATCCAACCCATGACCACCCCCATCCAACGTGGACGATACTACCACCCCCTAATGTATTAAATGTGGCCCCCTTTAATTTGTTTAATTTGTTGGTATATTATTTTGTTTATTTTCGGATTTTACGATTTCGTATTATCTTTTTGATTGATTTATAAATGTAGAAAATCAAACAAATATTTTTAATATTTTAAATTTAAATTGGAGACAAATAATTTTAATAGTTTGGTGTATCTTTTTATGGAAAATTGATTATTTATTGATGATATTTCTTAAATAGTTGATGTGGAATAGTTGAAGTAAAATAAAATTAATGAATTAAAAAATCCAAAATTATGAGAATTTAGCAAAATAATCAAGAAAATTCAAGATTGCTTTTTTGTTTTTTTTTTTTTCCTTTTTTTCTAAAACTATGGGAAGACATGCTGAAGTTGTTGCATGTACTCGCTCCGTCCCAGTAAGACAGACTTGTTTCTTTTCGACATGAAATTTTCTGAGAGTTTAGTTAGAGATAAAGTGTAGTATTTAATGCAAATTTTATTATTTTAAAAACGGTGCATCATATATGCATCAAAACATATTGATGTCTGATCTTAAATGAAATATCGTATCGAGACTTTTAATTTGGTATAAAAATTATAAAAATCGAAGAACAGACGAGCAAGTTATGATAATTTTTTACAATTTAAATTATATTGGGATACGTGCTGAGAGATGAGTGGATGATGAGATGATTAGTAATGGTAATTCTTTCACTTGTAGGAAACATGTCAATTCGTGTGGGACGACCCGATTAGGAAATCATGCCTATTTAACTGGGACGGAAGGAATAATAATTAATTTAAATTATTATACTTCCTCCGTCCCTTTGAAGTTGTTACGTTTCCTATTTTGAAAAGAATTAGCAACTAAAGCACCCAATTAGTAGAAAATTATTAAATAATAAATAATTCTAATAAATTATAAATAAAATATAATATGAATTACTAATTAATTTAATTAATTAATAATATAATTTTATCTAATAATTATTATTTATAATAATTAAAAAAATATAATGATAAAAATTTTATAATTGTTATTTATAATAATTAAACAATTTATTAAAAAAATATTTCATCTTATTATTTATTATTATTTTTTTTGTTCAGAAAAAGAAAATATTATTATTACTGCAGAGGAACTGGTACAAGAAGTACCCCAAAGTTACAGCCTAATTTACAGCCCAATTCTAATTTACAGCCCAATTCTTATTCATCTTATTATTTATTACTTCTTTCGACTCATTCTACTTGAGCCTGGTAGAGTGGGCACGAATATTAAGATAGAAATAATACTTTGTCAATTATAATTATTAAATTATTTTATTTAATTTAGTGTGTTGGGAACCCAACTCAGTTTATAAGTTTTGATGATGTTTATCGAAACAACACTTAGATAGTTTTTAACTCTTTTCTAGAGTTAGGTTGCTAGATCAAATTGTCTTGTATAGCTCAGTTTGATGATCTTAATTAGGCAGATCCCAGTCAACTAGTTTGAAGGAGTTCAACACTTGCCTTGAGGAGTTCAAGATTCGCAGTTTGAAGGAAGTTCGCTGAAGATTCCAGTTTGAAGAGGTAGTTTCAACCTGCCTAAATGGGTTGATCGATCTGGCTCCCGCATCTTCTAGTGCGAGCTGGACTGCCTCAACGGGAAGAAAGTACAATGTGTCAGAGTACTGTTCTGACACATCCAACGGCTAGTTTTTAACTCAAGCCTATAAATTCCTCTTCCCTCAACTAGAATTATCGGAAACCGAACAGAAATTAAAATTCGTTTTGGGTAATTCTGATTTTTTAAATCCATCCGGTTTATTTTTATTTTTCTTAGTGCAATTCGGGTTCGGGTTATTTTTTTAAACACCCAAAAAACCGATAATCTGATTTTAATTTTTTATATATATTCGTCTGTAGTTATTATTTATATATTTTGGCAATTTATATTTGGTGATTGTAATATTTAGTTTGTTTTTAATATTAAATTAGTTAATAGTTGATATTATGATTTTATTGTAGTAATAAAAATATTATTAATATTTATTTTGGATGAAATTTAGGTGTGTTGATTAAAGTTAGAAGTGAATAAAGTAAAAAAATAAATTAATTAAATTATTAAAATAATCTAGTAAAAAATGAAAAATGCGAAATTAATTTCGGTTTTCCACGTACAATTTTTTCAGGTTCGGGTCCGTATTTTTTCTTGAAAATCCGATTTCAACAAATTGTACAAAAAACTCAAGCGGAAACCCGAATTCTCACCCCCTACCCTTTGGGGCATTTGCTAGATATGTTACTCCTATTCACTATAAATCATAAAGATTGGTAAAAATAAATTATTTCAACGAAAGTTTTTCAAACAAAACTGTTATTTGGTACTACTCCTCCGTCTCAAGATTGAAGGACCTTTTTATTTTGGCACGATGTTTAGTGTTTAAAGTGTATTGCATTTATGGGGAAGTGTTGTTTTTGTATTTAACCATATTTTAAAAATAGAGCGTCATAAATGCATAAAAACATATTTATGTATGATCCTAAATAAAAGATCGTATCAAAACCTTTAATTTGGTATAAAAATTATAAAAATTGAAAAACAAACGAGCAAATTATGATTATTTAAACTTTTGGAATTTATTGCGATACGTGCTGAGAGGTGAGTGAATGAGATATTTAATTAGAGAATGTTAATTGTAATAAGAAATTTACTAATGGTACCATTAGTTACCTAATTATTTCCCAAATAGGAAATTGTCCATGAATCATGAGACGACTCAAGAAAGAAATAGGTCCATAAATCTTGAGACAGAAGGAGTATTATATTGAGTTTTGAAGAAAATGTTATTTTGAATTTTGATCGATGTTTTGAATTATGTTTATTTTTTTATTTTTGTTCAATTGAAAAACAGATATTGAAAATATAAGGGTAATTTTGTCTCATTATATTGAAAGTGACTAGAATTTATATAGTATGTTAGTAGTTATTATTTAATTTTCACTAAGATAAGTGGGTATTTTGAATTATGCCTTAATCTTAAAAATAAAGTATGAAATGAATAACGCTTAATTTCATTTAATATTTTCAATACATGTCCAAAATATTTATAATATTATTGTACAAACTAAGTTATAAATACTTCATTTCTAATAGCATTTTCATATAGTAAGTCATATATATATATATATATTTTAAATGAACGACATTTAACGTGTAAACCAATTATTCAAATTTAAATAACATCGGAATTTTATTTCGCACTAAGCTCTCACAAACGAAAAAAAGGTTTAAGTGAGTACAAACTGTAATTTACAACATTTAAATGGATAAAATATTTGAGTGAAAAAAAAACGTTGTTCCGAAAGACATAAATAGCTCATTGCGTTAATATAATCGGAAATGCATTGTTCTACATATTTAAAGAACAATAAATAATTTGAAATTAAAGAATTAAGTACCACTACTAGTATCTCTGAAATGGGTGGTGGGGTCCAGGTGCTGGCTGGGGGTTGGGGGCTTGGTTGGGGGAGGGTATACATATTGGGCCCACAATAGTACATACTTGCAAAACTTTTTCAAAATAAATAAAACAAAAGGACACGTGGACGAATAGGATTGCATTGTGCAATGCAAAACTATGCACCGAAGACTCTCCCGCAATAGTTTTTTTTTTTTTTTTTTTTTGAAAAGCTCTCCCGCAATAGTTTATGTTGTCTTTTTTACAAACTTCGAGACTGATTTTGTAGTATTAGTTAATTACTAGTGTTGCACACGTGCGTTGCACGGACAAATTATCAAGTAAAATTATAATATAAAATTGAAATAACGTAATAATATAAAAATATACAAATTAATATATATTTCTTCTCTCCCCAATTAAATATCCCCAGCCACAAAATCGTAAATATTAAGAAAATAAGAAATTTCATCATTTTTATCCTTAATTATTGCTTAGAAAAATGTAAAAGTAAAGAATATATAAAATGACGATGGGGTAAATGTGGTAGTTTGACATAATTTTTGCATAGATTTTTTTAAATATGATATTTATTCCGGGACAAAATATTAGCTAATCGGGACATTTATTGGGGGGACGGAGGAGGTATTATAAATCTTATTCTAGTTTTGGGGGACGGAGGGAGTATTAGATTTTTAGTTAGAATTTTACTTTGATTCAAAAAAATATAGCACGCTATTATTGGTATATTGTAACATATTGTAATAGATTTACAAATTTAAATAGATTTTAGGTTGTGGTAAAAATTTGCAAGAAAACAGTTAGTAAAATAAATGAAACGCAACTAATGTAAAAACAAAAAATAGAAAAATAAAAATAAAAAAAAAAGGAAAAGAAACATGTCGTGAAATAAAGATTGAAAAAAGTAGTAGTTGTAGTATAATATCATTAGCAAATTAGCAATTAATACAAAAATCGGTGTTCAAGTTTGAACTCGACTTTCGAAGCCCAATTCTTAATTTTCATGATCATGTCAGCCAATTAACATTTATTATGCATTTATAATTTTTTTTTTTAACTATGCCTTTTGTTAGAACCTTCATTTTAAAGACTACACTAATAAGTTTACCCAACAGATTTTTTAAGGCTTGTTTTGGCGGGAAAACGGCAATTTGGTAATATATTCCAACAATTTAGTTTTTAGATATTGTAATAGATAATTCACTGAATTTCAATATTTTAAAAATCGAAATCAAATTCGAAATTGATAATTTTAAATCATGAGTTATTTCCAAATTAAAGTCTGTGAGTAACTCTATTATTGTTGTTGCTGTTGTCTCATCTTTGTTTTGTTAAATCCAGGAAAATCGGGAAAATTGAATCGTTAAATTGTATCAGCAAAAAATGAGGCCTAAAGAAATATATGATGTGTGGAAAAAAAAAAAAAATACTCCAGTATCTTTAGTTATTAACATTATATTTCTTCTTTAATTTGATTTTACACAACTAAAAAAGTACTAATGTTTTCAATTAATCGTTGATAAACGAAACTTAAGGTTCTAATCAATGTATGTATACAAAAAAAATAAAATGAAAATAAGCCTTTTTTATTTAATGTTGATAATTTTATACTTTAGCATAAGATCGTTGTGCTCTCTCTCTCTCACGTCAAAGATTGGAAAGAATATTTATGTGGCATTTGTTTACTATTTTATTTATACTATTGGAACGACTATATTTGCCAATTATGTGATTTCAGTTTGATTTTATGGATTGTTGGTAGTATTCTGTTTGATTTTTAAAATATTTTTCTAAGAAGTTGCTAAATGATTGGAACCATTGATACCAATAGTGCCAAACTGCCAATAAAGTCATTTGTGTAATTTTTGCTTGATTTATGATTGTTGGTTCTTTGCTTGGTTTTTGAAATATTAATAGGAAAATACTGTCAATAGTGCATTTTTTGTGAATTATGCCCGATGCATGAATTTGTGATTTTCTGCTTGATTTTTGAAATACTTATAGAAAATTAAAAAATTATTTGGAGTATTGTAGCATTAATAGTGTCATTTCCCCTGATTTATAGATTGCTGGTTTTTTTTTTTTTGGAATTTTTTTAAAAAACTATTGAACAATTATTACTATTGACGCTATTAGTGGATTAGTGGCAATAATGTCTTTAAAGACGATTATTTGGATGATATTCTTTGGACAAAAAAGAACGTCAGAAAAAAAAAATAAGAAAGAAAACATAAAAGAATATCAGAAAAAAAAATCGAAAAAAAATTGATGTCCATATAAACCTTTTTCTATTAGTTTGTTCACTGGCTAGGTTTTCATTTTCTGTCGATTTCTATCAATTTCACTTAGATTGTTATTCTATTAATTTACTATTATTTTAGTCGGTTTTTATTTAGCATCCTCACAATTTGTAGCAATTCAAAACATTTTTATAGAAGTTAGATCAATTTACAATGTTTTCTTTGTAGCAAAATATATACATGCACAATATCGAATGTACTTATAATGTTGTGCTAATTCTTAATTATGAATTAAGAATTAACCATCAACATGTTGTATACTTATACAAAGTAATTACGAATTATAATTATGGCATAGTCCAACATATTTGCATCAACTTAATTTATAAATATTAACCAATTAAATTAACAACGTAGTAAACTTATAAACATGTAGTAAACGTATACAAACAAATTAAAATGTGCATAGTTGTATATATTTTAAGATTATGTTAATATGTACAGCCATATAGATAATTTTATGCATATTCTAACACAATTTGAAATAGCATCACTGTATCGCACAAACGGCGGGTGATAATCTAATTGGGAAAAAATGAAAAACCATTATTGATTCTCATTTTTTAAGAAAAAAAAAAAATCGAATTATCACTCTCCAAATACATTTTTTTTAATATTGCTAATAGTATTAACATTTGGATTGAAGACAACGTACAATATTAATCTTATTTGTTTTAGTTAGCAAAATTAAATGCACGACTCCATCTTGCTTCCAAGTTGAGATCTGTATAGTAAATTCTGTTATGCAAAGTGTTTTGTTTTATTAGTATACACTATGCATGTCACATAGTGCTTGTGTTATGTACGAACTTTCTAAAGATTAAAAAAATGAATTTAAGCAAAAACAAACGGTATATAATAGTAGTAACAATGATATTAAATATTAAAATGAATGTAGCTATTCATATAGTCATAGTAACTTGATTGATCATTTAAGATAAACATTTTGAATTTTTTTATGACAATGGAATTTTGTTCTTGTTGTAATACAGCCTTAAATCTTATATAAAACAGAGTTATTCAATATATTAAGAGATTCAATCACGATGCAAAAAAACAATTATTGATTAAGGGGGAATCAAAAACTCCTACTCAAAGAAAGACTTACTCATTTTAGTTGTTACAACCACTTCAAAATAAGAGTTCTTGATTTATAAAACATAATCTTCAACCAAAAGTGCTCATAGCGCAGCTTAATTGGTAAGACGCTTCTCATCCGATCCAAGAGGTCGGGGGTTCAAGTCACCTTGGGTGCGTGTGTGTGAGTGTATTGTGTTTGTCTGATTAAAAAAAACATCGTTTTCTTTCTTTCTTTAATTGTCTTTTCACATAATTGACAAAGAGATTTATTTTTGTAAATAAATAAATTAGAGGTGCACGAATGAATCACAATGCATTTAATAGGAATAAATTATGACGAAATTTTCAACTCCAATTTGCTCAATCAAAACTTTATGGCTAATAAGTTGGAGTGTGATTTTCTAGAAGAAGAAAAAAAAACTCAACTTGCACGAACATATATCTAAATCACATGCATATGGTTTGTTCTATCCAAGAACTTTATATTATCACGAAATATAGGAGTTTCTTCTTTTGTAGTATTTCTTTTCCTTTTTTTTTTCCTTGACCACCCTTTTACATAGTTTCATGCCATTTAATAGGATTAAGGAATCAATATATATTATACGTTCCGATGCGGATTCGGAGCACGAGAGTGATCCAAGCGCTTACGTGGCGCCTCCTACGGCCTCCGTTCCCTATTTATCTAAATTCTGAATTTTTATACATATTAAATCATTATTTAATATAATAAATTCACATAATTAAGATTTTATCAATCTCTTATTACCATCCATATATATTTATACATATTAATTATTTTATATATATATTAATATATTAATTATAATTATTATCTATTTATATTATACATAAAATTTAAAAATTTAATTATGAAAATTGGAGGATTCGAACTCATGATCTCCCACATGATAGGCTATGTTTTGTACCACTACACCACATCACTAAATAATACTTATTTAAGGCTTACAATATATACATCCATTGTTCAATCAGCTTTGAATCATTATCAACTACAGTATGTTCATTTTATAAAATTATAAATATATGTTTTGAGTATAAATATATATAATATGAATATGTTTTTTTTTATTATTAATTTTAACATGTGTTTCTTAAATTTTTATGAACTTATACTATATAAATCATAAATTTTTGATATTTATAAATATACAATAAATATTTTTATTATTTTTATTAATTTATTTATTAAATGGTTCAACTGATCGAACCATGACCAGAAAAATGTTTCAATGTTGAGGGTATTTTTGCTACTCTTCCCAAAATAGGAAAAAAAAAAACAGAAAGGAAAGAAAAAGAAAGTAAAATATTTTGGTTCGGACTATCTAACACCATTTTAATTTTGAGGTGGCCCGCCCAAAAGATTTTGATATTCTTTTAGTTTGTATCGATAACAACAATTGACAAATTTTTATAACGAAAAATATATTTTTAATTATTAAACACAAAATCAATTTTGAGGTGGCCCATTGGCCAATAAATTTTCTAAATTCTTTTAGCATGTATAGATAGTTTTAATTGTCGAATTTTTGTAACAAAAAATATATATTTTTAATTTAAAATAATTGACAATAATTAGACACAAAAATGAGCTTCGTGAACAATTTTCAATTCGGATTGGCTAATTTTTTTTTTTTTTTTTTTGTAAAAATATTTTGGCCCTAATACTATATTGATTTTGAGGTGGCCCATTGGCCATGAAAAATTTCATAATGGAGATTTCCTTTAATGATTTGATTTTTTTATTAATACATATAAATAGAGTACAACTACTCGATAATGGAGTACACCGCATTAAACTATTTTTCTAATAAAATTTAACGCAACTTTGTAAAATATATTCTCTAACAAATTATCAGAATACTATTTTTCAGTTCGGGTTGATCAGGCTAGACTGATTTTTAGTAAAAAATATTTTTGCCCTAACATTATTTCGGTATTGAGGTGGTCCGTTGGCCAAGAAGTTTTTGATTTTTTTTTGGTTCCAATACTATTTCGATTTTGAGATGGTCCGTTGACCAAAAAGGTTTTAAAATGCTCTTATGTATTGCAGCATTTGGCCCAAACTGAGATGAGGTGCTTACGGGTGTCAAGGATCTGCCGTCCACGCTAGCCACTGCCGAGGAGTTGGTGGACTTGAAGGCAGGTGACTCTTCCGAGCCCGAACATGGGGATGCAGTATGTGCTAAGGATAAAGGGAAAGGTTGGAACAAGAAGGCTTTTAACGACCCAGCGCTGGTGGTGCGGCGAGTCATGCTTCGCGAGCTGGGACAAGCTTTGCGGGTGCTTCATATGTGATGAAGACCAGCAGATACGGGACTCTCCGAAGCGGAAGGCTAACGCGGGGAGAAGTTGAATGGATGTGGCCACTGAATCAGTGGATGAGGAAGCTCGGGTCAACACGATACAGTATATTTCAGGTATGCAAATGTTAGATGAGGGTCAAGACATGCCGAGAGTGGACCGTGTGGAGCCTGGGAAGGACATGGCGATGAAACAGCCAAGTGTGAGCCGTGGTGTGCTCATATATGAAAAAGTCTTGGCAGGAGCTGCGTCAAGCAACGGACGTGGTGTGCCGGGAGAACTCGCTTGTGGTGAGCGAGTTGTTGCTGAAAATTGATCGAAGACAAGAGAGGGTTATCCCACATGACGAGGACGTCTTCGAGTTTTGGTGGGGGAGGTTTGTTAGACCCTTAAATCAGCGGATGCAGCAGGTGCGCCTAGCCACGGGCGACTATATCCAAATTTTGAGGCGGCCCATCGACCAATACTTTTTTTACCTAAATCGGCATCAAGTGTGCATAGCCACGGACGATTCATATTCGATTTTGAGGTGGCCTGTTGGCCAATATATTTTTAAAATCTTTTAGTATGTAACGATAGCTATAATTGTCAAATATTTATAACAAAATGTATATTTGGAATTTAAACCACCTGAGAATATATTAGACGCAAAATTGGTTTTGAGGTGGTTCATTAGCCAATAAATTTTTAGAATTCTTTTAGTATGTATCAATAGCTATAATTGTAAAATTTTTATAGCAAAATTGTATATTTTCAATTTAAGACACTTTACAATAAATTAGAAATAAAATGAGAATCGTTTTAACAAATTATCATAATACTACTATTTTAATAAATATACAATAAAATGATACCCCGTCGAATTTCGACGGGATACAAACTAGTATATTGTTTGTTCAAGAAATTCCACTAGCTAGTTTCTACATAAATCCCCCAAAGACAAATAATTAGGCGGATTATACATGAGATGTAATTGTTACTATACTGATATTTTTATTTATTTACACATCACCATGTCAACTTTTTGTGTTTGTTTATGGATTATGAAAATTTCATATTACATTTCTAATCTCTTTTTTCCTTTGTGTATATTTGAAAATAATTAAGGTTTCTTTTCATCATACAGCTAGTTATGGAAATAGTTTCCGATGCCTTTAAATAAGTTTTTTCATCATAAATTATAATTATGAAGCTATATATTATAGTGTCAATGGTTAAATATACCCAAAAAGGATAACTATATAAGTTTTATACCCAAGCAAATAAAACTATAAGTTTTATACCCAAAAGTTATTGAAAAGACAAAAATAACCTCCACTTTATCTCACTCAAAACAAAACAACAAAGAATGTGGGCCCCACATTTCAATTTATTCAAAGAAATAAAAAACAAACCCTACCCCACCCCATTCTCTCTCTCTCGGCCGTCACTCTCCATCCTCACGATTTCTGTACCTCTCTCTCCCAAAGAAACCGTGAGCCTAACCCCCAATTTTGAACCGTGAATTTTTTTTAATTGCCGGCGCCGGAGAGGAGAAACCATGGCCGACGATTCGAACCATGACCACAATTCTGGTGCCGAATCCGAAGGAGTTCCACAACGTCGCCCAATTCCGATGAGGGCCGAACGGGAGAATATTCCGGAGCCGCCGGCGCCGGTGAGTTTTCTAACCTTCATTATTTTTTAAAATAAAATTATTCAATTTACGGTTTAAATTGTAAGCATGTTTTTCAGTTTTTTGGATGAAATAGTTTGGATTTGTATGCGATTTATATGAAAATGACACAAATATGTGTGTGCTTGAATTGCGATTTATGTGTGTGTGCTGGGTTTGAACTTGAAGTTGAATCTGTACAGTATATGTTTGGGCATAATTCACGGTTTAAATAATTTACAAGTACTTTACAATTAAAATATTTAAAATATATACTGAGTTGTAAAATATTTCTTTTTAAATGATAATTAAAAAAGTACAGATTCTAGAGTTTCACCAAAAAAAAATTAATTATAATATTATCAAAAAATAGAAGTTTCAGAAAAATGATTATTTCTTATGAAATCAAATTGTACTAAAAGTTTGTAAGCGTTCATATGTAGTACCCTAAAAAAACGACTCTTTCCTATTTGTGTCACTTTCCCACCACCTTTTTTTTTTTTTTTTTTTTTTTTTTTGAGAATACATAATTTTGAGATATTTATTATCACCGGCCATTTATTTATTTGACTTTTTACTCTTTATGGTGTGTACCTGCACTTTTGTTACTTCTAATTATATTTGCTTTACTATTTCTTCACGATTGTCCCACCATATTATTTTCAATCCCATTTGCTTTTTTTCCCCGTATTTTATCATTTTTTGGAGAAAATATATTATGAATTCTTTAAACTTCTGCCCTCCAAAAATATTTAAAATAAAATACACACACAGCACGAAAATTGAACTTTCATATGCAAAAATAAATTCTTCAAAAGAAAGTTAGAGGTTGCATATTATATTTCTGAAATTAATTTCTGCTGCCGCCACCCAAAATTAAATTTTGGCCAGTCTGCCTCTCCCACCACCACACCTGAACTCCGTGGTTACATTACTACTTGCCAAAATCCTCAAAATTATTATTTTAGTTAATTTTTTTCCTGGAAAACTAATTGTTGTTGAGTTGAGTAGTCCAATTTTTGAGATCTATAATGAGTTGAGCAATTAAAAAGGTGAAAATGATGTTAAGTTAACTGAAATAGTATCAATTGTATCATAATTGAGAACATATGGGGATCCTTTGATTTTACATTCACTAATTAAAATAGGGTTTATTATATATATTTTTAGTATTTAATAAAAATATTATCTACACCCTATTATAAAAGTGTCTTATTTTACAAATTTTGGTTTGCCCATTATACCCCATTATATAAAAAATTATATTATTATGTCAATAATATATAATCATTAGTATATTAATAGTACTATTATTATTAGTAGTGTCCTACTATAATTCTGTTTCTCGATTCTTATTTAATAGACTAAAGCTAACTTTTTTTTCATATTAAAAAATGTTGTTATTATTATTATTATTATTATTATTATTATTATTATTATTATTATTATTATTATTATTATTAAGTGGATATAATCACAACAAAAATAATTTATGGAGTAATGAAGTATATAGAAACGGTGGGTTCACTTAATGTGTCCACCGCTTATGCGGCAATGCCACAACGTAAATTTTTACCATTTAGGGTTGAGTTCTTTTTAGTATGGTTTAGTTTTTTTTTTTTTCTTTCTTTTGTAGAGTTTGATATTTAAGGTATATATTTTAAATAGTTTCTTTATTTACAGTATTGTCACGTCATCCGTAAGCACATTAAGTATGTCCACGGTAAACATTGTAGCACGGCAAAAACTCTTATGAGCCCGGCCACACCATGTGATCGGGTTCTTATCTTCAGTAAAAATGTCAATCTCTGTGAGTAAAAGTGTCAATCATTTTGAATAAAAGTGACAATCTATGTGATATTTTTAAAAGCGCCAATTAGAATGAATAAAATTGTCAATTAGATCCAGTGTCAATTTTTATGAATAACAGTGCCAATTAGAATGAATAAAAGTGCCAATTAAAATCCGGACACACCATGTGTCCAGGCTGACAGGAGTGTCCCCTTGTAGCATTACTCATGAAGTATATTACTACCTCCAACCCACAAAAGTAGTTTCATTTACTTTATGCACGTATTTCCACCGAAACCTAGAACGGATTTTAAAATATAATTTTGAAGTATTTTTTTTTTACGGGATACTATAAGTGTCATAGTATTTCGTAAAAAAAAATACTTCAAAATTATATTTTAAAACTCATACTAGGTTTCGGTGGAAAAACGTGTTAAATAGTAAATAAGACTACTTTTGTGGGTTCGAGGTAGTATAACACAAATAAAGTATACATTATACTTAGTTTCTTTCTGGAATTAATACTAGAAAAATATTATTATTAAGTGGATATGCATTATACTATTACATATTATGAGTGATTGTCCTACTACAATTGTGCTTCTAAATTCTTATTTAATAACGTATATCTCATCTAGAACATAATTATAGTTTCCTACTACAATTATGTTTCTCAATTGTTATTTAATAGACTAAAGCTTACTTTTTTTCATATTAAAAAAGGTTTAATGTATGAAGAATGTTCGCGATTCATTTTTTTTATATAATCTCCTTTATTTATTGGTAGTTTTCTTACTTATTTCTACGCGCAAACTTTATATCTCTCTTTCGTAGTTTCGTGTAGGACTATCGGAAAGGGCCAAGAGAAAAGGGTTAAACTTGTATTTAATTGTAAGTTTTTTTGTAAGTCATATTTTAGTATTGGTTGCAAATAAGTAAAACTTTGAAAATAAAACAATCTTATATTATTATTATTATTATTATTATTATTATTATTATTATTATTATTATTATTATTATTATTATTATTATTATTATTATTATTATTATTATTATTATTATTATGTGATCGATGACATGCAATCAATCAATTCTTAATGGATTCTCTATATATATTACTTGATTTTTTTAAAGATGAACCTTGGGTTAAGAGAGGTATCATTCTAAAAGATAAATTTTGTTGATAGTTTATTTTTCTTTATAAAAGAATGTAAATTGAAAGGAATGTGAAGTAGAAAATTAAAGGTAAACTCTTTGTGTGAGTACGTTGGCCTAGCGGTAGTGGGGTTAATGCTAAGACCTCTGTGGTAAATGTCTCAAGTTTGAAACCTCTGTGGCGTCGTTTTTAAATTAATGTCAAAATTATTCAAACAAGAAAGGTACGTAACTCTTGTTTCAGGGTGCTTAGCTGGAGAAAGCTTTTAACCAGTGGTGACTCCAGGAATTATCATTCGGGGGTGCGAAAAATAATTACTCTATGTCCCACCGAAATAACATTGTTTTCTTATTATACTCCTTACATATGTTCAAGAAGGAAGACCATTTCAACGGGACATAGTGAGTATATAACATTAATAGTACAGTACCATTTTATAGAATATATACATAATACTAGTATTTTTTGTTAATATATATACATAATACATAATACTAGTATTTTTTTTTTGGGGAGTACAGCTGTACCCCCAATGCTCCATGCTGGAGTCGCCAGTGCTTTTAACTATTTTTTTAATGTCAACTTTTAATTCTATTGAATTTAAAAGAATTTTTAGAATTTAATTTGGTGTTTCCTTTGTGCAAAATGAACATTTTAGAGCCAGACTCTTGCACATGAAAAAGCTTCGTTTTTAAATTAGTGTCAAAATTATTCAAACAAGAAAGATACGTAACTCTTGTTTCAGGAAGCTTAGTTGGAGAAAGCTTTTAACTATTTTTTTTAATGACAACTTTTAATTCTATTGAATCTAAAAGAATTTTTAGAATTTAATTTGGTGTTTCCTTTGTACAAAATGAACATTTTAGAGTCAAACTCTTGCACATGAAAAAGCTTAGACGACGATATTTTTTTCAACAAAATCAATGTACATTTCACATTTTAAGACAAATTTTGAAGAGAAAGAGATGAATTAGATGTTGATAAAGGTCATCATATTAATTAATAATACTAATTATTTTACAACTTATAAAGAACTTTTTTTCCTTATATCTTCAAGTATATTAATATTTATAATAAACTAATCATATTAAGCAAAATATTATACGTGCAACAAGATTATACGTGCAACGCACGTAATCTCTGCTAGTTAGTTAAAAAATATGCTAACAATTGATTATATATCATAATTGGATTTATGAACTCTTGTTAATTAATATAATATTAAACTAAATTATAAAAATGAAAAAAATAGACAATTTTATTACACGATTGATACATCATAATTAGGATTGAAAATTACATCCGAATTGAGACATACATGAATAATTTAAAGAATAAAGATACAAGTTGTCTTTCTTTTTATATTTTCTTACTACAGATGATATGAAAAACTAGCTTGTTGGTCCCGGAAAGGGTAGAATTGGTGTATGGGGAGGAATACACCAATAGCCAACAGTTTTTCAATTTATAAAATAATTTGACAAACCAGCTTGTTAAGACAGCACGAGTGACAGAGTGCAGCTCGATCTCTTCAGTTCTAGCAGCTCGTCTACCAGACTAGTTCAATCTACCAGACCAGCTCAGTCTACTGAGCTTGGTAGATGATCAGCTGAGCTTGTCAAGATCGATCTTGCAGTGCGGAAGTAGGTGGTCTTGTTGGCTACTTTTGGAAAATCTTTTCTTTAGACAGAAGGTATAAAGCAGGTTGATTAATAATAGAGCATGCTGTGAGAAGAAGGTTAGTGAGAAGGTAAAGGAGATTGACTGTAAATAATAGAGAGAGAGAGAGAGAGAGAGAACGACATAGCCAATTTAGCGTGGTTCGGGAAATTTCCCTACGTCCACGTCAGATTCCGTCGAATTTGAAAATCCCTTAACCTTGGATTTACCTCTCTCTTATTTATGTTGGCTGAGCACCAGCCTCAATCACTATCAGTTCCTCAATAGAAATTAAGCATGAGTTTCGGGTCGCGACCCTTACAACCTCTCTTATTTATGCTGGCTGAGAACCAGCTCCAATTTCTGTCGAGCATGACGAAGACTAGACACGAGTTCTGGGTCGTGACCCTTACAACCTTCTCTTGAAAGAGATTACAACATTGCTTACTAACTTGACCTTCTTCACTTGCAGAGCTTGACAAGGCTCAACAATGGTGAAGACTTATAGAAATTCCTTCTACTTGAAATATTACAACTAAGCTTGGTGGAGAGTGTTGGGGTTGTTGTATATAGCTAAAGCAAAAACATGTTTTAGTATATATGACATGTATTCCACTGGTAACAATCACCTATCTGAATAAATATATTAATAAGAATAAGCCCTATATCTCATGTTTTAGAACACGTGGACGGCTCGGGTGTCAGGGAGATCACGCAGCGTTCGACAATAATTATGAGATATAAACAGTGTCACAGTCGAGATAGCTTGGGAAAACTATCGGTTTAGACTGCAACATAACGGTAGTGGCGGGTCTCAGTCACTAGTTATGTTGGTACGGTGGAACGTATTGACAGGATCGAGTGAGATAAGGTTCTTCTGATACTGACCCTAGCAATAGGTGAAGAACTAGAGATCTCGGGATTTAGAGATATGATCTTAATCTCGATATACTATTAGAGATATATGTGTTGATCACTGTTACTTTGACTTGTATAGCTAAGGGTCTATCGCAACATCCCTGATGACTTGCATCTTGGGTAACATGAGGACACATAGTATGTCTAATTAGTTATATTGAGACACCGTGTCCGTATTAGGTTGAGAGATATCCCCTCAGGGAGTTCACAAGGTTTATTATACCAAGTCATGCATGTTGATTAAGTTCAGGTATAATAATAAGGGGTGAACGGGTACTACTTGAGGAGAATAAGATGTTAATTAATTATGAGCAGTCAGAGGAGCTCTAATTAATTAATGGATATCGGAGTCATTAAACACGGGGATAGCTCTAAATAAAGTATCAGCCCTAATCTACAAATTGGGACAGAGCGGTGATTCAGTTGTGATTCTTTAGCGGAATGCATCACAGCTCTAATGAAATAAATGTTCTGGGTTGATCATGGTTATTTCATTAGGTAAGGCTAAACTCTGTCTGGTACATAGATCCCTGGGGTGGCCCAAGAGCTCTTCAGGAAAGGAATTCAAGGTATTATTGAGGGATATCAGTTTTGGACTGAAAAGAGGCATTATGGGCTTGAGCCCATTAATGTGGCGCCTACCGTAGTGAAAAGGACGCCAGTTTCATCTTTTGGTGTTCATCTGATCTCAATAATTGTACTCTGGTTAATTATATAATTATGGAATAAATTAATATCTAATTAATTAAGATTTATTCTTAATTAAGGAATTAGATAATTAATTTAATAATTATATATATTATTTTCCTTATAATAATTAGGATTAATTCTAATTATATTTAATTAGAATTTGTTCCAGTAATTATTAACTAAACCGGGCTTTAATTAATTAAAGCCCGTGACTTAGTGGACAAGGAATAGGGGCGGCACTTCTCCTTATAAATAAGGAGGAGGAGATTCTCAAAACCTAAGTTTTGGAGAGTGTAATCGGCGCCCACACTAGCAGAGGGAGAGTTCCTGGTTCCAAAGTTCCTAGACGCCCACACAGTCGAAGAACTTCGAGGAAAGGGATCACACCTCAGTAATCTAGACCTGTAGATTACTCCGTCGGCACAGATCAAAGGTATAACATTCTAAACTCGATTATGTGATTTAGTTGCATTTAAATTATCACATCCAATTCGAAGATCCTGTGGGAAAAAGGAATGCTTTCAAGCAGCAGTTCCAACAACTGGTATCAGAGCCACAGTTCTAGAATTGGCTCTGTGATAATTGGAATAAATGTATGTTCATGCATTCGAGTCGATTGTGCTATAAACTGTGCATGTTGTTGTCCGGGAACAACGTGTGTTGTTTTTGATCCCGTTTTATTCGGTTTTTCGTGTTGTTTTTTAAATCGGTGAGAAATAAGGTACCGATTAGAATAGGATTCATTTTTCTGTAATTTTTCCATGTATTTTTCGATTTGGTATTGTAATTGCTGGAAATCGGAGTTGGAAAATCGAAAAACGGGGCACGAGAATCGAGACGAACGACGGCAACACGCGCGCGTCAAGCGCGTGTCACACACGCGCCTTCTTCGATCGAATCGCTGCACCGTCTTCAGCCATGATCGCTGCTTTCCTCCTCGTCGGTTCACGGCAGTCGACCTAGGGTTTAAACCCTAGGTCAAGGCGGCGCTGGAACGAGGATGGTGGTGGTGGGATCATCGGCGGAGGGATGGCTGCGGAGGGCGATGGCGGCAGGGGCCGAAACCCTAAGGGTTTCGGACATGGCTGCTACGCCGGGTCGATCGAGGCATGGGGGAACGACGGCGAGCCCAGCACCACCGAGGTGCTGGGCGGACTCGCAGTTGACGATGACAGCGGCGGCATGGACGAGCTGAAGACGGCGGACGATAGGCGAGGCGACGCCGACGATCGGTGGCTGAGTGAACCCGCTAGGGTTTCGCGAGCTCGATCACGATCGGCGTCGAGGCGCTGCTCGTCGAGTCTACAGCAGCAGCAACTCAACACCAGCCGAGGTGCTGAGCGGTGATGGTGGCGTTCAGACGGCAATGGCGAAGGCGGCAGTTGGCGGTGGAAGCGGACGATGGCGGCAGCAGTTAGGTTTCTGCTGCACGAACGTCGTCGATGGCTTCTGCTTCGTCTGCTGCGGCTGCTGCTCCGTGATGGCTGGGAAGCTGCGGTGCTCGGCAGAATTGACGGAAACAGCAGCAGTGGCTGCGATGGGCGGCGGCGAACGTGTCACCGCGCGCTGACCCATCGCGCCTGCTGCTGCAGCTGTTCCGGCTGCTGCGACTTCCGGCTCAAGCCCGGCACCCTCTGTGGTGCTGGGAGGCTCGTCGAGCCAGTGGGAGCGGTCGGCGGCGGCGGTGGTTCGTTGACAGAGCTGCAGTGGCTGAAGTTCGAAGATGAAGATGAAGACGATGATGATGATGGTGATTGGGCTGGGATGCCGGGCTGGGCTCGGGCTGGGCTGCAAGGGACGCAGCTGGCACGTTCGCCCAGCCCACACGCGATCCGACCCGATCCGGCCCGTTTGACACGTACGATGACGGCACGTGTGATGCACGCGCGTACGTCGTCGTGACACGTGTCGGTGACGTGGCAAGCGAACGAGGGATGTTTGTTTTTTCAACGAACGGTCCTCGTCGTTCAACGAGGGCTAAGGTTTTCCGAAACTTTAGTGTGATCGTTGACGGTTAGGTTTTCGTAACCTAATTCGTTTTCAAAAATCATTCGTCTCGTCTCATTTTGAAAATAGGGAATTCCGCGCCCTAATTCCATTTCGAGCTACTTGCTAATTATGGAAGGTGAACTTGAAGACCAAGTGAAGACTTTCCAAGACCGAAGCTTGTTTCGGATTTTAATTAATTAAATTGTAATAGATAGGTTTTATCCTTCCCGGTCGGCAGCCTATTTATTTATTTTAATTAATTATGCATGCTATGGATGGTTTAAATTACGCAATGTGATGAAAGAATGTTTTGCATGTTATTGTTGCTTT
>CM038111.1:31885575-31901544 GCA_001642375.2 Mentha longifolia | reverse complement strand
CCCCCCCCCCCCCCCCCCCCCCCCCCCCCCCCCCCCCCCCCCCTTTTTTTTTTTTGAAATCAACCATATTTTACCATGTTCGTGTTAAATGTTAATGCCCATATTTTACGCTCATTCTATTCATAAAAATCTAATAAGAGCTAATAATTTTATCTCAAGTCTCAATTACCTTACTAATTATCCATTTGTAATAATTTTATTACTCATTATCAATAATTTTTTTTGTAGGATTTAGTTTTATAAGTTATATTAATAATAATTTCCTTAAATGTATCACAGCCACGTCAGTCGTGATACATTAAGTATGACTACGATGGATATGATAGTTTTTGTCCTACAACCATTGCTATTCTTTTAAATATAATACTAAGTAGTGGCACTTAATTTTATAATTTCTACGTAAAAAAGAGTAGAAAGTAATAAGACATGCAATTATTTATTTCAAAATCACATGCCGTGAAAATTCATTTTTAAAAATATATTAGCATTGATTTATATTGAAAATGATTCAATGAGGAACTTCTCAATTATTTCTATAGAGTGTCAAGACGCTTGTTGTTGACAATGATATAATAAATTAACAAAGGCTCTCGAGTAATTTTAATTGTCAATATGTCACTTATACATGTGACGGAAAAATATATTAATGTGAGATATTATTTCTCAAGTAATTTTAAACAGAGTATCAATACATATTTTGAACGTCAAATCATTTAGCATTATTTATTGTAATAGAAAAAAATAGGTTAATGAAATGTAACATCTATTAGATAATTGTAATGTTCCCGTCGAATTTCGACGGAGAATAATACGAGCTACGGGAAACTTTCCCGATGTATTAAGTACGAGCGATAATTTACCAATGCAACATCTAGCTATGGATAAAAACTAGTCGCTAATCCGTCGGAAAACTATCAATAAATCCCTCAGGAGGTAGGTCGATTTTTTGTAGTAGCAAGGGAGTCAGTTCAGCTAATTTATTCATGCAAATAGATAATACAAACATCTGGGCAAAACTAATTTCAATTATAATTGGGTGAATTTTAAAAATACCAAAAATAAATAACTCTATAAGTTTTATACCCACAACTTAAAACTATAAGTTTTATACCCAAAATATAATGAAAAGATAAAAATAACATCCACTTTTATCTCTCAAACAAAATAAACATAGAAGGATGTGGGCCCCACTTAACATTTATATCAAAAATTAACAAAACTACCCCACCCACTTAATTCTCTCTCTCTCTCTCTCTCTCTCTCTCTCTCTCTCTCTCTTGCCAAACCGTGTAAACCCTAGCCCCCAAATTATTTTTTTTGACCGTGTGTTGTTGCCGGTGCCGGAGACAAAAGATAACATGGCCAATTCCGATCACAATTCAAGTTACGAATCCGAAGGAGTCGAAGAGCAGGGACGTCGCCGAGTTCCGACGATGGAAGAATGGCAAAATCTTCCCCAGCAGCCGCCGCCGGTGAGTTTTTTAATTTTCTTCATTTGTTTGATATTAGAAAATTAATTGAATTTATAGTTATTGAATTTGTAATGAAGCATGTTATGAGTTTTATGTTTGTTGGAATAAAATTCTAATGTTTATAATGAAGCATGAATGTTTCGATTTGTATGCGAAAAATGTGGATTTATCTGTGTAAATGTTGAATTCGAAATTACATTTACACGGTTTGAACTAAAATCAAACCGTGTTCTCACGGTTTGAATGAGGCTCAAATCGTGTAGCGCTCACTTTTTTGACATGTCAGCAATTACACGGTTTGAACTTAAATCAAACCGTGATCCCACAGTTTGATTTAGGTTCAAACCGGTGTAAAGGCAGATTAGGCGGAGATTGGAAAAATTCATAAACTTCTATAGATTTAGTGAATAATGAAAGGTTTTGCACGTTTCTTTTGCAGCCTAGGTAATCATGGTACAGGCCCGTATGCAAGGATTCCCGGCGGAGATATCCCTCTACCAACGAGACTCCATAATTCCGTCCATACTTCATCGTTTAAATCGAGTTGGCGGGGACGCTCTCTTGCGGAGATTCGCCACCGAATCTCCGTTTGGACATCTACTACTTCTTAACAAGTGGGGGAATGACAACAATGCCTTGCACGAGTTATTGGCTCGGGAGCAATTTAGGGGCGGCGAATATGAATTTGAAAGGTTGTTCCACGTAGGTGGGCGGATATTCAGTTTGGGCCACAAGAATTTTGCCTCGTGATGGGATTAGGCTTCGAGCGTTCGACTTTTAATCCCCATGGTCGTAATCACGTCATCCCACCCACGAGCCTCTTCCATACTTATTACGACGGGCGTAAGGTGAAGACGATAGAATTTTTGAATGATTTCAAGGATGAATCTAAAGACTTAGGGACTCCGGATCAATACTTGAGCGCCGCCAACCTGGTCATCTACTACTTCATGCTACTATGTTGTGACACGCGACCCATTGATGCCTTTTTGTTCTGCTTAACAATCAATCACAACAAATCGGTTTGTCTCTACTTAAAAGTACCTTAACCTTTCCATGATGGCTTGTATCCGTCAAATAGTAGAGCATATATTCGGATTATTCGCGTACTTGGTCACAGATCACTTGTAATAGATGGTCATGTGTAATTTCTGTCATGGCCAAATGTATTAGAATACTATCGCCCCCTACGTAAGAGGTTCTCTCCCAATGCCCACTGCGATGAATAAATATTTTTACTAGAGACATCACTGCAAAAAATGAACAAAAAATGTCAACTCATAAGCAAAAACACTAAAAATGTAAGAAATCTAACATGGTTTAAATACAACTACACGGTTTTAAACAAATAGTTACACGGTTTTAAAATAAGATTAAACCGTTTGTGATCAGTGTCAAAACTTACTTTACATGGTTTACATAAAAAATTAACTATGTAAATTCTGTAAAACCGTGTAATTACACTAAAACCGTGGAAATTTATTTTTTACATGGCTCAAATTCATCTTAACTAATATCTAACCGTGTAAACCTATTAATGCAAGTAATTATTTAATTATCAATAAATAGGTTTTCAAACAAGTAATCTAACTACTCTTTATATCAACAAAAATCAATAAAACATAATTTTGTAGAAAAAAAATGGAAACCGTGTAAATATAATTGCAGCCATGAAAAAGTTGAATTTCGTATGATTTTTTTCAATTTTACACAATAATGACAACTAAATACGAAAAATTAAAATGTACCTTTAATATCAGCAAAATATCTTCGAAAATGCACCAAATTCGCAGCCAAAAATCTATAAAATGGAAGAGCATCTAAGTTTTTCTCTCACTACGATTTTAATTTTATTTTGTTTATGTGCATATTTTTGTTACTTTTCTTATTGTTGTAATATTCTTGTTCAATTTTTTGATATTTCAATTAATGCAATAAGACCTTTATCTGATTTGGTTATTGTCAATAAATGAATTTTCAATTTTATTTTTATTTTTTCTTTGAAATTGAATTTTCATCTTCAATTTTTTTTTCACGTTAATTCACCCACAAAACCGTGTGAATTTTGGTTCACTGAGGGAAAATAGGGGGAGAGAGAAAAAAGAGATAAAGTTTGAGAGAGATAATGATTTTTTTTTGTTTAATAATACGTGGGGTCACTTTTAAGGGTATGCTTGTCTTTTTATAGGATTTTGGGTATAAAACTTATAATTTTAAAGTTGTGGGTATAAAACTTATAGAAATATTCCTTTACCCACGGTAGACACACTTAATGTGCCCATCGGTGATATGGCAGTGCCACGTCTGCAATTTTTCCTTTTAAGGTTTAATTTTTTATGTTAGGGTTTAGTTTTTTTATAGTAGTGTTCAATTATTTTTAGTGGGGTTTTTATTAACTTCCTTATATATTCCAATGCTACGTCATCCGTGGGCACATTAAGCATGCCCACGGTGGGCATTGGAGCATTACTCATAAAACTTATATAGTTACTCTCTCCGTCCCAAACCAATATGCCTATTTCTTTTGGGCACAAGATTTTTGGAGAGTGTGTGTAGAGATAAAGTGTAATGTTTAATATTTTAATGCAACTTCCATTGTTTCAAAATTAGACATCATAGATGAATAATAAATGAAAGATCGTATCAAGACCTTTAATTTGGTATAAAAATTAAAAAAATCGGAAAACAAACGAGCAAGTTATGATAATTTAAACTTTTAGAATATAAATTATATTAGGATACGTGCTGAAAGGTGAGTGGGTGATGAGATGATTAATGGTTAATTTGATGGCTAATTCTTTCCATTTTAGGAAACAAGCCAATTGGTGTGGGACGGAGGGAGTATTTGATTTGGGTATTTTTAACCATTAAGACTTATATTTATACGTTGACCTTATACCTTTCAAGGGGGAAAAAAAAATAGTTAGCCATAGTTAGGGCTGATAATTTTCGACACGACACGAACACGCACGATATTAATAGGTTTGTGTTGATGCTTATTGTGTTCGTATCGTTATCATGATGACACGATAGTGACTTGAAATTTTTGTGTCGTGTTCGTGTAACACGTTAATATAAATATATTATTTTTTATTTATTTATTAATATATTATTTTATTCAAATTTTAATGTTTTGTTGGATTGTTGAAGATTAATTTAAGACTTGAAACTGATTTTTGCAATGTGAAGACTTATTCTACAGATTTATTGTTATTATGAACAATTAAGTTTTTTTAAAAAATTGTTAATGTATTAATATCGTGTTCGTGTCGACACGAATTAAATTGTGTCAATATCGTGTTCGTGTTATGTTCGTGTCGTGTTCGTGTTTGATTAAAGTATGTCGTGTTCGTGTCAAACATATGCTTAACAGTTCGTGTTTGGGCTTATCGTGTCGTGTCATTATCGTGTCGACACGATAACGACACGACACGCACGAATTGACAGCCCTAGCCATAGTACCTTACTAAAAATTGAAAGCAAATGCTTAATTTCCCACATAGACTAAATAGCAATAAATATAAAAATTATTTTCACAACGCCACAACGCAACTCTAAAGAAAGAGGAACATGCAATGAGGAAAATAAAAAGATTAGAGGTTTATATCTTAGGAAAGGGGTGGTATACAAAAAAATTCATTAATCAAAACTCAGAATAACAACAAAAAGAACTGCAGCAAAACTTACCTTCTATGATAACTAAATGATGTCTGTTCCTAAAGCAAACCTCATTCGACAAATAATTTGATGAAACAGCGCGTTATCACATCCATTTTTGAACATTTATCGATCCAAATCAGCAAAAACGATCTTTGTTTCTTACAAAAAATGGAAGCCGATAGTTTAGAAATTAATTTCACGCCTCTCAGCGAAGAATCTGCCACTTACAGTTTGATCTTGAAGGAGGGAAAGCCAAACTGCAGTATCAGCCCCTTCTTCAGGACTGGTATGGCCTAACCAACCAGTCATGGCAGTCTTCACCCACCCTGGGCAGCAGCAGTTTATATATATCTTCTCACCTTCTGCTAACTCTGAAAATTGTCGGGCCATTAGCCTCGTGTAAGCGTTGACCCCTAGTTTTGACAAAGAATAGTCTGTATAAACTTGAGGCCACCCTCCCTCTTTCCAACTCCCATCTCTTACTTCCTCAAAGAACTTATTCATCGTCTGGTCAATCAGTTCTTCAGAGAGTGATACGTCGTCTTCCAGCTTTCTTCTCAAATCAATATTTCCAATTCTCTACACAATTAAACAAATTTTCATCAATTAGGAAATACTATTGTCATATGAAAGGATAGAGATCTGAATTCAAGAAATCAACATTATAAAGAAACACAGTAAAATGCGTACATGCTGAAATACAGATTCTATTCTATGGCTCAGATGCAGAAAATGACGAAAAAACTTACATTCCGTCTTCCGTTCAGTCTTCCTAGTCTTGAACTAACGTTAACAATACGAGCACCTGAGCTTGAATGTCTCATTAGAGGGATCATGGCTTTGATCATGTTCTTGGTCCCGTAGTAGTTGGTAGCAATGACTTTTTCAGCATACTCCACGGAATTGTCTGACCCAATGTTGAAGTTCACCCCTGCGTTATTTACCTATATTAATTGTTTATATTCAGTAAGATGCATCAAGTCTTACTAGGAAAATGATCGAAGACAATGCTACATCTAGTTACATCATCTATGAATAGAGAGCGATACACATTTGTAATAAATCGCAGAAATATAAAAAATTTACACTGGAGTTTCCTATAGCAGTGACAGTTCCTGTTCAGATAGCTTCTAGTCTAAGATAGCTTCTGAAAAGACAAGGATTTAAGAATAAGTTGTTTAGAATAACCATAGATCTTTGTCTTTTTTTAATTTATAGGTCCTGAAAACATGAAGTCTATAATATAAATTAACATCGCAAAAGGAGTAAGCCATAAGGGAGAGGCTACTATACCAGTATATCTATACCACCATAAGCTTCATTTATCCATGTTGCAAATGCTTCGATTGATGAAGGATCCAGAATATCAAGTTGACAGCAGACCACATTGAGACCTCGTTCTCGTAAAGCCTTTGCTGCCTCTACTCCGACATGAGTGTCTCTTGAGGTGAAAATAACAGTCAACCCATGCAAGGCGAGTTGGTGTGCTATCTCATATCCAATTCCCCTATTCGCACCAGTCACCACTGCAACAGTATCGGAGCTCCACCATCTGTAAACGCATTCATAAGTTATAAGAGGATGAATTGATTCAGTTCCGAAGAGGGAATATAATCTAATATTTCAAGCTTTAATGCAAATCAAAATAATGTAATCATGAAGATGTTAGTGCAATCTCAGCAAAACATTGATCTGATAATACCGGAAAAGGAGCGGTAGGAAACTTAAAAGTGAAGACTAGGAGAGATATACTGGATGTGAAAAACATTACAGACAAAGATCTTACTTTTCTCAATGCTTTTCAAAATCCAAACATTCACTCTACTGTACTGGCATAAGCATACTTAATCTAAGAGCTTTCGTGCTTCAAAAATTGGTTAAAACAAAATTAGACAGTCCATGCTAATGATCTCTGCTAATAAAAAGAGGTTATTCACAGAGCATAACTGACCTAGGCCAACTGGGAAAAATTTCATTAAACATGGAAACCAAATTCTCATCAGCACCAGTTTTAGTCAACTTAATTCTCTTCTAGCATGACTAGCAAGATATGAAATCTGATTCAGTGATTCCCCCTTCTGGGACTTGTGCCCTAAAAACATCAATCCTTCAAATGTCGAAAACCTTACAAGATGGTGAAGAAAATAATAACAAAATAATCACGAAAGAGGGGGTAAAAGTTTGCATTAGCCCTAATAGTACTATCTTGATTGATATTTTGCTGCCTAAAGAAATCTCCATAAACACAATAAGATTTTGAAAAGTTGTTGATTGCTCACCTATGATGATCGGAATAGGGAATTGTTCGGAGGAGAGAGATTTCTTGACGCCTTTTCTCTCTCCTCTCTCTAGCCTTCTCTTTGTTGCCCATTAAAATAAAGTATTGATGAATGATGAGCGAGAAGTCCTCGCTCAGTAACAGACAGTAGAGTTGCAGAAAAATCTCAGTTCTTGCCGAAACGACGACGGTAAGTAGAGCTCTCTCTCTCCTCACACGTTCTATTTAAATTGCAATTTTTGTCCTCCATTTTTTTTTTCTTTTCTTTTTAGCAATACTTCATTATTTTCTTTCGAAGCCTCAAATTAGTTTGCACCAAATCATCAAGATACTGTAGTATCATTCAATGTTTGCCTCATAGATTGTTTTTTTTTTTTTTTTTTTGATCCGGCTTATAGATTGTTAATATATTTTTTTTTATAGCAAAATTATTAAGGGCCTGCTTGGTATCCATATACTAGTATATCACGTATCAGATATGGATATGGGAGGCTATGGGTATGAGATTGATATCTTCCGATATCAGATATCAAATCCTGTTTTTTTTTAATAAAAGTTAACTAATAATAATAATAATAATAATAATAATAATTATTATTATTATTATTATTATTATTAGTTAATTTTGTACTTTATTTCTTCTTTCTTTTATCTTCTTTTTTCTTCATATGTTATTCTTCTTTATTCCAAACTTACAATTCTTAACTAAAAAGAATCCCAAAACACCTATTTGCTTGAAAATAAAATTTCAGCCTCATTACGTTAAACAATTTGCAAAACGAAGGGAAATATGATTCGCAATGTACAGTTTCAAATTGAGAGAAAATAAAATTGAAACAAGGGAAGAAGAAAAACCTCAAATTTCCACTTTGAAAAAAAAGTTTATTTATTTATTTATTTATTTATTTATTTATTTATTTTTTTATGATGAACGACAAATCGTGAAGTTCTTGAAAAAGTTGGAGCAACGTCGAAGAAATTGGGAGAGGAGAAGCAAAAAGAAATATAAAGTTTCTGTGAAGAAATAGTGATACCGGTAGTGAAAATAGTATATCCAGGAATGTTAAAAGTGGGAAATGGGTATATCAAAGGTATCAATTGAATTTTCATATACTGATATACCAAACACATGGTATGGGTATGGGCCATTTTGATACCCATACCTGATATACGTATATAGATACCAAACGGACCCTAAGATTGTTACTACAAAGATACATTGCAAATGCATATGTAACCTCAAAAGTAAGTTAAGTCTAAACTTAATTTTAAACAAACTCCACCGTAAACTTTATCTTGAATTAAGGATCCAATCTCTTTTACTTCCAAAATACTGTATGTTTTTAGAGTAATTTTCCTTAGCCAATTGTTGTGGGTGTTTCTATTATTATTCAGTGAAATCTTGAAGAGGATAGAATGGAAGAAAAGAGAACTACAAGGTTATTTATAATATTGCTAGGTTTTATACTATTATTTACTTAATTATAATATCCATAAACTCATCAAGTCGTTGTAGTATAGTGGTAAGTATTCCCGCCTGTCACGCGGGTGACCCGGGTTCGATCCCCGGCAACGGCGTTGTTTTTGAACAATTTAGCATTATTTCCTTTTCAATTGCTTCTTATTTCTGCAATATGTTCTTTTGCTTTTCTTTTTTCTTTTTTTTCTGAGCAGATTTCGGTATCCTGCAAAAAAAAAAAATTACGCGTTTGAATCATTATGTAAAAATCAACAACGACAACCAATAAAGATGTCATAGACATAATAAGATATGTATTCTTCGGTTAATAAAACAATTGTTAATGCGTTAAAGCTATTGGTTGCGATTTCACTATACATTTGAATTTGATGCGCACGAAATCACTTGAATGATCCTTTAGTTATCATTGTTTAATTTATACTAGTACCCACCCACCTGCGATGCACGACAACCATTAAATATACATAAATCAAAAGTAAATAAATATAAATATTATAGTTAAAAATTATAATTAAATATTTTTGAAAAACAATACATTAGGCCACTAAATGAAAATACATAATGTTATATATTTTGGAATAATTCTTTATATACAACATTTTCCATAGCACTACTATCATTCCTGCTTCTTCACAAATCAAAAATTTTAGTCCACGACGACTTTGTACTCTTGATATAACAACATATAATTGTTCATTTGTGAAAATTGGTCTTGGCAAGAATAACTCAACATGAGAAAGTGATTGCCCTTGACTTTTGTTGATCGTAATTGCATAAGATGCGATCAGAGGAAATTGGTGTCGCTCAAACATGAAAAGCAATCTCAGATCAGCCGGGGTCATAGACATTCTTGAAATAAATACCTTTTGATTTGCATTTTGTCCTATAAGATAACATGAAATTATCATATTAATTAAATGGCGTAGTTTAAGAGATAATTTTTCACAAAAATAGGTAATTCTTATTGAATCTAAAGCTTCTTTAATTTTCTTATCAACAAATCACAAACAAATCTAATTGTCCTAATATATCCTTTTATGGAATACTGAGTACTACCTTATTAATATTCTAATTAGTTTTGCACTAATCGAAGGTGTGAATGTCAAAACATATGACTTCCTCACTTCACTCCTTAGTGCTTGTTTGGTAAGGGTGATATCATGGGTTTGACCAAGATATCACACTCAATCTCATGTTTGGTTTCCATGTTTCAAAAAGTTGAAGGCCCGACATATTAGCCCGGCCCGCTCTAAAAAGCTCTAAAAACACTATTCCTCCCCCAATTTTTATCACACCTCCACCCCCATGATATGAAAACACAGTTGAACAGTAGAGCTGACCCATATTATATCACGCTTTACTATTTAAATGTGTTATCTCACATCTACTACCAAACATGCACTTAGAAGTCAAGGTAAGAGAATGCAGGGCCGGTCAGTCCATGAGGCCAACAAGGCGGCCGCCTCAGGCCTCCGGAAAATTAAGGCCTCAAACAGCCGATGTGTAGTATAGTATTGAGGAGTTATATATACATGCGTAAGAAATATTTATTCATTATCTTTAGCCTAGTGGCAGGCAACCAACTTATTGGTTTTCTCATATTGATTCACACATAATTGAATCCTCAGAGCCCCTCATTTTTTTTTTATTAAAAGGTCTAATGATTTCTTTTCCTTCTGTATGGATAGTAAAAGCCTATTTATTTTATTTCTATTTTAAGGCTCATCTAAGATTAAGGCCTCGTGTCATTTTTTGTCTTCTTTGTATTCAACTCCACCTTTTTATTACTCCATAAACTAAGAAATTTACAAAAAAAATAATCTAATTAATACGTAAGATTGAGGTATATTAATTAATTAATTTATTTTTATCTTAATTTGTAAGGTTGCTTAAAGATTATGGCCTAATATCTAATTCTTCTTTTTTTTTGTGTGTGTTTTTTTATTCTACACTAAAAACTTAACCCCAAAAAAAAGAAGAAAAACATACGTCCTACTTTATATAACATTAAGATGATGTTCTATTTATTTTTCTTTCCCCCCCTTTTTTTTACTACACTATGATAAGATCTGAATACTTGCAATAAAAAATTTAACCAAAAAAATATATATATATAATTTTTACTATTTGGTTAATAAAAATATTAAATATAGACAAAAACTTGTGTCAGCTGGAGGCACCGTGCGGCCGGGCCCAAAGTGCCAATCTTTATATAGAAAAGTGTCAATCTATATGAATAAAAGTGCCAATCTTTAACATAATTATTTTACGAATAAAATGACAATTTTTAAAAGTGTCAATCTTTATACAGAAAAGTGTCAATCTATATAAATAAAAGTGCCATTATTTTAGCCCGGCCGCACGGTGCCTCCGGCTGACCCAAGTGTGTCCCTTAAATATATAGTCAATATGGGTCGCCTCAGGTCCCAGTCTATGTTCGACCGGCCTGAGAGAACGATTGTCTTTTTTTTTTCTTTTTTTTCCCCAGTTTTGTTTTGAACTTTTTTGCTAAAAAATTTCTTTGTTTGATGTACATTTTATTTCATTAGATTTGAAAGTATATCTAAATATAATAAAATTTGGAGGCTATTTGATATACATTTTTTTCCTTTATACTGCGCGCAATAGTTAAGTTTTGTTCATTCTTTCCCATTAAAAAAATTGGAAGGCGTACCAAATTGGTGGCACTTAGTGTCAATTTTTACGTACAGATATAATCTTTAACAAAACATGCCTGTACGAAAAAAACTTGTTTTAAGAATTTTGTTATCGCAGGTAAGTGTGTAAAATAATTAAAATTGGTAGGATTCTTTTTCGGATGCTTTTTTTTTTTTTTTTTCTCATCATTTATGTTAGCAATATGCAACCACCTACACATATTAATTATATAATGCCTATCCAAATTTCTACGTGAATACTGTACTATTTAAATTATTATCAGAACATCATACTCATAATTGTATTTTCTGTTATAAATATCTAAACATTCTTAAGAAAAACATTCATTTAAATAGATTGGTGTTACCTGGATTTTGACGCTTTTTCATGGCATTCGCGCATATTTGCGTTTGGCTAATGTAAATATCTTGCGGTCTAATCTTGCCTTCTGTCAAAAAATATAAGATGATTATTTCATGTAAAAAGGCATTGTAACTGGACAAATTTTATTTATTGCATTATTTATTGACCAATAACTTACTTTTTAGGTACAATTCGTGTCTCAAAACTTCTTCAACAACTAACGATGATGATGAACAGTATAACTCGAGGTAGGAGTTGGAACAGTGATTGAATCAAAGGTAAACCTCGGAACAAATAGAAAAATAATATATTATTCACAATATATAATTTTGGAAGTTTGGAGAAGACATTTCTTTTCTTATAAATACATGAAATAAAATTACCTGAATAATTAACTGAAAAGAAGCAATCTTGTAGGAATTCCTGGATTTGAAATCGATCTGCCTTGGTTTGCTTTATATAACCTTTATAACTTCTTCTCATCTTCACGTTCTGGACATCTTCACAGGCTTTCCCGGGCTGCAAATCAGTGACCAAATCGAAAAATAGAGCCATGTCATCTTCAACAATTTTGTTTTGTGTAGTGTAATTTTGGTTTGTATGGAGTCTTAGTATTCGGATATGTATTTGTATCTATGTATGTGTTCAGTTTAAGTAATGAAAATTTTGAAATGTTTTATGGCGATATGTGAACGTGCTTAGTGGGTTGAGATTAACTGTTGTTACACACATAGTATTTATTGATTAATCATAAGTAAAATTTAAATTTGTTAAAGTTAAAAAGCTGTCTGCAATAAACATGGGGCTAAGAAAGTGGGGTAGTGGGATATTTTTTGTCTATAATACTTGTATGGAGTTAACTTTGCATATTCTGACGACCATTTAATATTCTATACGGTTGTGATTAAAAAAATTAATATGATTGATTTGTGCATTGATTGTGCTCTTAATATATACTGTTTGATTAATTTAGGAATTACTTTAATGAATATTAACTTATCATTAATTTTCACATCTATAAATATGTGTATTCCGAAGGCAAAATCATTACTCTTGCATCTTATTTATATTTATATTACTTTTCAATACACACTCATGACACCTTTTTATAGTTTGATAAGCCGTATTTCAGAGACGGGTGATTCTAAAAATACTTTAGTGCTAAAAGTTCGAATTGTACGATTGTACAAATCTTATGTTTATGGCACTAGCAACAAAATTTCATCATATGAGTTAGTGTGTCACGATCGTACTGGCAATCGTATTCATGGTACCATTAGATTAGTTGATTTTTCACGTTTCAAAGTTAAAATTGAAGTCGGGGGCATATATGGTTTTAGGTTTTTCAAAGTGCAACTAAATAGCATGCGGTACAAGACCACTATGAAATCAGTTTAAATTTGTGTCGGGGTCTGATATACAAGTTGCTGAGATCGTCGATAGTAGTTTCCCGTCATTCATGTTTGTTTTCGTGATTTTTCAACACTTCAAACTACTACAATTGGATGAAAACATATTGTTCGGTAATATATATACATATATATATATATTTACATTATATTTTGTTTCGTTAATATATAACCCCCAAATATATACTCATGTATTTAAATTTTTTGTAGATTTTATAGGAAAGGTGAATAATATTGGCAATCCGACAACAATAGCTCCAATGGTCATGAGTCTTTGAGGGTGGATGTAGAGCTTAAAAATATTGAGTATGTTTCTAAATCATTTTCTCACTAATTAAATTCATATATATATTATATTAAATATATAAGTTTCATATTAATATTTGTTAACCTTTTCTTATCAATCAGAGGCACATTAGTTATTTGTACTCTTTGGGGTGAAGCTGTTGAAATATACATAAATTTTAATATCATTTTTTTAATTATGATAAGAGATTATAATAGATATATGTAGGTAACTCCGTGCGTCGCACACGGGTAAATTACTAGTCAATAAAATTACTACATCTAGCATCAGCAAAGAGTGAAAATTAGGAGAAGACAAAATGAGAAAGAGGAACGGCGCAGAACAACACAGAGCAAAACTGGTGTTGCAGATCACCACCGCCTTCACCGGCATCCTACAGGACCCACACAACCTCCAAAGACACCACCTCTCATCTCCGCCAAACTCAACTACAACCCCACCACAAAATCCTTCTCTTTCCTCAAAGACACCACCTTGCCACCCCACCCCATCAAATTTCACGGCGGCCCCATCGACGGCGATGTTCCTCCCCACCCCTCCGCCGTCGTATCTCCATAAAATCTTGTCCGATTTTGGACGCACTAGTTTTGAAAACAGATTCTGGCAGATGAACGAGCATGTGGTGATGAATCTGGAAAAAAAAAAAAAAAAAATTCACGCTTGAACATACCAATTTTGTGCGATTCCTTGCATTCAATTTGAATTTGTGCTCTCGTTTTGAAATGAGAAAGGGCAGATTTGTAATCGACAGACACAACTCACTCCATTGTTCATCCTTGCTAATTTAAGTCTTGCTTTTAGAGAGACAACTTACGAAGAAGGAACAGTGATATTGGACCGGGCTGAAGTTTTATTCAGGGCTTTCATTTTATTTGACTCTATAACCAAACACCAGATAAGCCCAGTTAATTTAGCCTATCTGGGGACATCACGTCTAGCAAACACAGCCTTAGATTTAATTCCATTAGTGTACATTACGAGTACACTTCTCTTACTATGTATTTCGCAGTTGCCTTTTTTAATGCACCATGGAAGAGCATAGGCTGAAGAAGAGCAGTGAATGACGAAGCACAATATTCGTTGCAATCTGGGTAAATTTTTGATTCTTATATTTTCCTATTTTAGTTTTCTTATATCTCTCTTTTTTTTTTTTTTTTTTTTTTAATCAGACAAACACAACACACACGCACCCGGGATGACTCAACCTCCGACGTCTTGGGTTGGAGGGGAAGCGTCTTTACCAATGAGGTTTATGTTCACAAATTTTACTATATGTTAGTATGTCCTGATTTTGATCTAAGTTGGAGGTTTTGGATTTGAATTATTAGCTTGCTTAGTGGGAATATTTGATTCAAAATCATGACACATGTTTTGGTAGTGCAATTTATTCGAAATTTGTTGATTATTGCTTGACTTCTCAAACAAAAGAAAGATGGGTTCCTCTGTAAATTTTGTTGTTGAGTTTGAACTTTAGGCCGGTGTTCTTTTTAATTCTCATAATTATACTGAAGCTAGCATTAGTGCTATCTCCAATACAGTTCATATATTGGGTATGGTTGTTTTTAATACTCCTATCTTGCCGTCACATTTCAACTCCAACCCAATGGCTTAATATCCTCCCTTATCTCCTCTTAATATCATGATTTAGTCATCAGTGGCGGTTTTGATAAATTGCAATTGTTGTAAGTGCTTAGAAGTTTTGATGTGGTAATTGTATGAGTATTTCAGGCATATATAATTATGTATATAGGATAAATGTAGTTTATATATACTGATTATGGATTGTAAGACATTTATAGTTTTGTATCTATTGGTTTTGTAATCCATTGCTTTATTTGAATAGAATTTTATAGATTCTTCTTTTTAATATCTAATATTTTGTTATATTGTTTAAGATTATGTTTTGTTAAACCAGATGAAAAGTGGTTGATATATGAGAACATGAAGAATATATGCTTGGACCATTTCAATTTTGGTTAGATCTTCAACTACTTTGGTACTTGAAGCTTTGCATCCTACTACACCACATTTTAGTGTCATCACATAAAAGTTGCAGGTCAGGTTCCTTACCTCCTCCTCTAATTATGCATCATTTCTTTTTATTTTGGACTGAGAATCCTGCTATGCAACTGAGAACAATGATTGCTTTCAGTTCGGATGATTTTGACTGTGTGTACTTGCTTCGTATTGTTAAGACTAATTGCTCATGCTATTCTGAGTTCAACTTTCTTGCCTAATTTTTGTACAGGTTCTTTTGTTTGTTTCATAATTTTTCATGGTTATTCAAATTAATATGAGATTCATTTTGTAACTGAGTAATAACGATTATTGGTTTATCATTG
>CM038111.1:31863205-31884403 GCA_001642375.2 Mentha longifolia | reverse complement strand
TCGCAATGACCTAGGCCAAGGTCGGCAAAATGCTCTCGATAGACTCCAGCGGGGACCGATCGAATCCAGGCTTGGACCTCGGCAGAACCAGGAAAAGAGCCAGTTCACCCCGCTGACGAAGCCGAGGACAGAAATCTATGAGCTCCACACTAACATGTTCGAGAAGCCTCATCCCATGTTGCGAAGAGGGTCGAAGCGCCGATCTAAGGATAAATATCGCCGATTTCATGAGGATTACGGCCATGACACGGAGGATTGCATGAACCTAGCTGAAGATATCGAGCACTTGGTGCGCGATGGTACCCTTAAAAAGTACTAAAGTCGCGGCCAATACGAAGCCCGACCTCAGGGCAAGGGAAAATGCAAGAACAGAGGGGGAATAATTGTGGCCCCAATGTGGATAAGAAGCCGAAGCGCGAAGATGAAGACGAAGACGACCTCAGTTCGACGGAGTCATCACAGCCATCACGGGGCTCCCTCAAGGAGCAACAAGTCATCACTCAAGGCCGAAGCCTGAAGTCCTCAGGCTGACGAGCCTTCACAGAAGAGGTTCAAAAAGGACAAGGCCATCACTTTTTCGGAGAGATCCAGTACCACCTACGGTACCTCATCAAGATGCCATCGTGATCGAAGCAGTGGTGGCTAACAAGCTCGTTCGTAGAATCTTTATTGATAGTGGAGCCTCGGTGAGCGTTCTCTTTAAGTATTGCTTCGAAAAGCTAGGGTCGAAGAGACTCGTCTCACGCCGGCGCCGATCCCCCTAAAAAGCTTTGTCCAGCAGGATACACCAACAGAGGGGACCATTCAACTCGCCGTTACGGTGGGGAAGCATCCATTATCTTCCACCAAAATGGTAAACTTCTTTGTTGTGAAGGCCAACTCTCCCTACAAACATCATAGGAAGAGATTGGTTGGTGGCGGTGAAAGCAATCTGCTCGGCATACCACTTGACGATCAAAATCCCGTCGAAGAATAGGTGATCATAGTTCGGGGCGATCAGAAGCGAGCAAAGGAATGCATGCAGATCGCCCTACGAGGTGTCGGCACACCTCAGCATCCGCAAGCATAGCAATCACAGAAACCCGAGGAGTTGGAAAGCTCATTCAACGAGCCAGTAGAAGACATCGTATTATATGAAAATGACCTCTCTAAGGTCGTCAAAGTAGCTTCGCCGGTGGGGGCCGAACTCCGAATGCAGATAGTCCGACTTTTTCGTGAATACATAGATGTCTTCGCTTGGTCACCCCTTGACATAAACCGGGGTGGCACCGAGCATCATCACACATCGGTTGAATATTGATCCAGGGATAAAACCAGTTCGGCAAAAATAGCGAGCTTTCGCAGCATAGCGAAACCAAGTCATCTATGACGAAGTGCATCAACTCTTGAAAGCCCAAATACTTTTTGAAGTCAAATACCCAACATGGATCGCAAACCCGGTCATGGTGAAAAAGCAAGGAGGAGGGTGGCGGATGTGCATTGACTACACTGATCTAAGGATTGCTACCTCTCCCCAACATCGACAGGAAGGTCGAAGCTCTCGTCGGCCATAAAGTCTTCAGCTTCCTAGATCTGTACAAAGGGTACCACCAAGTCTTAATGAGTGACGAGGACGCACCGAAAATAGCCTTCATCACAGACTTCGGCATTTATGCGTACAAAAAGATGCCTTTCGGACTCAAGAATGCTGGGGCGACCTATCAAAGAATGGTCGACAAAATATTCGAGCCTCACATCGGCAAGAACGTAGAGGTGTACATGGACGACATCGTCGTCAAGAGTAAAGAGCCGACTACTTATGTTGACGACCTCAAGCTCATCTTCGGCCTCCTTCGCAAAGTGAACCTAAAGCTAAACCCCGAGAAGTGTATCATCGTGGTCCGATCAGGAAATTTCTGGGGTGCTGGGTTTCGCAAGAAGGGTTGAAGGCCAATCCATCCAAAGTCCGAGCCATCCAAGAGATGAAGGTGCCAAAAACCAATCATGAAGTGCACAAATTAACGGGTTGTTTGGCCCGCGCTAAGTCATTTCTTGTCTAAAGCCGCCGAAAAACAGCTCTTTTTTTTCAAATTTTGAAAAAGGCGCCGGACTTCGAATGGAAAGAAGAGCACAGGTCGGCATTCGAGGAGCTCAAGAAGTACCTAGCCAAGCTTCCGACCCTATCCGTTCCAAAGGAAGGGGAAGTCCTTTCCCTATATCTCGCGGCTTCGGATGAGGCCATAAGCGCGGTACTAGTTCGGGAGAAAGGACGTCGTCAGTTACCTGTCTATTTCATCAGCCGAGCACTCAAAGGGCCGGAGACAAGGTATCAACCACTAAAGAAGGTCGTACTGGCGTTGGTAAATGCCGCAAGGAGGCTGCGACCCTATTTTCATGCACATACCATACAAGTCCTGACCGATCTTCCACTTCGCCAAGTGCTGACGAAACCTGAAGCGTCGGGGAGAATTGCTAAGTGGGCAGTTGAGCTCGGTGAGCACGCGATCAACTTTTTTCCTCGCCAGGCTATTAAGGGTCAAGCCCTAGCAGATTTCCTAGTAGAAGCCGAGTTCACAGAAGTGCCAAGGCTGCTTGAACCCCTTCCAGCCAAAGTCGAGGCCGAAGCACCAAAAGAACCACCCAAAGATTGCTGGAAGGTCTATGTGGATGGAGCTTCGGGACACGTGGGAAGCGGTGCCGGTGTCATATTGCTCAGCCCAGATGGGATAGAAACAACATACGCACTTCGGTTTACCTTCCCGACGACAAATAATGAAGTGGAGTACGAAGCATTGATCGCTGGACTTCGTCTAGCTCAGGCTATCTAAGTACGAGCTGTACAAGTTCACAGTGACTCCCAAGTCATAGTGAGCCACACGCTCGGCAAATACGAGGCTAAAGGCGACAGGATGAAAAAGTATCTCCACAAGGTTAAAAGCTTGCAAGAAGGCTTCACCTACTTCGAGTTAGTGCGAATCCCGATGGGAGAAAATAATCGAGCTGACGCCTTGAGCAAATTAGTGTCGTCATCTACAAGCTCACCAGTGGAAGAAGTCAAGTGCCGAAGTATAGATGAAGCCGAGATCTGCCAAGTGGCTGAGGACGAGCCGAACTGGATGACTCCCTTTCGAGCTTATTTGGAGAAGGGCGAACTACCCGGTGATAAGCTCGAAGCTAGAAAGATCCTAAGCAAGTTTCCAATATATACTTTAGAGCAAGAAGTGCTGTACAGAAGATTGTATCTTCAGCCTCTCCTAAGACGCGTGGGACCGAACTAAGCGGACTACGCACTGCGAGAAATGCATGAAGGATCGTGCGGAAGTCACATCAGAGCTCGAGCATTGTCAAAGAAAGTGATGAGATGGGGATACTATTGGCCCACAATGTTCCAAGATGCAGTCGACCTCGTCAAAAAGTGCCCGAAGTGCCTAATCCATGCGACGGTGCCGAGGGTACCTCAGACTGACCTCATAAGCATGCAGAGCCCTTGGTCGTTCGTGCAATGGGGGATAGACATCGTCGGACCATTCGACAAAGCTCCTGGACAGCTCCAGTTACTCATCGTAGCCATTGACTATTTCACTAAGTGGGTCGAGGCTGAACCCTTGGCGAGGATCACAAGCAAGAATGCCCTTAACTTCGTCTGGAAGAACGTGGTTTGCCGTTTCGGTGTACCTCATATCTTAGTCTCAGATAATGGGACGCAGTTCACAGATAAGACATTCAGGGAATGGTGTGAAGGGCTTCATATTTAGCAAAAGTTCACTTCGGTAGCTCATCCTCAAACGAATGGCCAGACCGAAGTTACGAACCGAACAATTATCAAAGGACTTAAAACTCGCCTGGACAAAGCCAAAGGAGACTGGGCAGCAAATTTACCCCAAGTCTTATGGTCATATCGAACAACTCCCAGGACCTCAAACGGTGAAACACCTTACAGTTTGGTGTATGGAACCGAAGCAGTGATCCCGGTAGAGATCGGCCTGCCGAGCCATCGCACACTCAACTTCTCAGCTGAAGCCAATGAGGAAGGACTTCGAACCAATCTAGATCTGCTGGAAGAAAAGCGAGAGCTAGCCTACATAAGGGAAGCTAAGTACAAGCAGCAAGTAACTCGGTATTACAACCAAAGAGTGAAGTATCAGCAATTCCAAGTAGGCGACCTCGTACTTCGAAATAACGAGGTCAGTAAAGCAGAAAGGCTCGGCAAGCTCAAAGCCACATGGGAAGGACCTTACCGAGTTGAAGAAGTCCTCGACAAAGGATCATACAAGCTCGCCCATTTATCTGGTGAGCCAATACCCCGAACTTGGCATATTTCTCATTTAAAGAGATATTTTGCATAGGTGGATAGGAGTAAGATTAGTCATTTAGTTCATGTAGGTCATAAGTCAGGTCGTCCTGTTATTTTATTTCAAATTCGGTTTTTATGTCAATAAAGTTTTTTTTTTTTTTTTTTTTAAGAGTTATTGATCTTGCATATTTCATATCTTCTTTCCACTCGCGCAAATTATCTTGCTTCTTTATTCTTAAAATCCTGATGAGGGTAAGTTAATATCCTTTCAAGGATAAAAATAAGCTCCAATTATGGAGTAATACCTAAACGCGAGTAAGGGGACCACCCCTATCGATAAATTTGACAAATAAGGAACTTTAAGCCTACCTTAGTTAAAAACAAAGACGAACTACCTTTGTTTAAAATAAGGAGGCACTACCTTCGTTAAAAGCAAGGATGAATTACCTTTGTTTAAAACGAAGATGAGCCTGAACCTCGTCTTATGACGAGGTCATGCTATATAAAGCCTAAACCTCGTCGTATGACGAGGTAGTGCTCTAAAGCCTAAACCTCATCTCATAACGAGGTAGTGCTATTTAAAGCCTAAACCTCGTCGTATGACGAGGTAGTGCTCCCCAAAGCCTAAACCTCGTCTTGTGACGAGGTAGTGCTATCTAAAGCCGAACTCCGTCTCGTGAAGAGGAAGGCTACCCAAAGCCGAATTACGGAGAGAGCTATCTTAAGCAAAACAAGCAATATAAGGCCTGTCTTCGTTTAAAACAAGGGACATTACCTTAGTTAAAAACGAGGATAAAAGCCTGAATAAAAGTACAAAATTTCCATTTTATTTCATGTAAAAAGGGAAAAAGTACAATATTACATTACAAAGACGAGGATCCTGGAGGCCGGCTAAAGCTAAGCCAATCTCTGGCAAAATCCCTACCAGAGTTAAAGTTCAAGATATCATCTACACTAAGCCGACCTCTACCTCGCCCCTGAGCTGAGCTTCGACCTCTACCTCGGCCACCCTGAGTTCCCCGGCCTCGGGTACTCTAGCTCACTCGACCTCGACCTCGTCCAGGCGCCGACCTCCGCTCTTGACCATAAAATTCTGAAGAGTGGTGTTCGACAAACCTAGGCTTAGGGTTAGCCGAACTTGAAGATTCACCTTCTAAGAATTTCCTAGAAGTGCGGTCAAGAATCCTCAAGTTAGAACTATGGGTAGCCGAAGTCAAAAAATTGGCCTCTGAAAAAATACGTTGCTTCAACTTCGGGCAGCGATCCAAGACTGTCTCATAAATGCTCGCCACTCGCACAAGTTCCTTCACTTGATCCTGAAGCTCCCAGGAGTCATCTCCATATTGCTCCCTGTAGTTTCGGCACCGAGCCTTAAGGTCCTTGACCTTGTTATAGGTCTCAGAAATAGTGGATCCCCCAACGCAGCGGATTATTGCTTCATATTCCGCATGCTCTGCAGCAATCAACTCAGATCTTTTAACCTTGTCCTCGGCAATGTCCAGCTTATCTTTTAGCTCAAGAAGCCGAGCGTGCAGCTCGTCGTGCTTCTCTTGAGCGGCGGCATGTCGTACTTTGGCCTCATTCTGTGCATGACCGAGGAGGCCCTTAAGGTGCACAATTTCATGCTCTTTCGTCTCGAGTTAAGTTATTAATTTGATCAACAAGTGGAGAGGCATCAAAAAATGCGGGAGAAGACTACAAAAAGTGCGAAAAAGATTTCGATTAAGTTGAAATTTCATTCAAGCCACTTCGGCAAAAATGCCATCCTAATGACGACGTGATACAAAGCTAGAAAAAAAAAAAAAAAAACTTGAGAGAATTGCCGGCCTCTTGCTCGGCCTCAGCATTCTTCTGCCCAACATCGGCAGACTCTGTCTCCGGTTCGTTGGCTGGACGCTCAGCCTCGGCGGTAAGACCGGCAATAGCCGCTTCCAACGCCGCGTCCCTATCGTTGGGACAACTCTGGACATCCTCCACTGAAAGCAAAGACGTCCGCGAAGCCAGCTCCTCAATTATAGGGAAAGACGAAGTGTACTCCACTAGCACCTCTGCGTAGTCGCGGAGCAGCTCTTCCCTAGAGGACACCTCATACCCATACTTGACTTTGTCAAGCTCCGGGTAATCCTCGGCGATTGCGTCGATGGCAACCGAGGTGACAGGGCCATTCAGAGCGCCCACCAGCTTCGTCACAAGCTTGGAGAAGTGCCCCGACCGGAAGAGTCTCTCCGTGAAGGCACGGAGCACAGCGCCTTGGCGCGAAGCCACCTCGTCTTGTAGAGAAGCTAACTTCGCCTTTTCCAAGGCGACCTCATCCTTCAAGCTGGCCACTTCATCCTTCGCCGTATCAGCAGCGGACTGTGCAACAACCGCCCGATCGGCTGCCTTTTTGGCCTTCAACTCGGCCGTGGCAACTTTTGCCGCCATCTCAGCCTTGGCCGCTTCCAAATCTGCAGCCACCTTCTGGTACTTGGCGACCCCGCTGGAAACGAAGTTCGCCAAGCTCGTCAGCTCGACCAACGCCAGATCGGCCTCCTATAGAAATACCAGTCAGTACCCTGGAAGGAACACATCACTAGTTTAGTTTCAAGATTAAAGCTAGTTACCTCCGGAAAAGATTTCTCCCGAACTGACGACTGGCCGGATGACTGGCCACCAACAAAGGCACCCACCTCCCCGAGGGAAGCAGGATCCATAGGAAGACGAGCTCCCTGGGGACGACTAACCACCGCCTATCTGAGAGCTCACCGAACTCGACCGCACTAGTCCTGAGTCCTCTCCGAAGAGGCCTTAGACGTGGTCTTTTCCGCAACCATCGCGGATCTCGGCCTTTTCTTATTCTTCGGCTTCACTTCGATTTCGAAGTTCACTGTAACAACAACAAAATTTGGTTAGAATACTACCAAAAAAAAAAAAAAAAATTCGAAGTCGGTAAGCTTCAAAACAGGACCTCACCTGGATCCACCATGGAGGTAGAGTTGTAAGGGCTTAGCCCTAACCTGGCGAGTTCGGCCTCGGAATATTTCCTTTCAATGAGACCGAGCCCTACCAGACTTCTCTCAAGGACGCCGAATTCCTTTTCGGTGCCTTGAGCCCCGAGCTTACCCGTATGCCAGGAATACTGGGGCACCCCTTCAGTTCGGCAGAGGAAAAACTTCTTCTGCCAGTTCGAAACTTTAGACTTTGTCTTAAGTCTAAATTTGCGAGAGGGGTTGAGGTAAATCCACCCAGTCGGACCGCGTTTAAGCTGAAAAAACCTAAGGACTAACTCTAAGGAGACTCGTTGGCCGAAGCCATCAGCTTCAGCACATAAACCGACAAATTGCTTAAACAAGCCCTGCATCAGCTGACCCAATGGAATACTAAACTTCTGCAGCAGTTCGGCCAAAACAGGATGCAGAGGGAGACGATGACCATAATTTAAAAAGTCCTCGTAAATAGTAAAAAAACCGTACGGAGGCAAAAGGCCCTATCCGCCGACCGAGGCACAATCAGACGGACAGAATCGGGAAAGTTAAATTTATTTGCAATATTTTGTATATGAAAAGAGCTCAACACAGAGGAATGTTCAAGTACATTGCCAAATTCTCCTAGAGGAGAAAACTCAACCGTATGGATGGTAGGGGGAACAAGTTTCCGCGTATATATCTCTATATCTACAAAACGCGGCGGACTAACAGCGGCCGTCGGAGAACCCGACGGAGAAGGCGAGTTTTCAAGAACCTCTATTTCTACGTCTTTACTTACATCTACTTGAGAAGAAGAAGCCATTTTCGGAAAAAATAACTTACTTGTTCAACTGCTGCAAATAATTTTGTCAGAAAATCAAAGGGCGGCGCTGATAATTGCGGGCGGCAGAGAAAGAGGAAAAAGGAAAATTAAGAATTTTCGGATAAGGGTTTTTTTGAAATGGTGAGAATGGCGTATGAAAGAAGTTTTATTACTTTCTGCCTTTTCAATTGCTCCCACGTCATGGATTGTGCCCTACTTTATCGGGACCCTAAACGGGGAATTAATTAAAGTAACTGACACTCCGTGTTCGTCCTCGGCAGTTACTTTTAACCGACCTCGTCTTAATGAGGCGGTACGAACTCGACTTTATCGAATTTATTTTTCGACGGGGCAAGTTACTTTTAACCGACCTCGTCTTAACGAGGCGGTACGAACTCGACTTCGTCGAATTTATTTTTCGACATGGCAAGTTACTTTTAACCGACCTCGTCTTAATGAGGCCGTACGAACTCAACTTCGTCGAATTTATTTTTCGACGGGACAAGTTACTTAACTCCTACCTCAGCTATTTCCCCTAACATCACACCCTCGCTTCTACATCTTTTTTTTGGGGGGGGGGGGATGTGATAGGATACGGCCTAGCTCTTAGGCCCAAAGCATGAGGCCCAATATAATTGGGCCCCGACAGTGAAGCTCGGCCCAAGCAGCTCGGCCCAATTAAAGACTTTATCACCAAGGCAACCAAGACTCCTACATCGACTACAACTCAAGCTCTAAGAGGGATATAGAAGCTCGATGTTTATCCATAAAGGAGGAGATCAAGCCAAATAGTCCAAATAGGAGAAGAATTCGTATTATAGTCGAACTCCATGTAACTATCTATAAATAGGGGTTTAGAATAGATTGAGAGGGAGGACAATTTTTGTAAAGCTACACACGCATTAGCAATACAATCCATCTATTTTCTGCTTCGTGGACGTAGATCTATCTCAATAGATCGAACCACGTAAATCCCTGTGTTTTCTATTTGCTTTCGTACTTATTAATTCCTTGTTAGTGCTCATCAATCACCTTACGAAAATAAGTTCGATCATCACATAATTTAGATTGTTGAAGGCATTGAAACAAACTTTGAGGAAGAAAGTGGTGAACTGAGAGAAACATTCGGTATTTATATCAAGTTTCTTGATAGTTGTTGCTTTCTATTTCTACTCTATTTATTTTGTAAGCTATGCAATACTTCATTTGTCCTGTATCATTAGTTCTGAAATAATACTTTATATCTTACATATACGCAATCTATGGGACTAGTAAAACAAGGATGAAATGAGTAATTTTTTTTTTTTTTTTGAGAAGTACATGGTATACAATCATATTATATAGAAGATATTACAACTTGTTGGGAACCCACTCAGTTTGTGAGTATTGATGATGTTTATCGAAACAACACTTAGGAAGTTTTTAGAAGTTTCTAGAGTTAGGTTGCTAGATCAAATTGTCATGTATAGTCTAGTTTGATGTATTTTTTTTAGGCAGATCTTAGTTAACCAGATCAGTAGGAGTTTAGCCCTTGCCTTGAAGAGTTCAAGACTCGCAGTTCGAAGGAAGTTCGCTGAAGACTCCAGTTTTAAGAGGTAGCTTCAACCTGCCTAAATAGGTTGAACGATCTGGCTCCTGCATCTCTTGAAGCGAGCTAGACTACCTCAACGAGAAGAAAGTATAATGTGTTAGAGTACTGTTCTGACACATCCAACGGCTATAATTTGATTTCTCGCTTATAAATACTGCTTCTCTAGACCATAATTCTTACGGGAAATTTAGCATTCAAAGCCAAACCTCTGCCAAATTCTAAAGCATTCCAAACCTTCAACTCAACGCTCGAAACTAAAATAATTTTCCTAAGTGTTGAGTGCTTAGTGAGAGTTCTATATTCTTGTCCAAATTACTTGTATTTACTGCTGCTCAAGTGATTGTTAGAGAGTTTCTACTATTTCGTTGATTCACTCTTTGTTTAGATACTCTCGCTTGTAATTTCTTTCTTCAAAGTTAGGGTAGACTTTGAGTTAGGAAAGCTAGCAGTTTCTGTTTGTGGTAAGTTTGTAAGCAAAGTTTGTAAGGGTCACGACCCATAACTCATGCTTGATCTTCGTCGAGGAACTGACGAAAGGTTAAGGCTGGTTCTTGACCAGTATAAAGAAGAGAGAAGGAAATCCAAAGTTAAAGGATTTCAGATCGCAAGATCTGACGTGGACATAAGAGGATTATCTCCGAACCACGATAAATTCTCATGTCTCGATCTCTCTCTCTCTCTTAAAAACTCTTTTTAATGCTTACTTATTACAAACTGTAGAACTAACATACTCATCATACTGCATGCATTCAACGAACTGTTAATTTGAAAGATAAAAGAATTTTCTAAAGAGTTTTCCAACACTAGCCATCAACTTCCACACTCCAGTTCAGTTTAACAAACTCAGCAGTTCACTGTCTGAGTTGGATAAACTGAACTCTCACTCTGATCAAACTCTCTAACTCAGTTCGCCTTAGTCAGTTAGCACCTGTCAGTTTGCACAAATCAAAAACTGTTGGAAATTGGTGTATTCCCCCTCCGCCAATGAACTATTTCCCAATGAAATCTTTCTGGGACCAACATAACTCAAGTCAACAAATATATCACAATATCAACATATTACAAAGAATATCAATATCAATCAAACTATCAATCAAAATATAACAAATCCAAACAAACCCACCCATATAAATGAGACTATACTAACTATAACAAATTCAAACAAATCCACCCATATAAATAGGACTACACTAACCTACACCCATATAAATAGGACTACACTAACCTACACTTCGTAGGATTTGAACCCAAGATTTCCCACTAGAAGAGACTTGTGGCGCCTCTTTCTAACCACTTGGGCTAGGCCTCATCGGCAATTTTTATTGAAGAATATATTAGTATGAAATACTACCTCCATCCCATGTTATTAGTTTTCTTTAGATTGGGTACAGAAACCAAGGAATAAAATGATATGTAGCTATAATCAATTATAAGGAGAGATAATTAATTATAACCAAGTATATTTTGCCATTTTAGGCAAGTGGACTAATATATGTGACGAACCAAATAGTAATGTGGACTAATATAACGGGATTGAGGTAATAATTTTTTTACAAGTTGGATTTGCGAGAGGAATTTTCGTTTATAAATGATAGTGTAGTTTTCCAAGTTGCAAATTTGTTGTGAGATATCTTCTGTGTTTCCAGCAGTATATATAGTTTATATGATACAGTAAAACCTCTCAAAAGAATACTCTATTAAGGAATAAACTCTCTTTAGGAATAAAAATTCATGATCCCAACTTGGGACCAGTTATAATTTGGAATAAACTTCATATTGTCATAATTCATATTTTTTCAAGTCCCAACATAAAGAAATACACCTCCATTTAGGAATAAATCATAATAATATATATAATTTTACAATAGATTTAATGTATTTGATAAAAAAATATTGATTTTACTAGATTTAATAGATTACAATAGATTTAATAGATTTAATGTATTTAATATTTAGGAATAAATCATAATTTTACATTTAGGAAGAAAATGTTGATTTGATGTAATTGATAAAAAAAATGTATTATACATAGTATTTATAGATGAAAAAATTAAAGCAATCAAAAGCAAGTACATGCATCTATGGTGGGTGACTCTTGAGTATTGTCTTTTCATATTACGTGAGTAAATTAGTTCAATTAAGTTCAACACATTACATGTACATGTATCTACTAATTATACCATTATATAATATACATGCATTTAAAAAAAAAAAAAAAAAAAACCTTATAACTCTATTTAGGAATAACCCCCATTTAGGAATATTTTTTTGTGGTCCCAAGAATATGACTATAGAGAGGTTTTACTGTAGTATAATGTAACACATAACGTGACTCACAAATCAAGGGTGATTCATTGATAAGGACTTTAGTCATGAAATAAGCTCAAGGCCCTTTAGTATTAAAGAAAATAGTATGAAAGAAAAATCTACAATGTTCACCAATATTGAACTATGAGTGTGTTTTTAGACTAAATTCAATCAATGTAAGCAAAAATTTAAGACTTGAATATCAAGATTTTCCATATGGAATCAATTCATTATTATTGCGTGTGAATGGCCATGACCATTTCTCTCTCTCTAGATGTCTCTCTTTCTCTCTCTCCGCATATAAGACGAACGTGGACCCGCCCACAAACTTTTATTAAAAGTAAACCAATGCAACTCCGACGACGTAACTAATAGCAAACAATTTGAATTTTAAAAGCAAATATTGAAATAACCTAACAACTATATGTGTATATATATTGTGCAAGTGCAACAAGTTCAAAGTTGTGCTGCTAATTAACACTAGTAGTAGGTAGAGAAACTTCCGTTTGTACTACTTATCCATAGGGATGGCAACGGGCCGGATCTGGCCGGATCCGGCTTGCTCCAGATCCAGATCCGTTTTTTTTTTTTTTGGTCCGGATCCGGTCCAGATCCGTCGGGTCCAAAATAATGAGATCCATGTCCAGATCCAACGGATCTCCGGGTCTACGGATCTGGACCCGGATCCGTAGCATTTATTACTAAAATGAACTTTTAAAGAAAAAAAATAGGGATACAACTTCTCCAAAATTAAAATAAGTTATGCATTCATAATAAGTTTAATATAACATTAAAGTTTATAAATCCACTTGTCAAAAAATAAAAACATAAATCCCAAATTAAAAAGAAATCTCCAAAGTACATTAATACATAGTCATGTTTCCACTTTGCAAGAGATTATCGAAGTCAAAACAATGCTGCATCAGGAACTACACACACCAAACCAGCTGAAACTACAAAAAATGTAAGCAAAAATTAGCAAACTTGAAGTAATCACCAGCCAAATATTGGTGACTTGAAGTAATAAGCATCTCACATTTTGCATCAAAAAGTCAGGTTTTCCAATCTTCACGGACTCAATCTTCCATGGTACTACTACTTTCAACATCATCAACATCCTTAAAGAATCCAAAAAAGAAATATTATAAAAATAAAAGTGCACACTTATTTCAATAATATAAATTGAAAGACGTGAGTACATTTATTACCATATCAATGTAATCAATTTGTTCTTCATCTTCATCGGAATCTTGAGTAACGGTGGAACAAGCATGAGTGTCATCCACCAAACCTTGGCAACAAAAAGAAAGAAGAAGATTATGAACAAAGTAGAATAAATTATATTTAAAGTAAAATACGAATGAAGTAACTATTACCTTTAATATCATCAACCATCCAATTTTGTAGACACATTAGTGCTTCCACAGTTTTAGAGTGAAGTCTAGAACGATGAGAACTAACGACTCTTCCACCCGTGCTAAAAGCACTTTCCGAAGCCACCGAAGAGACGGGAATAGCAAGAATATCCTTTGCAATTTTTCGCAAAGTAGGATATATTTGATCCCTTTTCCACCAATCAAGAATGTCAAATTTATCGATCTCGGGTATAGGATCATCATCCAAGTAATGCTCAACCTCACCCCTCACATTCACCTTTCTTTTCTTTGTTCTCTTAGCTTGAGCATACTCGTCCTCGTCACTATCACAATTATCATCAATTCCCCTTTTCACTTTCGATAGTAGTTCATGACCTTTGTTTTTTTCATTCACCCTTTGATATTCAGCAACAAAATTATCAAGATTCTCCCTCACTTTTCTGACTTCAAGTTGGGCTCTATCTCCATACAACCTCTTGAAGTAGTATTCCACACAATCTAGTTTATTTCTTGGATCTAAGACTGAAGCAACAACCAAAATTCCACTAATTTGTTCCCAGTACTTGTCAAATTTTTCAATCATATTTGCAGCCATAAGTCTAATAGTCTCAACATCACTAAGTGCCCACCATCCCAAAGCAAGTTTAATCTCACAAACCTTTCGAAAAAACAAATTAGAAGTAGGATGATTTCTACCAGAGAAGACTTTAGTAGCCTTGTAGAAAATCTCCAACTTATCAGCAACAAGACTTGCCAACATCCAATCATGTTCACTAGGAACAACAAATTTCAACTTCTTATTCAAACGCTTCAATTTAGTAAACACATCCTTGAAAGGCAAAGCAGTTTGAAGCATCAAGAAAGTAGAATTCCACCTAGTCTTACAATCAAGAACCAATTTCCTAGGCCTAGATATATTCAAAAGTCGACATGCATCATCAAACTTTTCCACCCTTTTAGGAGTAGACATCTAAAACACAATGCAATCTCGAACTTTTTCAATAGCATGAGAAATCACAGCTAAACCATCATTCACAACCAAGTTTAAAATATGAGCGCTACACCTTAAATGCAAAAACTTTCCACCACACATCAGAAAATCAGATTCCAAACTCTCCTTCATCCGATCCATCATTGAATCACAGATGAAATTTTATGTTCCAAAGAATAATGAGATAAGCAATCCATCAAAATCTTAGCAAGAACTGGAGCTGTGTGTGGAGATGGTACATAACAAAACCTAAATAAACAATAGTATATAGTTTAGAACAAATAAAGTAATGAAATTAGAAAAATAATAATAATAATAAAGCTCATTACCTTAAAGTTCTGTTGTGTAGAATCCATTGAGCATCAATGAAATGAGATGTCACAACCATGTAACCTTTTTTCTGATTTGAAGCGGTCCACATATCAGTAGTTATTGCAACTCTTCCTTCATTATGCTCAAACAATGCTTTCAAGGAACTCTTGGCTTCACCGTACATCTTCATAATGTCACCTTTTAATGTATTCCTTGAAATCATTCTGAATGATGAGTTAAGACTCTTCACAAACCTCTTGAAACCAATATGGTCCACCATTGATAAGGGATACTCGTGTATTACTACCATACTGACCAACTCCTTCCTTGAAATTTCTTGATCAAATTTTGTAGCATTTTCCTTGTCCTTCAGTTCTAAGACAGTGCATCCATCAGCATCAGTCTTAAGCTTCAACTGTGTTTGATTAACTCCAAGATGCAAGTGTTTTCCAGGACAAACTTTCGTTGCATGCTTAAGAAGATGTGATGTGCCCGTGGCACTGTTATAAGATAGCTTGGCTGTGCAATATTTGCACTTTGCTGATATAATGACACCTTTCTCATCTTTAATCTTGTCAAAATGGTCCCAAGCTATAGAAGTGCGCTTCTTGCTTTGTTTAGCAGGATCAACATTCATTTGACTCTTTCCCTTTGCTACCACAGTATCCGTGATTTTTCTATCTTCAAGTTCAGTAAGCTCAATAAAGCCTTCTTCTAAATCATTTGGTTTTTCAGATTGTTGAGAAGGAACCACTTCACTGTTGGAATTTATAGATGGATCATCCATTTTCTACAAAGAAAAAAAATAGATTTTAATTTCCTAAAGTGAATGCCCTAAACTAACGCAAGGTGAATAGAAAATCCCCCTCTCTTCTTCTTCTGCACCATTCCCATTTCAATATCACAAGAAAATCATAACCAAATTCAACCTCAAAACCAGAATCACCCCAAAACCAGAATCACCATGCAACTCAAGATAAACATATAGGAAAAATAAACATAAATCTAAAGAAAAACGAAATAGAAATTGGAGGGGGGTGAGAACTCACCAACGTTTTTCGTCGCAGCCACAGCGAATTGCCGAAGCTATGATGATGAAGAGTGGCGTGATTGTGGAGGATCTGATGATGATTGATGCCGACGCAGATTGCTGGTTGAGACTTGAGAGTCGAGAGTCGAGAGAGAGTTGAGGGGGTGCTGCTGAATTAATTTCTAAGGCAAGTATGTTTTTCTTATTAAAAATTAAAAATTATAATATGAATATATGATAAATATATATATATATATATATATATATATATATATATAACGGATCTACGGGTCGGATTTGGACCGGATCTGGATCTCAAAATTCATAATCCAGATCCGATCCGAAAAATACATAGTAAATCCAGATCCGGTCCAGATCCGTCGGGTCCAAATTTTGCATGGTCCAGATCTGATTTTTCAGACCGGATCCACCGGATCTGGACCGGGTCCTAGATCCGTTGCCATCCCTACTTATCCATTTCAGTTGCCACTAGACTTTTGATAAATTCAAGTTTATGTTCGTTGACTTATATTTGAGTACGATCGGCTGAGCTCGTCGAGACCTAACTCAAGTAGCAAAGTTGAGGCATCACAGTTTTTCTAGTCGATAGGTTTTAAATCCGATTCACATTTAAGTAGAACTGTCAAATGCTCGGGTCATGGATATAAGGCCATGAAAATGGCAATGTAATTTGATCTAAAATCCAAATTATAAAGTAAAAATATCCATACCGAGCCTATCAGGATTTCAAGTGTGGGTCGGGACGGACTTGCCTGAAAAATTCCAAAACGCCTGCCCATTTTTAAGTTGCCACATTAGGTTGGGCGGGCAACTAGACATGGCTGAATTTTGACACCTCTACACCTAACTATAAAAATTTGGTAATCTATATCTATATACAAAAGTAGGATAGTTCTAATGTTACTTTCCCTCCAAAAAACTCATTTTTTGAGCCTCATTAAATTATTTATTTTCTTTAAATTTATATTTCAAGTTATATTCATATTTCATGTTTAATAATTTAGTCATTTTCCATGCAAGTCATCATTTATTTACATTTGATATCTAAAAGGTTTCTCTTATTTTTTGTTGAATGGGCATCTGAAGAGTTTCAGAGTTTCATCATGTTAAATTAATTAAATTTGACGACATAAATCATTGAATTGACAAACTAATTTTCTTTTGATGTAAATTTAAGTTTCTCACTCCCCAAAATTTTAATTTGATATCTATATATATCACACAAATCAATCAGATATTATTCTAAATATTTAACTTCTCATTCTTTTTATCTCATTTTGGAGTACATATATATATATATTTTACTTTTTAATATTTGTGTATATAGTTTTGAATACATTATTTGGAGTAGAAGCACAGAAATGTAGAGATGAGTATTATTTAGAGGGCAACTTTATTTTACTTTATTAAAAATTTTAATAATTAAATATTGTTTTTATGAAAAAATATAAAATACAACCGGTGCAATGCCCGGGTACAATCTGTATTAATATACTAAAGTATGATAGCTTCCCTCTATTTTTTTTGATATTTGAGCCTTATTTAATTTTTTTAATTAACTAAGTTATACATATTTTAATACTCCCTCCGTCCCGTTGAAATGATCTTGTTTTTCTTTTTGGGTCATCCCACCGAAATAGCCTTGTTTCCTAAAAAGGAAATAATTAGTGAATTAAAATAATTAATTAATGCATAAAAAAATTAATTAATGACTTTGTTTTCCTTGAAATACTTATTTAATATTAAATATATTTATAAAAAATTCAAAACTTTAATTATCAAACACACTTTACGAATTAAACACTCTTTCCTTAAATCCAGTGCCGAAAAGAAATCAAGCCATTTCGGCGGGACGGAGGGAGTATATATTATGTTATTTTCTATGCAATTCATTAATTAATGCATTTATTCCTATGAAAACTCATTTTTATTCATTAAATTTTAACACATTAATTAGATTTCAAATATAAATATTAATTTTGACCGCTAATTTTTTCTCATTTGTTTCTTTTAAATGTAATTTTAAATAATCGATTTAAATATTAAAACTAAATAGCGAATCTCAATTTTACTGTTTCAACATCTCTCAATTTAATGTAATATTTTATATTTTGTTTTTTTTGTTCTTTGACTATGAAAATTGAAAATATATTAGTATGTGCATGTTCATTTTGTATTTTTACACACACACAAGTGAACTTAGGTAACTCAATTAATTATGTCAGGAGTCTTATAAAATTATAATTATGAAGTAGATCCATATTTAAATATTTAATCAAACAATCTTTGAAAATGAACTATAAATTTACACATGCATAATATATATATATATAGGAATTGGTATATATATATATATATATACAGTTCCGTTCTGCTAAGCGCCTCTATATAAGCACCAAATGAGCGCCTATATATTCTCAATAGCAATTTGCACGCATTTCCTGACTTTTCACTTTTTTTTTCTTTTTTCTAATTTTGTTCTTAAATTTTTATTCAAGTTAATTCATGAATATTTTATAAATTTTAATTAAAATTAATAAATCCTAGTTGAGAATAAATAAACCCTAAATGGAATTAATGAACCCTATTTAAAAATAATTAAACCCTAAATGAAATTAATAAACCCTAATTGAGAATAATTAAACCCTAAAATGGAATTAATAAACCCTAATTACATTGAATCTATTTGTATATAATTTTTTTTTGTTATGCTGTTAAAACACACTTCAATAAGTAACAGGGGAGGAGAAGGAAATTGACGCAAATTGAATTAGAGAAGGAAAAGAATAAAAAGAAAAAGGGAAGAGATGATAAAATTGAATAAAAAAATTAGAAAAAATGAATTACATAATTTTTTGTTATTGGCGCTCATAAGGCGCTTATATAGGGGCGCTCAGCAGAACATAATCGTATATATATATATATATATATATATAGGGGTGAGATCCTGTAAAAAGTAGGTTTTCCGTAAAAAATAAAAAATGATGCACATTATGCAGAACTATAATGCATTTTATACATAATTATAATGCACATGCATCATAATGCATTCTCAACACTATCATAATGTATCGTTTATTATAATGCATTCTCAGTACAATTATAATGCACCAGTTAATCTGGGTCATAGATCACACAATGATCAATGGTCCAGATTACTTCTCATTTCTTACTGAATTAGTCTTTTGTACGTGATCTCTCACCTATATATATATATATATATATATAATTATATATATATATTATATATAAATACTCCCTCTGTCCCCCATATTAGTGTGCTTTGACTTTTTGTACGTATTTCAATGTGCCGAAAATGAATGTTAAGATATATTTGAGTCTAACTTGATATATTATATTATTCACTATATTAAGTAGTATAATATAATATATCAAGTGAGACTCAAATATTATCTTAACATCTATTTTTCGACACATTAAAATGCGTGCAAAAAGTCAAAGCACACTAATATGGGGGACGAAGGAAGTATAACACAACATATGAGAGTACACATGTATATAGAAATAATTTTTTCTTTCGTCATTTTATAAAACAGAGAAGAAATTATTAATTGAAATAAAAATTAAGCATTAAAAATTTATCGTGTTATTTATAGATAAAACTCATGCATCGCGAGTGTACAATTCTAGTTGCATGTGATTCGAAAGTCTTTTCCCACAGAATTAATTAATTACTAATAACAATGGACTTTAAAAAGTGACGCTTGATTTCTAGAACGAAGTCATTGCATTTACATTCACTACCACATGTTCATGTATGGAGTGTAACTTTCATCACTTATTCCATACATAATCGCTTTATACGTACCTCTAGCTGTAAAACTTGATTATTGCTATTATAAAAATTCATGCAAGAAAAATATATTTTCAAATATATGAGTATATATTATTACTACATAAAGAACAAAATATGGAGGTGGGTGTACGTATATATCACTTAGGTCACCCCGGATTTATATATTATAGTGAATATATTGTTGATATAGACATTTTATGTATGAGATAAACTTGTTTAAATGAAAGGAAGTCACGAATTGTCTTGACACTGTGAATCAACATATCATAATAATTTAGAATATGCAATAAAACGTCCCAAAAATTCACCGATGACACTGCTTTCTAAAAGGCGTAGGCGGGCGGGGATGGGTGAAAGCGCCTAGCGGCTAGGCGGGCCTAGGTGGATTAGAAATATAAGACTATTTTGATATGTTTAAATTAGTATCAGTTATAAACTATCTTACAATAATTATTCATAATTTTATTATCAAATCATAATAAACTATTGAATATGATAATAATAGTCCAATTCAATAAATTTATAGTGTACAACAAATTTTTCTAACTTTCAACATAATATCAGTATGTATAAAATTCAATATTGTTATCTAATTTAGCACTAAATTCGTTTAGACATCCAAATCACGTATAGAAACAACTTAGTTAACGTAAATATCAATTAAACACACTTAGAGACTAATTAACTTTAATCTGACCAATAGTTAGGATATCGCTAAGTGCCTAGTCCGATTTAGCATTAATCGGGTCGGTGAGGTGCCGCCTAGCGCCTAGGCGGGGACTAGACGGACCTAGGCGGGGACTTTTAGAACACTGCCGACGACATAGACCTTTTATTTTTAAATACTCCCCCCCCCCCCCCCCTTAATAATGCTTAATACTATACTATTACTACCCTCTCCCTTAAAATTTAAAAAAAAAAAAAAACACTAAACATAAAAGGCAGAACGTTTAATTTTCCTTTGTAATCTTTTTCAATAAGTTTTTGTACAATTTTTTCATTTTAACAGATCCACACGTATTAATAGACCAATTAAATACATAAACACCATGAGAATGGAAAAAAATCAATTTATCTCATCATACTTAAAACCATAAAGTTCATACACTAGAATCCATGAGTTTAGCTATCATAACAACATATATACAAGATAACATATCGAAATGAACTCCTATCGAACCGAACTTCAATCCTAAAATAACCAATATGTCAAATATTATTCATATTTTTGCATATTTGATCAAACAACGAGCAAGTATCACATTCTAAATTAACGCGTAACAACATTATAAATCATAGAAAAACTAAGTCTATCCAGCAGCAAGAAGCAAACAATGGAGAAAATGGAAAAACTACTAAAAGAAGTTGAAAGAAGATAGTGGAGAAAAAGGAAAAAGAAGAAGAGACTGATGATTCAGTCCATTTGCAGAAGAAGAAAATAGAATTTTTCTAGAGAGAGAAGAAAAAGAGAAGGAGACGGTGGAACTTTATGCTTATGTTAGGCTTTAAAAGAATGATTTGGAGGGAATTTTAGAACTTTTAGCCTTTAAATTTCCCTCTTTAATTTGATCTTATCATTAACTTAGAATTTGTGTTGTGTACTTATTGGCAACTACTGCTCACTCTGTAGCATTTTTCCAGTTTGATATACTGTTTTTTTTTATAAAATAAAATAAAATAAACTTACTGTTTTTTTTAAAAATTAAACATAC
>CM038111.1:31564507-31863105 GCA_001642375.2 Mentha longifolia | reverse complement strand
AAGAGAGAGATAATATAATGTGGTATAAAATGGCGGGACCCATATTTTATATGGTGTTTCCTTTGTTGGAAATGAAGGGATAATAACGTGTATATAATGTGGTATATTATAAAACTGTGTTTACTTTTTGATAATGATGTAAAAGGAAGTATAAATAAGTATAAAAGTTATTACCACTTTATAATGCGTTTACTTTGATGTATAAAAAATCCGGTTAGACGGTATAAAAATCCGGGCAGTCCTTTGTATTAATCTATGGGATAATATTATACCTAAGAAACATGCATGATAATTTATACCACCTTTTACGATTACGACTAAGAAATGAGTACAATAAAATAAAAAATAATAATAAAAATAATAATAATAGCAATAAAAACAAAAAAATAAATAATAGTAATAATAATAAAAACAAAAAAATATATAGTAATAAAACAAAAAAATAAATAATAAATAAAAACAACAACAAATAAATAATAATAATAATAATAATAATAATAATAGAATAAAAATAAAAAATAAATAATAATAATAGCAATAAAAACAAAAATAAATAATAATAATATAATAAAAACAAAAACAAAAAATAATTATAGTAATAAAACAAAAATAAATAAATAAAAAAATAATAAAAACAGCAACAAATAATAATAATAATAATAATAATAATAATAAAAATCAAAAAAATAATAATAGTAATAAAAATCAAATAAATAAATAATAATATAATAATAATAATAATAATATAATATATAATAATAACAAAAAAAACAATAATAATAATAATAAAAACCAAAAAATTAGTAGTAATAAAAATAAAAAACAAAAAATAAATAATAAATAATAAGTAAAATAAATAAATAATAATAATAATTAATAATAATAATAAAAACAAAACATAATAATAATAATAAAAACCAAAAAAAATAGTAATAAAATAATAATAATAATAATAATAATATAATCGTGGTATAAATTATATTATACCATCGTAAAAGATATCGCGGGATATCGAGAAATACCGGGCTGCCCGAGATTTAAGATCACCTAATCAGAATTTTTATATTTCAAAATAAACGGGACATAAATTGGTATAAATTTTTTTATCCAGTCTTATCCCAAAAAGTAAAGCACCCAAGCATACTTAATTAGACAGCCAAACATGGCCCAAGTTCCACCGGGTGCAGGCGTAACCAATTTAGTCACGGTAAAAGGTAAAAAAGGTTGAAATGTTTATTTTTGTTTTTTTGAAAGGATTGAAAGTTTTTATTTATTTCTTTTCTTCTACAAGAAACAGTTGAATAACAATTTACACCATTGTCTCCCTCCCTCTCTCTAGTTCTCTCTCATAAACTGTTAACAAACAGTGCTTCCCACACCTTTTTAAGCTCCCCCATTCTTCAAGCTATCCTCACTACACCTCCGCACCCATACCATACGAACTCACTCAAAATATCTCAGAAACAATTTTCGCCCAATTCGCCTTCCATTTCTGTGAATAATCCTCACCGCCGGCGATAATTGTTTGGATTTTCACTTTTTCCCTTTTGGCTGTTTTCCGGTGAATTTCTTTGGCTGGGGTTTGGGAAATGAGAGATCTGTGTCGAAATTAGGGCGCCTGAAGAGATGGATGCTTCTGAGGTTTTGATGAAAGGGTTTAACGACGTCGGCAGTGCCGATCGGCGGCGGAAGGAAAGACGGGAATTCCGACGCCGGGAGAGGTAATCTGGCTACGAGTATCGATGATTTTGATGGTGGTTAGCTCACGTTCCCGGATTCTGAAATTATGCTTTTGTTTGTAGTGGATGCTGAGGAGAGCGTTGTACTCTGAGCTGTGGAAGCGTGCGCCGGTCCGCTGGTTACGGTGCCGCGTGAGAATGAACTAGTTTTCTACTTTCCTCAGGGTCACATAGAACAGGTTTTTCTCCCGTCTGTTGTGTACCAATTTTGATTTTTGAGTACTTTATTTCAATTTCGAGTGCCTGATTGGTTAGGTTGAGGGGATTTACAACTCCAGTTGATCTAATTTAGTCATGATTATAGTTAATTTAGTTTCTGTTCTGTGATTTATGACGTTCCATGTGAAATTTTGTTATTTTCCGGTGGTTTTGGAACTGAAATTTTGTCAGATTGAGAACATCTTTGAGGGGTTTTTTAATAGGGGTTTCGTTTTTTTTGACTCCTTTTTGTTTTCCCAATTGGAAAATTATTTTTTATTTAGCTCTTTGCTCATACTTTGTGGGTTCTTTGTTGTGTAGGTGGAGGCATCGACTAATCAGAGGTCAGACCAACAGATGCCTGTGTACAATCTTCCTCATAAGATCCTTTGCCGAGTCGTCAATGTCCAGTTGAAGGTACTTCATGATTTTGGTCAAAATTTTTGTGAGAATAGTGAATTGAGCTAAATGATTTTTTGGGGCTGTATATGATTTGTTTGAAGGTTCTTGTGTTTCATGTCTTTAGTTTTGGACCATTTGGTTGAAATGTTTGTGGGAATAGTAATTAAGCTAAAGGATTTTTTGGGATGTATATAATTTGTTTGAAGGTTCTTGTGTACCAAATCTTGCTAATTACTACTGTCTTGTGCTTGTTTGGTGATTAGGCCGAAGCTGATACCGATGAAGTGTTTGCTCAGCTTACTTTGATGCCTGAAACTAATGTAAGTTGATCTGTGTTGCATGATGTACATCGGTACATGTTATGGATTTTTATAAATTAGTTTTGATGTACTTGGGTTAGTTTGTAAATAGATTTTTTGTTACAGCAAGATGAAAACGTAGAGAGGAAAGAACCACCGCCTCCTTCTCCACCGCACTTCCGTGTCCATTCTTTCTGTAAAACTCTTACTGCCATCAGATACAAGCACTCATGGTGGGTTCTCAGTGCTTAGACGGCATGCTGACGAATGTTTGCCTCCACTGGTTAGGATGAATCCACCTAAATTTTATTAAGATCTCACTTTCCGAGAGCGGTGCTTGTTTTATGATGTTAATAGTAAGGTTTTGTCTTATATTGCAGGACATGTCACGGCAACCTCCAACGCAGGAGTTAGTGGCCAAAGATTTGCATGGAAATGAGTGGAGGTTCAGGCACATATTTCGTGGTACGTTAATTTGCAACTAAACTCAGTTCACAGTTCAAAATGAAATGGAGAATTGAACGCAAACTTGTATTACAAGTTCACAGATTTAACTGTCACTTTGGAATGTAGAATGTTTACTTGGGAGGGGCAATAACATGTCTTTTGGTTAAATGCAGGTCAACCACGGAGGCACCTTCTTCAGAGTGGTTGGAGTGTCTTTGTCAGTTCAAAGAGGCTGGTTGCTGGGGATGCCTTCATATTTTTAAGGTTTGATGTTGCTCTGGATGTTGCTACATAGTTTCTTTTACTAATATATATCTAAAACTGAGTTACAATCCTTCAGAGGTGAAAATGGTGAGCTGCGCGCTGGAGTGAGGCGTGCCATGAGACAACAGGGTAATGTTCCATCATCTGTCATTTCTAGCCACAGCATGCATCTGGGTGTCCTTGCAACGGCTGGCATGCTATTCAGACCACTACCATGTTCACTGTATATTACAAGCCCAGGTATGTGACATGATCATGATCAGCCCGTCTCTTTTCAGTTTGACATGCAGAGGTTCTCTCAGTCAACGTGTGAAATATATTAGCCAGTTACATAGTGGTAAATTACCCCATTCATGTTCTGCTGATTTGTTAGAGTAAAGTATTTAGGTGTTGCAGTGACTGAAGACAGCTGAGGGTTTTTGTTTTTTGTCTTGTTTCTTTCTTGGGGAAACGTTATCTATATCATTCACCTTTGTTGTGTGTCAATTATGAGTATATATATTGGGTGTGTATGATCCCTCTGCACCTTTGCTGCGTGTCAAGAGCATGCTAATTGTGTGTGTGATCATTCTGGATGCTAACCCACGTCCTTATGGTGTTTTTATCTGTTACAGGACTAGCCCAGCTGAATTCATTATTCCCTATGATCAATACATGGAGTCTGTTAAAAACAATTATTCTATAGGAATGAGATTTAAAATGAGATTTGAAGGTGAAGAGGCCCCAGAACAGAGGTAGGGAGCACGTTAGCATTTTGTGACAGTAATAACGAATTCAATCAGTGATGAGTGGAATTTTATTCTGATATTGATTTTGCAGGTTCACTGGAACTATTGTGGGTATCGAGGATGCAGATCCAAAAAGGTGGAAAGATTCTAAATGGAGATGTCTTAAGGTATAGGGTTTCTCCTCTTAAAATAACTAATGCCACTCCCCCCCACCCCATTAATTTAATCTACCCGTCATTCTGCTAAGTTTATCTCATTATTTTTGTTAAGGTGCGGTGGGATGAATCTTCAGCAATCGTTCGACCTGAAAGAGTCTCACCCTGGAAAATAGAACACAATCTTTCACCTCCTGCTTTGAATCCTGTTCCATTGCCCAGACCGAAAAGACCTCGAGCAAGTGTCTTACCCTCGTCATCTGAATCCTCTGTGCTGACGAGGGAAGGTGAGTTTTTCTTCTTCTCTCTGCTTGAGGAACTTCTGTTAGAGCTACATAATGTTAATTTCAGCTTTTGAGTGGATTTTTAACTCAATCATCTATGGTGCAATATAGGTCCTATAAAGATGACCGCAGACCCTGCACCTGCTAATAATGTGTTCCCAAGGGTCTTGCAAGGTCAAGAATCAACGACCTTAAGAGGCCCTTTCTCTGAGAGACATGAGTTGGACTCTTCTGAGAAGTCATATATGTGGAAGCCCTCATTTGATGATGAGAAGATTGATATTTCTGCTTCAAGAAGATATGGATCAGATAATTGGTCACCTTTAGGGCGCTCTGAGTCATCATTTACAGATCTGTTATCAGGGTTTGGCTCAAAAGGCAATGCACCCCATGACTTCAGTGTGTTTCTTGGCAATCAAGCTAGTTCTAAGCGACAAACACAAGAGTGTGATGCAAAGTTTAGCGTAATGGGGAATATGTGGTCTTGATGCCTCCGGGTCTCTCGCTTAATCTGATGGATTCTAATATGAAGAATCGTGACTCTTCTTATCTGGCTCGTGGAGATGGTAGACACGGAGCCTTCGGAGACTTTCCCATGATTACTGATCCTAGAGGTGACGATCAGCGAGCAAACTGGGAGATGCCACCACCTGTGTCAACATGCCTTCAAATGAGACCTTCTCAGCCGAGAGATCTGATGCGGGAGTCTGTATTTGCACAACAACATGATGCTATAAAGCTGAAGGAGGGGAACTGCAAGCTCTTTGGTATTCCTCTCATAAGTAAATCTGCACCGGAGCCTGAAATCTCACTTACAAATGTGCCAAACCCATCTGGTTTCACTCAAGATTTGGTACATTCTCATCAATTCTCTGCAATTGAATGTGATCAAAGGTCTGGTCAACCAAAGGGATTGAAAGTGGGAGATCATGGAGTTGCTACTGGTGAGCAAGAGAATCAATTCCAGTCCTTTCCTCCTTCAGTGACAGAGAGAGAAAGCAAATGTCATTCTGGTTCCACAAGGAGTTGCACCAAGGTTTTCATCTGGAAATTATTATTTTCCGTTTGCCGGCTAATCATTATATGCCTCTATTTTTTTTACTCTTCTGAGAATTTTGCAATTTCAGGTTCATAAGCAGGGGTCTGCCCTCGGTAGGTCCTTGGATTTGGCCAAATTCCACAACTATGATGAACTGATCTCTGAATTGGATGATCTCTTTGAATTTAAGGGTGAACTCAAGGCTAGGAACAAGAATTGGCTTGTCGTATATACTGATGATGAGGATGACATGATGCTTGTTGGAGATGATCCTTGGGTGTAAGATACTAATCGGAAATCGTCATAGAATTTTAAATTTGTATTGGGAATGCTGATTTCGTTATATAATACATTCTAATATTGTTGCATGCTCATATTTTCTATACTCTCTTGTTGAAAACAGGGAGTTTTGTTGCATGGTTCGCAAACTCTTAATCCTTACAAAAGAGGAAGTCCAACGTATGAACCCAGGGACATTAAACTCAAAAGGAGAGGAGACTTCATCAATCGCAGACGTTGCAGATGGTAATGCCCTGAATATGCCTTCATCGAGCCCAGATGACCACTAGATGTGTTCTATCCTGGTAGGCATCTTTACATAAACATCAAAATGGATGAGTGTACTTCCTTGATGATGTATATATATTTTCTCTAGCGATCCTATTTTGCATCTCTCAACTGAAGTTCGGATTCTATTCCTTATTTTGTCGCTGTGGGTTGGCTAGGTCGATTGGAGATGATATTTTACATGTACTTTTGTTGTCTATGGATTCTAATTGATGTTGTCTATTGATGTTGATGAATCTTGTAATTCGGAGAGTATTCTAATCTTATCTGCCATGCAATCTCACAGGTATGGTCTGACTGAGTGACTGTATAGTCCATCTAACTGTAGAACTTTGGGAATGTTGAATGGTAAGATATGGATGGAGTCCCTTGAGCATGACAGCCTGATGCTCCTATATATAGATAGACGTAAGAATTTGCAATTTTGGATCCCTTTTTCCATAATGTGCATGGCATGACTTTATATAAGTTGGGTAAGTGGCACCGGATATACAACCTCTGTAAATAGCCGCCAGTCGCAAAATCTCCAGCATGGAAGATTAGTATGGGTTTGTTCTTGAAGAAGTGATGGTATGGGTTTTGTTCTTGAAGAAGGTGATGGTTTATTGTGTAGGAGTATATATTTTAGCGTATTTCCGGCATTAGTATAAATGGGGTTTGGTGTATGAGGTACATACATGTACGCTATTATGTTTGCACTAATGTACAGGTAAGCTATTGATGTAACTACTTTGTGATCTGCTTCTAATCCTCCCAACATTAAAGTTTTGAGGTATTGATCAGATTTTATTAGTTATTGTTAGTTGGAAGGATTTGGTTTATTGTGATACTTTATTTGTTATGATGTTATTTATGATTTCTGGGCTCATATATTACCTTCTTCAAATTAGGCCTATGTTAAAGAAATCGAAATACATTTTGCATAATGTAATACTCTCCCCGTTTCATAAAATTATTACCCTCACTTGCTATATCTGGTTGTCCCATGAATTTATATTCGTATCTAAAATGAAAACTAACCAAACAAATACACAAACATTCTCAAGAACTGTTCAATTTTTCGGTTTTTCATATTCATTCAACATTCCGAGTCTGAAAACAAAATTATTTCTTAATATTCATATTCAACATTCTGAGACTAAAAACTGTTCAATTTTTCGGTTTTGCATCTGTTGAACAGAGGTGATTAATACTAACCCCTACATAAATATTTTTAAATAAAATTTAATAACTTTGAATTGCGTTGAGATGGGAGAACTGAGGTTATCTAGTCCAATATATTAATGTAAAATTAATAATTGTACTGGTTGGACAAAGTCCAACAATTTGTACTAGTACAAAAAATAAATTAAGTCTTAAAAACTACTTCTAAATTGGATTGTCTTAAATAGGAGTACTAGTATGTTTTAATTTAATTTAATTGAGCACGGTGTGAGAAATGGAGTTCCCAATAAGGAAATTCTTCTCTAGCTTGAGTGTGATCCGTGAATTAACGGGAACGGACTTTAATGTTGACGATGATGATTATTAATTATTATTGGTGGAATGAAATAAAGGATGAAATAATGAATCTAACCACATTTCTAAAATGAATTCATACGTGTATAAATTTCACTCCTATAAATAGAAGAATCTTCTTTTATATTGACTTGTTTGGCTTGTTCCAAAACGGACAGCTTAAAGGTATAATAAATTACTAGAAAAATATGAAATGTTTTTATGAAATATCAAGGCTAAATATCTGATAATTTATAAATTTTCCCATCAAATCACTTTTTAAGTAATCCATCCAAAGCTCGATGAAGAAAAATTCTTGAGAAATTGTGGTGGCGTAGAAGAGTAGGCTTTTTCGTTATCTGAAGAAAACAAAATAATGTAGGCCCATAATTCCTTGATATTTTCACTTTCCACCCAAATTTCTTGGAGAAAAGAAAAGAAAAAAAAAAAATTGTGGTCGTATTCACTCCACAACTCTCCTTCTATGATGGCCCTTGCTCTAATTTTTTTTTTTCCTTCTCCTTTTATTTAATTTCACAAAAGAAGTCAATAAACTCAGAAAACTCGTGAAAGCTTATTGTTCAAACGCCATGGTTAAATCAATCTAGGGAATACCTGGTAAATATGATGGTAAAATCAAACAAAAAGTATCAGTGAAGTTGTATAGTCTTTCTAAAAAAATTATTGGTGTTGCTTTCGGGTTTGCAATATATGCTCATGGTAATACAAGAAAATTAATATATTAGTGACACAATTTCATAGAGATACACATACTCATATAATAAAATTTGAATAAAGAATAAGTAAACTACAAAATTATACTCATATGTAGTACTTACGTACGTATATAAATGGCGGAGTACATTGTAATGTGTAGTATTTACTTACACATATATATTAATTCAGCCCAAAATCGACATGTAGGTCGTAATAAACCAAAGAAAAAAGGAGAATTATAATCGAGAAATTTTTGCCTGATTTTTTTACCTCAGAAAATTGGGTGGATTAGTACTAAGATTGTCAATTCAATTTAAAAACTGACGGATCGTCTTGAATAGATCGAAAAGGGAGGATCATGGTTGAAAATTAAATGATCGACATCCTAGTAGTGCATATACTCAAAATGTAATTAGTTTGACTTGGTTGAAAAAGGGATGGACACATTTTACCGAAAACCGAAGCGAAATTAAAGTTTCGATTTGGTTAATTCGGCATTTTGGTTTTTCGATCTTTTTAAATGGTAGGATTCGGGTTTCTGATTACAGTTTGGTAAATTTCTTTTACCGACCAAAAAATCGAAATATATTTTTTATTATAATTACTATTATATAAAATTAAAATATCTGAAAAGATTAAAAGAATAATAATTGGTTTTCTAGTTCAATAAGGCATGTTGATTAATCTATTAATATATAACTAAAATTTATATACCAATATTATAATTACTATTAATATTATGTATGTTGATCAAATTTAGAAGTCAATAAAACAAAATATAATTTCTTTTACAATTTTTAAAATAATTTGGGGAAAAACCAAATAATCGATCTTAATTTCGGTTTTTTCGCTTCGGTTTCGATGAAAATTAAGTCTAGGTTCATTTTTTAATGTAAAAACTATTTTTTTTCTGATTTTTTCAAATTTCCGAAAAAATCGAACTGAAAACCGAATACTCACCCTTAAGCCAAAGATAAATTAAATTGCTATCTATTTATACACACGAACCATATGTTTCCCACATGTATTACTCCATCCCATTCAAAATAGATGCTATTTTGGATGTAGGCACACATATTAATAAAATAATTTTATGCTTAAATTAACCCTAACTAATGAGTGTTATTTTTGTTGGGAGTCTCAATTGTTAATCTCTGCCAATCAATTTAGAGCTGACTGGTAATTTAATAAGGGTAATTTTGCTATTTATTTAAAACGATATCTATATTATAAATATACAAACACCCAAAATGATATCTATTTTGAATGAGAGTGAATATTATTGACGTGAGAAATAACAACTCTAGTGAAAAAACAAACTCCATTGAATAAAGTTACTCATGTGAAAGTGATATTATCCCATCTCAATAAATGAGGAAATGTACTTACTCGCACCTTGCATATAGTAGTATGATATAGCATTTCCATTTTCCAAGGTCTCAATGTAAATGGAATACTTCGAGATAATCACAATAAATAATCATTTTCTTAAATTCACGCATGAAAAAGAAAACCATATTTGTCTTCTTCTTTGAGATATATTTTCATGTTTTACTTCCTGATAAAGCTTTCCCTAAAAAAAAAAAAAACATAAAAAAAAAGAAGCAACCAATAAAATATCGAGAATCAGGGGCAAAATAGGTAAAACATGAAACCCCAACCTAACACACAAATCTTGTCCTTCTACAACTGAAGTAGCTGAACCCACGCATCAATAGTTTGTACAGATTTCACAATTATACCCCCGCTTTCTTGTTAAATGTACAACTACTAATGCACGCAAAGGACTGCTATCCAGAAACGCACCGCAAGATAAATGATCTTAGCCGTTGATTGTTTTGACTTTCGAATCGGACGGCTGTTATCAGCTGATTGAGATAATTTTTCTCTGTATGGCGGTGCTTCGTAGAAATGGTAGTAGTAGCGTATAAGAAATCAGAAATGTGATAAAAAAAAAATCAAAGAGGAGAGAGAGAGAGGCTATTATCGATTTATCATCCACATTTATCTATCTATATATCTCTTGCATATCGGCATTGAGCTCGTGAAAATCCGGCCGACTAAATTTAGGGTGTCTCTTCTTTCTCTCTCTAGAAAACGGAAGGGACCCTTTTTTCTACCTTCTTTATCGATTTTATCCTCTTTTTTTCCCCTTTTTCTCCAATTAGTATTACCTGAGATTGCGTCTCTCGTTCGTGTAGGTGAGATATTCTTCTTCTTCTCCTTCTTCACCTGATTTATCGATGTCTGTTCCAAATTAATTTGTGGGTTTTTGTTTCCTTCAATTAATTTGAGGTCAATTCGAACATACCTGTTCTTTCATTTTGTGTGTTGCTTGGGAGCGGTGGAAGTTTGTAATTGGGAAATTAGTGGCGTTTGCTCGATTGATTTTGTGCAATCAGAATTTCTTTCTGGGTATGCCTGGGATTGTTATGGAATTTTGCTTGTGTTGCTTACTGTTTACTTTGAATCTGTAATAAAATTGTGTATTAACGTCTTGTTGGTAAGATTTGAGCTTCTTTGTGCTTGTTTTTGAATCTGGATGATGTTTTGATCTCATTTTAGTTGTGGCAGACTTCAAGTATATTCTTTTCTTGTGGATAAAGATCGTTCTTTTTTTTTTTATTAATATTTCTTCTTGAATATGAATTTTGGAATTTGTTGATTGTACGAATACATACTTGAAGGGGTGTTTACTTTGGGCGATAGTATAAAAAGATAAAATTTAAAGGCTGGTCTACTGTTTACTTTGGTGGATTGGTTGATTCTGAACTTGTTTGATCATCTAAATCTTCAAGTACTCTATCAAGTGTTTTAATAATCTATACTACCCTGTAAAGTAAACGCCCCGTTCGAGTATTTATTATTGCATAGTGATCAATCACTTATTGAAATATCTAGGCTTTTTGGCATATCTTATCTAGCCATACTCTTGAGCACGGTATTATGTTTTAACTGCTTTTGATGCTTCGTGTACAGTCCTTCGGAGGTAGATATGGCGCGTGTTTTAGTTCAATCAACCAATTTGCCATCTTCGGTTGGTTTGGTAAGTAATGGGCAATTTGAAAATTCAAACAAATCCAAAAAGGCACCTACGATGCTCTGCTGTACAAAGTCAGCTCCTGTTCGAGTTCAGAGCTTCTCAGGACTCCGAGGAGCTAATGCCTTGGACATGATGGTGAGGAAGAGTGGCCAAACTCTCCAATCAAAGGTTGCTTCAGCTACTTTTGGCAAACGTGGGAAGAAGCAAAGAATGATGCCACGGGCAATGTTTGAGCGCTTCACGGAAAAAGCAATTAAAGTGATTATGCTTGCACAAGAGGAGGCAAGAAGGCTTGGCCATAACTTTGTTGGAACCGAGCAGATCTTACTTGGACTTATTGGTGAGGGCACTGGTATTGCTGCAAAGGTCCTTAAGTCCATGGGGATAAATCTCAAGGATGCCCGTGTAGAGGTTGAGAAAATAATCGGAAGAGGCAGCGGGTTTGTGGCAGTGGAGATACCTTTTACACCTCGTGCAAAGCGTGTGCTAGAACTTTCTTTAGAGGAAGCTCGTCAGCTTGGTAACTGCTTTTGCACTTTCTTGTCTTATTTTTTATGTTTAAATACTTTTGCTTATTGATTGATGGCGCATGCATTTTGTTTATGGATATTACTATCACAGCAACATTGATTATGCTATTTCGTTTTTGAGCTTATAGCCTTTTGATTATAAAAATATGATGTAGTCCCTCTTCACTCGATTCATTTTAGTTTTCATGCTGTTGATTAAGGTCACAACTACATTGGATCGGAGCACTTGTTGTTGGGATTGCTCCGTGAGGGTGAAGGTGTGGCAGCTCGAGTCCTTGAGAATTTGGGTGCTGACCCCAGCAACATCCGAACACAGGTAAGTAATTTTTCATCTCCTTCTGTACTCTACATATTTTCTTTCTGTAATTGGGAAACTAAATGAATTATTTTTGGGGAGTAGGTTATTAGGATGGTGGGTGAAAGTGCTGAGGCTGTTGGAGCTGGTGTTGGAGGTGGGAGCTCGGGGAACAAGATGCCTACGTTGGAGGAGTATGGTACCAATCTGACCAAGCTAGCAGAGGAGGTAGTACTTTTTTTCTCAAGTTCTATATATTTTATTATAAATGAATGTTAAGGCATCTCGGAAGCTAATCTTCTTGATTATTTTAGGGTAAGCTGGATCCAGTTGTCGGAAGACAGGAACAAATTGAGCGTGTCACTCAAATTTTGGGACGACGTACTAAAAATAACCCCTGTCTCATTGGAGAACCAGGAGTTGGGAAAACAGCCATTGCTGAGGGTCTCGCTCAGAGAATTGCCACAGGAGATGTTCCAGAGACGATCGAGGGGAAAAAGGTTAGCTTGTTGACAACAGTTTCATAATAACTACTGAACGTTTAAGTCTGGTTACCATGTAGCTAACTTGGAAGGGACAAAAACATGCAAATACTCTAAATTTGGATTTATGACATTGTGTATTTAGTTTTTCGACTGTTTAGCATTTTTTTAGTAATCCTGTGGTTTGGATGGATGGTGGTGCCACACTGGAACTTCAATTTTGAGGATTAGGTCCTTTAATTGTCCCTTCCTGTTGTTTTTCTGTAAATGTTAAATGTTTGTTTTGGATTGTATCAGGTTATAACTCTAGATATGGGGCTTCTTGTTGCTGGGACAAAGTACCGTGGTGAATTTGAAGAAAGATTGAAGAAGCTGATGGAGGAAATTAAGCAAAGTGACGAAATTATTCTTTTCATTGATGAAGTGCACACATTGATTGGAGCAGGAGCTGCAGAAGGGGCAATCGATGCAGCAAATATACTGAAGCCTGCTTTAGCTCGTGGTGAATTACAGGTAACCTGTGAATCTTATTTATAACTGAGAGCGCATAAAGAAAAATAAAAATCCCTGCTTTCATAATATTCATGCTCTTTTAGGTTCTATGTAATTAGATAAGAGGCTGATGAAAATGCCATTTACCTGATTATTTTCATGTTTTAAAGATGCATTTCTTTATTTATTTTCAAAAAAATAATAACTGCTCATTAATCCTGACTACGACCCACTTGCAGTGTATAGGTGCCACTACACTAGATGAGTACCGGAAACACATCGAGAAGGATCCTGCACTTGAAAGAAGGTTTCAACCTGTGAAGGTCCCTGAACCAACGGTTGATGAAACCATTCAGATTCTTAAAGGGCTTCGAGAACGCTATGAGATCCACCACAAGCTTCGTTACACTGATGACGCCCTAGTTGCTGCAGCACAACTATCATATCAGTATATCAGGTATCTAGTTTTCAATCAGTTTCATGATTACTACATAATAATCTTTGCTTGCCTATAAAGTGTGTGAAGTGTTGATGAGCTAGGTTTGTTTTCCACTTCACGAAGTGCTAATAAATTAGTGCCTGATTCTATTTTCCTAACTCAATTTGTTTATATCAGAGGCAGTCTTTCAATCTAGATACAGTTGGCACTAAGCACTCTGTACTTAACATAACTTTACCTTTAACAGTGATCGATTTTTGCCTGATAAGGCAATCGACTTGGTCGATGAAGCTGGGTCCCGAGTCCGACTTCGTCATGCACAGGTAGGCTTATTTCTTAAAAGTACCACATTCCATTTCTTGTTGTTATAATTTGTATAGTGTTGTAATTTGTGAATGGTGTTCTATCCTCTGCAGCTACCCGAGGAAGCTAGAGAGCTCGAGAGAGAACTCAGGCAGATAACTAAGGAGAAGAACGAGGCTGTCCGAGGTCAGGACTTCGAGAAGGTATATTCTATTTCTTACAAATCTTGGTATATGATCTCTTTGTGATTGTTAGCTAAGTTAAAGTCTGAACCTTGATAATGTCGATTTACTTTTCAGGCCGGGGAGCTACGTGACAGAGAAATGGACCTCAAGGCACAGATATCGGCTCTCGTAGACAAAAACAAGGAGATGACGAAGGCTGAAAGTGAGGCTGGGGATGCAGGTCCCATAGTCACAGAAGTTGACATTCAACACATTGTTTCTTCATGGACCGGAATCCCCGTAGAGAAGGTTTCCACGGACGAATCTGATCGCCTCCTCAAGATGGAGGAGACCCTCCACCGGAGAGTGATCGGGCAAGACGAAGCTGTCAAGGCCATCAGTCGAGCCATTCGCCGAGCCCGAGTCGGTCTCAAGAACCCGAATCGGCCTATTGCGAGTTTCATCTTCTCTGGTCCAACTGGAGTCGGGAAATCTGAACTGGCAAAGGCTTTGGCCGCATACTACTTTGGATCTGAGGAGGCCATGATCCGTCTCGACATGAGTGAGTTCATGGAGAGGCACACGGTTTCGAAACTTATCGGTTCACCTCCCGGTTACGTCGGTTACACAGAAGGTGGGCAGCTAACAGAGGCCGTTCGACGCCGACCTTACACTGTTGTCCTCTTTGACGAGATTGAAAAGGCCCATCCCGATGTCTTCAACATGATGCTTCAAATCCTTGAAGATGGAAGGTTGACTGACAGCAAAGGTAGGACGGTTGACTTCAAGAACACGTTGCTTATCATGACATCGAATGTCGGAAGCAGTGTTATCGAGAAGGGAGGTCGCCGTATAGGTTTCGATCTCGACTACGATGAGAAGGACAGTAGCTACAACCGGATTAAGAGTTTGGTGACCGAGGAGCTTAAACAGTACTTCCGCCCCGAGTTCTTGAACAGATTGGATGAGATGATTGTTTTCAGGCAGCTCACAAAGCTCGAGGTGAAGGAGATAGCAGACATAATGCTGAAGGAGGTGTTCGAGAGGCTCAAGAAAAAGGAAATCGAGCTCCAAGTGACGGAGAGATTCAGAGATAGGGTGGTCGATGAAGGATACAATCCGAGCTACGGAGCCAGGCCTCTCCGAAGAGCCATCATGAGACTGCTGGAGGACAGTATGGCTGAAAAAATGCTCGCACGCGAGATCAAAGAGGGCGATTCGGTAATTGTTGATGTCGATTCCGATGGAAACGTGATAGTTCTCAACGGGAGCAGCGGTTCTCCTCCGGAACCAGCTCCCGAGCCCATCGCGGTCTAGGGGTCTAGCCGTGACTGAGGCGGATGTTGTGTGTACTGCAGCTTCTAGAAAGTTGTACGCGGATTGCTGGTGAGGCAGTCGGGGGCTTCGGTGGTGGACGACCACCGGTGTTTTTAGAGGCGGGCGTCGCTGAAAATCGGTTGTTTAGTTTTATACATCCACTACTCTACACTGATGATGGAACTGTATGAAAAATTGTAGCCTACTTTTTTTCTTTCACTAGGGATATGGATTTTTACTCTTGCAGGTGATCTTCCGCTTCAGACTTTGATTTTCTATAAGTTTATTTTAAGTGGCTGTATTAAAACTGTTGATTCTGTAGCGTAATAGTACTAGTTGTATTTCCAATTTGCACTTGTCAAAAAATAATCGACTAATTTTAAGGATTATTCGTGGCTTTGATACTCTTTGTGGTGTGGTGTGTTATTTAAGAAAAAAACATCGTACTACTTGGAATTCCACCACAATGAAATGAAACACAACATTGATTTTTTTTATTTTTTATTTTTAACTTTTAATTTTAGTGTAGTTCATGACTTATGAGCTATTATGAAATCCTTGTCGATTGAAGTTACTGCTCTGGTAAATTAATTAGTAAATTTTGGGTAGTCCGAAACTTTTACTTTAATTAATCAGAATAAAGTGAATTTTGGATAGTAAAATTTTGGGTTTTACATTAGCCACAGGGAGACCGCGGAACCCTCTGTCAACTCCGTCTCCGGCCCCAGCTGCACCATGCACGGCTTCAACAACTTCCCGGAGGAGGACAGGGCCCACCACTACCGCATGCATGGGGGAGGCGCTGCGGCTCAAGGATGACGGCGTCCTGATTCTGGGGACCGGCGCCGCCACGCACAACCTGAAGAAGATGATCCGCGAAGGGAGGACGGCAGTGGAGAAGTGGGCGGGGGATTTCGACGAGTGGATGAAGGAGGCGCTGGTGGAGGGGAGATACGACAACGTCAACCGCTACGAGGAGTTGGCGCCGAGCGACAAGGACGCACACCCACGCCCCGACCACCTCTACCCGCTGCACGTCGCCATCGGCGCCGCCGGAGAGAACACCAGGGGCGACCTCATCCACCATAGCTTGAGTTTTAGTCCTCTGTCCGAATACCCAATTCTCCCTAATCCCTCCCTATCCAAAGGGCTGGGCTTCCTCTTTCAGCTAGTTCGAGTGATGACATCGAACTCAATATGTACAAAATTCTTGTGTTATAAGACAAAAAATAGAAAGTGATAAAGACAAGCCACCAGATAAGGGGTTTTCATATGTACAGTACATTCATTCGGTGGTTAATAAAAATTATATTAATTAATGTTTTTAGTAAAAGTCAACAAGTCGTTGTAGTATAGTGGTAAGTATTCCCGCTGTCACGCGGGTGACCCGGTTCGATCCCCGGCAACGGCGTTCTTTTTTAACTTATATTTTTATGTTTTCAACCATATGGCATTATTTCCTTCCTTTACAATTTGCAAATACATCAATTCATGCTGCTATAGCTTTTCACTTTGCTATATGCTTTCTTAATTTTTAATTTTTTTATTTTATGACACACTAGTCCCTCTAGCCCGTGTAGGGATGTCCATCGGGCCAACCCGAGCGGTTCGGCTCCAGCCTGTCGGGTTCGGGTTATCGGTCGGGTTGATCGGGTTAAGTTTTGTCGGGCTAGAAATTTCAACCTAACCCTTTTTAGGACAACACTAGCCTCTATCCGTGTAGGGATGTCATCGGGCCAACCCGAGCGGGTTCGGGTCAGCCCTGTCGGGTTTCGGTTATTCGGTTCGGGTTGAATCGGGTTAAGTTTTTTCGGGCTAGAAATTTTCAACCCTAAACCCTAAACTTCGGGGCTCGGGCTAGCCCGTCGGGCCAAGAAGTTGATGATTTTTTTATAAACCATAATTTTATAAAAATAAATAAATCATTTATACCATCGAAGTCACTTTATTTCATATTATGTTACTCCAACTTGTATAATATATAAGTAGTTCAATGAAGTGTAATGTATTTTCTTTTAATGATTATATTATCATTTTTTATTATGTGGTGAAATACAAAATAGAGAAAATATTATGATTAATATAACTTAGCATAGAAAATTGTAATATTTTTCACAAGTATTTGAATCAAGACATAAATTTTAATATTTGAAACAAGGTAATAAAAAGCAACACTTAATTAATGAAAACTTTCGGGTTATCGGGCCAACCCGCCAAGTTTTCGGGCTAGCCCTATCGGGTTTCGGGTTATTCGGGTTGAAATTTTTTTCGGGTTAGAAATATTCGACCCTAACCCGCTTTTAGCTCGGGTTACTCGGGCCAACCCGCGGGTTTCGGGCTAAATTGACATCCCTAATCCCGTGCGATGCACGGGTAACATTTTTAGTTGTTCAATTCGGTTATGAATTTTGATTAAACAATAATAAAAATAGGTTTATAGTTTAACTTGCGGAAAAAAAATAATTCAATTCATTCAACGCTATGCTATATTGAAACTACTACCAACATCACTCATCACATTTTAGCATTCTTAAATTTTCATGAAATTTATTGTTTAGTACTTCCTCCGTCCATGATAAGTGTGCAACATTGTTGCTAGCACGAATTTTAATAAAACATTAGGTAAATATTTTTTTAGTAGAAAAAGTTTCACATAAAAGGTAAATAACTAATTAGTTTATGATGGGAGATATGTTAATGTGATCGGGTAAATTATACGGAGGGTGTCACTTTTTTTGCCAAAAAGAAAACTGCACGTACACTTTTAGTAGACATCATTTATAGTAATTGTTGCATTTTTTTTTATCATAGATTAGGGAATATATGAAATCGTTAAAACACATTATACATTCTTATCCCCTTTTAGTAATTCAATAGACTTGGCATGGGAAAATAAAAATAATTTATCAAAATGTTATTAATTTTTGTTACAAATACACGTCTACCTGTACAATGAAAAACATAAAAATTTAAATCTACAATTTAATGAGCGATGATAATCTTCATTATCAACGTAAGGTATATTACTACCTTACTACCTTTCATGTGAAATTATGTAATTATAAAGTATAAGAATTGACATTATAATTATAACAATATATTACGGTCATATTTTTATTTTATTACTTTATTTATAATGTAATCTAATTAAATCGATCACTTCACTACTCGATAATAATAATAATAATAGTAATAATAATAATAATAATAATAATAATAATAATAATAATAATAATAATAATAATAATAATAATAATAATAATAATAATAATAATAATAATAATAATAAACCAATTACTTCTTCATATCGCCACTTCGGATAAGCAATTCCATTTTATAATGCTAGCATTTCTTCAGACATATTTCGTGTTCACTTTTTTCTATTTCAAATAGTTTATGAAAATATTTTTTTTATGAAGAGTATCAAAATATACTTTTAGTAACGTTTCTTTACCATGCTCTTTTAAAAAAAAAATAAAAAAAAATTATTTTAGACCTTTTCATCCATTTGGTAGATTTGCTTGTTATAAAAAACTGGCGCATGATATGATGCCCCACTAACAAAATAACCGCAAAGTAATATGTTCAATTCTTATGGGAAGATGTCGGTTTATATATTGAAGTAACTGATCACATTAGTAAAGTAGTTATAATTGGCGGTAAAAATAACCGCTTATTTCATTTTGTTTTTATATATACTAGTATGCCAACCCGTGCGATGCACGGCGAGCGTTCTAATTATTTTATTTATTTATCAGCAAAAAAATTACTAAAATGATGAATATATTTTCAATTTAACCGAACATCATATAGTAAATAAAACCATATATGTGTGCAATCGTAAAATGGTTGCTATATTATATATTTGCTTCAACTATAAAATAAAGATATCAACACGTTAGAAAAAGAAATTAAGAATAGCTCTATCACTTTAGTAATTAATTTACAATTAATTAATGGAAAACTATAAAATACCAATCCTATGGATTATAAGGGCAGTGTAATGCAAGGTAAATTGTTTTCCACTATTTCGAAGTAGGAATTATATTTTTCAACATTTATGCACAAACTCAGACATATGCGTACTATATCAAATATATATATGCATATAGTGTGTGTTGATCTAGTAGTAGAAGATTAATGCTTAGTATGAATAAACGAAACTCTTTTTTTGCATAAGTTGTTATGATCTATTCCCGATATATATATATATATATATATATATATATATATATATATATATATATATATATATATATCATTTAAACGAAATAAGAATATGAGTAAATTTAATTATGTGCAAATAAAAACCAAAACCTCATAAATATTAAAATATGGAATGAAAACGAATCGTTTAAATAATTGAGTTAAATGCCAGCAATCAAAATCATAGCAAATAAATAAAAGACACGTATGGATGCCCAAACACATACAATTTCGAATTCAAAATAACTCAGGAAGCATAAAATTTTAAATTATAAAAGAAAAAATTAGCAAGAAGGAAAGAAAAAGACCTCCTCATCGTGTCGGGGATGTTCTTCTGCCTCGTGCTTATCATGTTCCTTTTGCATGATCCGCCTGCCGTTCATCCTTCTCCAACTAATTGGGTGTGAATCGAGCGACCGGACCTGAAAATTAAACTAATTCATCTACAGAATTCTTCTCTTCCACCTTTAGCCGCCAACTCTTTTCTCTGGCGCTACCCCAACTTTCACCTTTCTTCAGTTTTCGAAAATGGGAGAATTTCGGCATGACTGGAGTTAATTTTAGATGGGCCACTTGTTTTCACAATTTTGATATTGGAGAGACATGATGTGCTCCACATTCATAGGAATATCAGAATCAAAAGCTACTTGATACTACATGACATGACGGCATTTCTTCTTCTTCTTCTAATTTTCCGGTCAGACGGTGCCAACATCGAGTGATTGTATATATTTTTAGGACTTTCTGTTTTTAATGAACGATCGATCTGAAATTATTTAAAGTTTCAAATAACTTTTACATTCGTGTGTTCGTGAAAGTTGGTTTTAAAACTAAATAATATTGAAACGTGGCTTCAATTTCAAACAACACTTCATGAAAACCGCCAAAAAATAACAATTTATTTAAAATACCTTATTAAAATTAATTATTTAACAATAAACTGAGATGGTGGGAAGTTTTAAAATTAATCATTTAATTATTTGAATGTTATGAATGTTCTGCATGTTTTTCGGTAGGAATTAAATGAAGAACGTGGGCAATTAACTGAAAAAAATAAAAATGGCTAATTTTGGCGGTAAATGGTAACCGCCATTTTCATTTTACTTTAATATATTAATAGATATAGATTTCTTTAGCTCGTGGGCCAAAAAGGCAACAAGAACTACTTGGACATCGATTTTCCACATAATATATGATTCCCCCTTCTTCGAAGCTTATCTCCACCACTACTAGTACTTTATACTCCCTCCGTCCCCTTCTACTTGAGCCAATTTCTATTTTGGGCCGTCCCACTCTACTTGAGCCATTTTCTAAAATAGAAATAATTAGGCCCAATTAGTAGTGTAATTGAGGGACTTTTAATGGCATAATTAAGAATTTTTGTTTCATTACAGTATTTTTAAGTTTAGAAATATGAATTCATTCTAATTTTCTATTTTTCAAAATTTAATAAAATAATTTAATAATTATAATTGACAAAGTATTATTACTATCTTAATATACGTGCCCACTCTACCGGACTCAAGTAGAAGAGGACGGAGGGAGTACTTAAACAGTTAAACACAGATATTATATTTATATATGCTACCAAAAGCTTCCATGAAACGATTAGTATTGTGAGAAATACTGTATGTAGTATGAGATGCGGAAAACCGCCACCGATATTACGGAATCCAAGTCAGATCGGTGATCCTACAGCTAGAAATCATTTAAAAAGAGCACTTACTTTTGTTAAAAAAAAGATAAAAAATGAACATGTCATTTGATATACTCTTTCGTCTCCTAAATTCATGCCTCTTATTTCATTTCAAGTTTTTTTAGGGTGCGTTTACTTTTTATACGTCTATTTAGAAGGATAAATGTGAATAATATAATGCGTATTATAAATTTATAACAAGCCCATAGTTGTTATATGATGTTTATTTTGGATAATAATAGGTGTGTAATGTGTACAATTGTTTATATTATTTAAGTATGTGGATTACTTTATAGTAAATTGATGAATAAAATATATAATATCTAAAGTGCCCTTACTTTTTTTAAAATTGGGAAATTGTATGTGAGGGTAGAGAAATCTCTTTACAAAAGTGGTAAAATGTGGTACTATAAAATTGTCACACCCTTTTCTTAAGTACATAGTATAATATTAGACCATGATAAAATATAAAGTGTTGTCCGGATTTTTATATAGCCTGACTGATATGGACTGAATATGTCTATTTATTTAGTCAATAAAATAGTTGTTAAAGCCTAGGTAAAAGGGCTCATAATATAATAATATAGTATTTGTGATCTGCAAGAGTCAGGTCCTCAGATGCATAGTTGGATCTGCTTTGCTTCTGCATCACATGCATCTGAGTTAAGAGTGTGCAGATCCTAGTAAACTTTATAATGGAGTTGTATATCCCCACACGTGTCATGTGCCTATTAGTTATCAACATTATATGAATATAATATGCACACTAGGTAAGCGCCCTTCGAGATGATTCGATCCTAAATAAAAAGAAAAGACCGTAATACCCTCTCCATTAACAATTATTTACCACACTACCATCTCTCAACTATAAATAAGAGGTGATAGCGCATTGTAAGGTACACTCTTTTTACTCTCTAAATTACACACTCACACACTTAAGAGGTTTTTCTCTTCGGAAAACCTCTGCGATTTCACCTCCAGTTCTAAAACTGACTTAAGCGTCGGAGGTCCTTCCCGGAGGACCCCCAACTACTCCTCCGGTGTTGTTTTGCAGGATTTCGTAACTACCGAAGGTAAAGAGAAGCTGGGTCTCCTGAAGATATTTCATTATATTTTTCTGAACTTGGATTCCTTAGCACTCCTAGTGTTTTCACTCAAAGTATTGGATCCGTCTTAGGTTTCAACCTTTATGAATCTCGTTGAAGATTTTAGACCCAGATCTATCAACTGGCGCCGTTTGTGGGAAATTTGAGCTGGGATGTTGATTCTTTCTTTCATTTTAATGGAAAATCCGTCAAATTTCCTTGATAAATTGATGAGTTTTTTAGGCGTTTATTGATTGGTTTACTTCTTTCCGGCTTTCCTAGTTTTCTACACGAGTGAAGAATTTTATGTTGAAAATTATCCTTGCGAAGAAAGTAGAAGATAGAGAGAGGATTTACTAAATCTCAAACCCATATTTTTGTAAGTATAAAGTCGGCTTCATTTTCTGGTAGAAATACCATTTCGAAAAATGTTGATTCATTTTTGGGATATAATTCAATTGAAAGTATTTTTTTCATATCTTAACATTTGAGTATTTTCCTTCATTTTTGATGGGAATTGGTGTTGGTGAAAGGCTACAGAAAGAAGCCGAGGTTCAAAGACCAGGAAAAGGCATATAGAAAAACTCAACCACAACCAAGTTAAACGTGGGTAAGTTGAAGATTTTCTATACTAAATGTCCTTCTATGATTCCAAAAAGGATTTTGATTAAGAAGGAATTGGGAATAAAATGGTGAGAGCCAATGATAAAGTCCTGATAAGAATTCGGGCATCAAGGCAAACTATATTTATTCAACAATATCTTCTACAATCTGATCCTAAACAACAAGTAATGCATAAGCATTAATGGCAGAAGCTAAAGGATAAATCCTGTTTAAATGCATAAGCATTAGTGGCAGGTGCCTTGCTTAAATATGTCAAATTCACATAAAAAATTAATAAGTCCTATCAATTAGGCGTAGGGGAGAAAAATACGAGGAAAATCCTCACATCTTCTCTCATTAAATTAATGGGTGTTATATTATTTTGCACTTTTCATAAATCATGAATGAAGATTCTGAAATGGCACGCATAACAACAGGGCTGGATAATCCAGATTTGCAAGATACTTCCACCTGGGTTTGAAAAGCATCCACATCTGACATCTACTGCTCATAATGGAAGCAATATCGAAGGATGATTCCACCCACATTAGCTCAGCAAATAGCTTTAATGCTAGAAAATGCTATAGACTAGAAATTTGAAGCAGTGGGATTAAGTGGAAATACTCCTAGCAGCAAAGTGATGTACTACCCTCCAGAAGGGGAAAAAGGAAGTAGCAGAAAAAAAGGCAAATGCCTAATATCACTCCAGTTGTGACGGGGAGAGGAGAAACGGTTAAGAAAAATCTAGCCTCTAAGCTACCTAATATGAGAAAGGATGGAGAATTTACAGATCCTAACTCATCTGGTGAAGAAGAGAATGAAGCAGGTCTCATTCCTGAAAAAGAAGCAGGGGAATAGTTTTCTTTAACCGAGTTATTGCGGAAGCAGATAGCAGATCGGCACGAGCAGATGGCTATCATGGCTAAACAACTCGCATAATTAAAGAAAAACCAAAGGGAGCTTGAAAAGAGCCAGATGGGGGAACCCACATTACAACCAGAGGGTGGAGCGGAAAGTTCTGTGGCTAAGATTACAAAAAGAACTGAAGTGCCTCAAATTTACATCAATTTGAATAGTCTTTTTTCGGAAGAAATACAAGCAAATCCTCTTCCCAAAAATTTCAAGACAATGGCGTGTGAGTATCAAGGCCAAGGAGATCCGGAGGAGCAATTGCTTAAATTTGAAAGTATCCGTCTCTTGCATCAATATTCAGATGGGGTTAAATGCCGAGTTTTCTTGACAACTCTAGCAGGACCAGCTCAGCAATGATTTTGGCAATTGCAAAGAAATTCGATACGTTCCTTTGAGGATATGAAGGTATTTTTTTTACACCGATTTGCCAGTTCCAAAAAGACACCAAAAATACCCATGCATCTCATGACTCTCAAATAAGGCTATAATGAAACTCTAAGAGATTTCATGACTAGATTTAATGACGAAGCATTGGAAATTCTAGACATAGATCCAAATCTTAAGAAACATGCTCTTATTCAAGGTTTAAGGTCTGGGAATTTTTTTGATTCTTTAATCAAAAAGCCAGCTAGAAATTTTGATGACTTGCTAGCAAGAGCAGAAAGATATGTACATCTGGAAGAAGCCAATAATTCAAGAAAAGGCGATGGAAGTGATAGGAAGGATAAAAAACCAAATAAGAAGAGGCATGCTCCTAATAGCAGAAGGTCCTCAGAAAAAAAATGACAAGTTCCAGAGGACTTTCACCCCTCTCACTAAGCCACCAATAGAATTATTGGAAGTGGTAATGAAAAAATCAGGAGTGCAAATACCACCTGGAAGGAACTTACCCCCCAAGAAGACCGCAATCGGATAAATTTTGTAAATTCCATAATGAATATGGACATTTGACAAATGATTGCAGGAATCTAAAGATGGCTATTGAAAAACTCATCCAAGAAGGGGAGCTTTTGGAATACGTGCGAAAGGAGTCTCATCAATTTAAGAAGAGAAAAGATGATAAGGAAGCTAAAATCACAGATAAAGCCTTACAAGGGGAGTCATCTAAAAAAAAGGTGTGATTGCCATGATTTATGGAGGAGCAGCAGCCGGCGATTCTAATCGCAGCCGTAAGGCATATGAAAGAAAGGCACAAGCTACATAAAGACATGGAATTTTCAAAATAGAAAAGGGATTGACTCTACCAAAATATCTTTCAGAAGCTTAGATGACATGACTTTAATCCACCCTCATGAGGACGCACTAGTCATCACTGCCGAGGTAGAACGGTATGATGTGAAACGCATTTTTGTAGATACAGGAGCGAGTGTTAATGTCATATTTGAACAATGCTTTGAGCAAATGACTATTCAAAAACCATTAGACGGAGTTGCTACTGTCCTCCATGGTTTCACAGGAGATTCATTAATGTCCTTAGGATCTATAGATCTGATGCTAACACTAGGGGATGGAGATGTGAAAATTTCCAAACCTGTGGATTTTCTGATAGTACGGCATAAATCTGCCTACAATATGATATTAGGGCAACCAGCTTTAAATCTTTTTCAAGCGGTTATGTCTACATATCATATGAAAATGAAGTTTCCTGTGGGGAATAGCATTGAAGAAGCCGTTGGTGACCAGGTCTTGTCTAGGAAATGCTATATTCAGTCCATTAAAGCTGGAGAAGCTAAGAAAAGGGTTTTATCAGATTTGGAAATAGCTAGACAAAGATCTGGATCAGAAGAAAAGAAACCGAAATTATCAGAAGTAGAAGCCCAAACGCAGATGCAGCCAGTAGAGGAAGTTTTGTCAATAGAACTCTTTCCGGGAAAGACTGGTTTTACAACCAAGATTGGCACTCAGATGCCAGATGATGTTTCTAGAGAAATAATCAGATGTCTAAGAAGAAATACAAATGTTTTTGCATTTTCCATATCTGACTTGGTGGGGGTAGACCCTAGTGTAGCATTACACTGCTTAAATGTGGATCCTAAAGCCAAGCATGTAAAACAGAAGCTGGGACAATTCGGTTATGAAAAAGATAAAGTCATAAAAGAAGAAGTGGCGAAGTTGCTTGAAGCAGGGCACATTAGGAAAATTCAATTTCCTGAATGGTTGTCGAATGCGGTTATGGTACAAAAAGGCAATACATGTACTTGGAGAATGTGTATTGATTTCAGAGATCTTAATAAAGCCTGCTCTAAAGATCATTACCTATTGCCAATGATTGATCAGTTGGTAGATTCCACCTCAGGGTGCTAATTATTATCATGATGGATGCCTACCAAGGTTATCATCAAATCAAAATGAATTATGCAGATGTAACAAAAGCAGCTTTTGGCGTTTGTGCTGGAACATTTGGTTTTTAGAGTATGCCTTTCGGGCTCAAAAATGCTGGGGTAACTTATCAAAGAATGATTGATAAAATTTTTAAAGGACAGATTGGTAGAAATTTAGAAGTTTATGTGGATGATATCTTGGCTAAAAGCCTAAAAGCGGAAACACATGCCAAAGATTTGGAAGAATTTTTTTCAGTAGTTAGAGCTTATCATTTGAAGCTTAATCCGGCTAAATGCTCATTTGGAGTGCAGTCAGGAAAATTCCTTGGGTATATGGTTACACAGAAGGGGATAGAAGTTAACCAAGCAAAGGTGCAGGCTGTATTGGAAATGACACCACCAAGAATAATTAAGGAAATTCAGAGGCTAAATGGTAGAATCACTGCCTTGAGCAGATTCATTTCTAGATCTGCCGATAAAAGCTTACATTTCCTTAAAACTTTAAGAAAAGGTGCTAAATTTGAATGGACACCAAAGTGCCAGAAAGCTTTCGGAGAATTAAAGGAGCATCTGGTAAAGTTGCCTTTGTTAACTAAACCATTACCAAAAGAAGTTCTGTACTTATATTTTGCTATAGGAGAAGAGGCTATTAGCTCGGTATTAATCAGAGAAGAAGGCTCAGTGCAAAGGCCCATTTATTTCATTAGCAAAATGATACAAAGCCCAGAGGAAAGATATGCAGATATTGAGAAGGCCACTTTAGCAATCATGGTTACAGCAAGAAGGCTTAGACCTTATTTCTTGGCACATAAAGTGGTCGTCAGAACCAATGTGCCTCTAAAGCAAGTACTCAGAAAGCTAGATCTATCTGGAAGAATGGTAAAGTGGGCCATATAGCTCAATGAGTATGATGTGGATTTTGAAAACAGAACTACCATCAAAGCACAAGCTTTAGCAGATTTCTTACAAGAAACTACAAGGGTAGATTTGATGCAAGATGTATGGAAGTCATATGTAGATGGCTCTATTACCAAGGAAGGTGCTGGAGCCGGTATATTTATACAAGCTCCTGGCAACCAAGAATACAAGTTTGCTATAAAGTTCAAATTTCCGACGTCTAATAATGAAGCAGAATATGAGGCTCTGATTAGATGCCTACATATATTAGTAGACTTGGAAGCCTACAACATTATAGTTTACTCATGATTCTCAATTAGTTACCCACCAGGTTCTGGGAACGTGCGAAAAGAAAGAAGAAAGAATGATAGCCTATGCTAATCAGCTCGAACATTTGCTCAAAAAATTCCCGAAGTATGAAGTGATTCAGATCCCAAGAGAGAGGAATGCAGAGGCGGATAAACTAGCCCGAATAGCAAGAGCCGTAGAGGGTAATTGGGCAAGTGATATAGTGCTACTGAATACTGATACAAAATCTTGATTCTTGGACGTGAATGTCGTGGAAAAAGCATTTGATTGGAGAGTACTAATTGTCCAGGATCTAAGATCTGGCAAGATCCCAGAAGGCCCAGGAGCTCCTCGAAAATCCATGTTGGCGAGATTTTTTCTAATGGGAAATTTCTTATATTGAAGATCCTTCACACATCCATATTTAAGATGCCTCTCTGAGCAGGAAGGGGAATATATCCTTAGAAAAATCCATGAAGGCTGCGCATGAGGGTATATATGTTTCAAAGATTTAGCAAGAAAGGCTCTGATGGCTGGTTTCTTCTAGCTTAGCATGGAAAAAGATGCTAAGGACTTGGTAAAAAAATGTGATAATTATCAGAGGCATGGCAGATTGATTCATACACCAGCACAATAATTGGGAGTGATATTTTCCCCATGTCCATTTGATAAGTGGGGCATTGAACAATGGTTGCATTCTACAATGATGATCTTTCAAAAAAAATAACAATTTAGGCATAATATTTCTTTAGGTTATTAATATTCCAAGGCCTAGGCAGAACTCTCCCTTCAGCATCTTTCAGCTCATATGCGCCCCCTTTTAGAACATTGGTAATCACATATGGTCCCTCCCAATTCGGTTCCAACTTTCCAGTATGCTTAAGAGCATCTACCCGTCATAGTACTAGATCTCCTTTTTCAAATCTACGCACCTGCACTTTTTATTATAAGCATTACGTATCCGCTGTTTATATTTATCAGATTTGATACGAGCATTTTCCCTCAATTCCTCAATTAAGTCGAGGTTTTCCTTCAAGAGTCCTATGTTCTGATTTCCTCATATGCCAAAATCCGATGCGACTCAATACTCACCTCTCCTGGTATCACTGCTGCAGATCCATAAACCAAATTAAAAGGACTTTCACCAGTAGCTGTTTTGGGGCTTGTTCTATAGGACCAAAGTACAGAATTTGATTCCTCCGCCCAATTTCCCTTAGCTTTTTCGAGTCTAGCTTTTATCCCTTCAAGGAGGGTTCTGTTAGTGACTTCAACTTGCCCATTCACCTGAGGATGAGCTACAGCCATAAACTTTTGCTCAATTTTCATCTCTTGACACCAAACGCGGATTAATGATCCATTGAACTGTGTTCCATTATCAGATACCAAAATCCTAAGGATTCCATATCGACAACAAATATTTTTTCACAAGAATTTTCGAATGGCTTGTTCAGTGATTTTCACCACTGCTTCGGCTTCTACCCATTTTGTAAAGTAATTCACAGCTAAAATAAGGAAAACTCTACCTCTTGGGGGCGGGAGTAGGGGTATACCCCCTACAATATATTGTATAAAACATATCTATTTCATAAAATTGATTCTTTTTTCAAAAAATCCGCCCATAAAAAAAAAGAAAGAAGAAGATTCTGGAAGAAAGGGACGAAATATTCATAAGGATTGCAGATCCGGAAAAAGATATGTTCCAAAATAATTTGTAAATGCGGAATTTCTTTCCAAATTTAAGATAGAAAACGAAAAGAATCATCATTTGATAAATGACTTGATCCGAAGCATTTGATAAATTAGTTTAGTAATTTTAACATTTCATTTAGTAAAATAATATTAATAAATGAAACGTATATACGTATGCATTTTAATAAAGGAAGAAATTAATAAAATAATTTGCAGGGTCTGAGTAATAAGCCCATTAAGAGACCCATAGCATATAAAATATAAAATATAAGCTTTGTTCGGGTATATTCTAATCAGATCCTCATTTGCAGCTCCTAGCTAGCAGATCTAGTTAAACATCTGCTCTGGAAAAGTTAATGCAGATGGTTAATTTGCACTCTACTAAATAACGGAGCAATTGCAACATGTCCCAACTGCTAATCTAAGCATTGCAAAAAAGGATAAGTCCACAAAGCAAAACATATATGCAAATAAAAGATCAGGGATTCAAAAGCAAGGATCAACTGTAGCCCCTTACACCCTGCGATTGTGGTGGGAACATCTGGAATAATATCCTCTGAACGAACTTCTACGAGGGAGGGAAGTTTTTCCATGGTCTGGGGGAACTTCCTTCGCCTAGGAAGGTGTTTCTATCACCACTGAAGTACTTTGTGAAGGATCTGAATCAATAATTTGAACGTCTCCAGGGTGATTTGGATCTGGAATCTGGGCAGAAAGAGTTCACCTCTGCGAAAGATGCTGGCGAAAAGCTAAAGTAGCTTGTTGCTTTACTTTTGCTAGTTCTTGCTGAATAGCAGGAGAGATTTTCTTCGTCTAGAAACAAAAACAATGATAATAAGTAAAGATGTGTTTCGAAAGGCAAAATAAATAAGATATACCTGAGGCCTGTCAATTAAAATAAAAATAGCAAGTATAAGAAGAAGGATGGAAACAAGCAAGGAACAATAGAGTAATGAAAATAGGAAAGTTACCTCATCAAAAAACCTTCGAAGAAGCTCGAATTTTCCGACTTCAGCTTCAAGCACTGGAAATAAGATCTCTTCCCAAGCACGAAATGAGGTAACATCCACATTCGAAGAGGATAGCAAGTGCGTGGCCTCACGAAGGCACCTCATATACCATGATTCATGGGGAGAGTCAGGAAGATGCAATTCCAAGGTAGGAGTGGACTCGCGGAATAGGTCAAAAAGTGCATCAATATCTATTTCTGACATCCGCTTATCATCTATCTTCAGCTGAGTTAAGCATGAATCTACTATATTTACTATCCAATGCACCAAAGGAGTTTGCATTTTTTCCCAAAAATAGGAAGAATGTAAGAAATCTTCTATCAAACATCCTACTAAAGCCTTTAAAAAGGCCTGGCCAGGGGGAGTCATCAATAAATACGATCTGCACAAGTATGCACCTATCACTTGTCCATGGAGGAAGCATTCATTTCTGCCCATCTCCACACCCTTGTTGAAAGAAATTTCAGTTGACTCGGTGTATTTCCTTCTTATGATCCTCATCTGCCTTGATTAAAGAGATCTTAACAGCTTCATAAACCTTAGTCAAGTCAGCCAATTGGCTTTGCAGTTCCTTTTTCTCCGCCTCTGTTTTTTCCAGAAGGCTCAAACTGGAACGCGCTATTTCCTCGCGCTCAACATCCCTCTGTTTTAAACGATGCACTTCAGTTTCCAAAGCAACCATTTTTCTTTTCATGATTTCAACATCTGAGGATGAATTCTCATTTACAGCATTTTGTAGCTGAAAATTCTCCTCCCTTAAGCGTTTAACGCTATCCGAAAGTTCATCTATATGAGACCGCATCAGTTCATACGATTGGGCTCATTGACTCTGCATAGCTCTATATCCCATGGCTTGAAATAAAAAAATAATAATAAATAAATTAAAAAAAGGGATAAGGTTCTACCTTCAGTTCACAAACGGCAACTTTATTCTCCAGATCAGCTGAAGAATATCGATCCAATTCTAGCCAGTCTTCAGCCCTAAGGAGGCTAGCAATTAAGGAAGAACTAGTAGGACCATCAACTTCAATCAATTTTCCGGGGAAATTGATATTGATAGAGTTAGAGGAGTAGGAAGCATAATGGCAACCCTTTATCCCTTAAAGTTTTGACTAAGGGAGGAATTACTACAGGAGTTTCCTAGGCGCCCTTAGAAGGTTAGAAGGAGAAGGGATGCTGATCGGCTGAAAAGGGTTAATTAGAGCCGATAAGTGTGAGTATTTTTGTTTGGATAAAGGAGGGGAAGGAAGGCAAGAATTAGCAGATAAAGATTTATCAGAAGAAAGTTGTGGATGAGTAAAGATCACAGTAGAAATATCAGAAGTACTGCTCTTTATTTTCTTATCTATATTGGCAGAAGGGTTGGATTTGTTTCTTTTATAAGTTTGAGAGGAAGTAGAGTTTCCTCTCTTACGAGAAAGGCTAGGGAAATCCTCCTCCCGTAAGGGAGAAAGCTCCATGGTAACGGCATCTAAATTCACTCTAAAGTCAGGAGCAACATCTAGTAAAGAAGATTCTTCAATGGAATGAGAAAGAGATGGAGTAAAGGGGGTAATACCCAATGCAGCATCTACTCCAGGTGCCGGAGGATGAGGTTTCTGTTTGGAAGATGAGCTCTGTTCCTTTGAAGTTAAAAGAGGGGAAGAGATCTGCAGTCCAGAAGAAGTAGGGTTAGGTGGCTTCTGCGTAGAAACTTGTTCTTTTTGCGCCCTACGAGCTCCTGGTTTGCGTTGAAGTTGTTCCCTAGCTATTGCAGCCAAATCATCACCAAATTTCACACCTGTTCAAAGGAAAAAAATATCATTTAGAAAAATTATAGACATTACCATTTTTTATCCTTACAAAGGACGCAGATGCTTAAAGGCACCATTGAATGAAATAAAGAATATATACACAGGTCATTACCCATCTTTTGGGACCAAGGAGTCCCAGGTTTTAAACCAAAAAAGAATAAAGCCTCCTCACTATGCACCAAGCTTTTGAGATAAATGTGATCTTTATCATAGATACGTAGCAGAGCATTGAACAACCGTGACTCATCTGAAGTCAATTTGGGAGCTACTGGGGGGTGCAGGTTGTAAAGAAAGATTAGAATACAAAGAAGTTTGAAAAATTTCCCAAGGTTTATCATCAAGAGGGAGAATCACTATGTAGCAAGCATGCCAAGACTTGTCCATAGAAGAGTACTTTCCGTAGAATTTAGAAAACCAAGGCATATGCAAGAAATGAAGATGGTATCCTCTAGGTGGAACATAGTGGCATCGGAAGAAAAGGGTTGTTGTGTCCTTGACGTATTCGAGAGTCAAAATCATGTGAAAAAAATATAGCTTTCTCTCAATTAGTTCAAGGGGATTTCATATAGCTTAGATAACTTAACAAAAAATGGAGGAATTGGAAAACGAAGGCCCGCCTCTAATTGAGCTAACCAGAATACTTTCCCTCAAGGTCGAGGCATCAAGGGGCATTCCTTTTTCCCAGGAACATTGAGAGTGTATCCTAAGGTATTACCCATTTTTGCTAGAAATTTTCGATTCAAATCCTTATTCCTATAGGAAGATCGACTGTAGTTCATCAAAGGAATAGGAGGTGGACTAGGTTTCTTAAATTCCTTAGACAAAGGAATATCCTCTTCCATGGGGGGAAACGGTGGAAGACTAGACGAAGATGACATATCGACAATAAAGAAGGAAAACTGGAGAAATCAGGGAGAAGAGATACCTGCAGTGGTGGTTTCCATCCAGAATAAAGAAAGAAAAGGGTTATTCTCTCTATTCTTTTCTCCCCAAAAGCCTTTTGAGCAATGAAATTATTGATTAAAGCACTTCGAAAGTGCACAAGGAAAAACCTAAGGTTGAAGATAGTTCGGAATTGGGGAGAACGGAAGGAGATAATAATAGAATAAGGTAAACGTTATGTATGCTAGTATCTTATAAATATATTGTATATATATGACTGCATTTCCACTCAGAGGAGAAAAGGATTTCAGATCCTAAAGAAAGTACGGCTGGGAGTGTATTTTAAAAAATATATCATCTTTGAGGCATTTTATCAAACACTTACTAGGCACAATTTCAAGTATGTGTTGTCCAGATTTTTGGATAATTTCAGAAACCCCGCCGTCGAATCTGACGATAATCTAGACAACAATTAAAGTGGAAGCTACGACCAGCAGATTTCAAAAATCACGTTGGCAAGTGAGAATAATAAAAATAATTATACTCACGAAGTATAGAAGGAAAAGGGGGAATAAATAAAATAATGCTCCTGATTAAAAACGAAAGATGAAAAATTTGATGAATTACCCCATTAAGCTGCCTAATGAGTATTGTACAATAATAATAAAATATATGATATATATATAAGAATACCTTCTCATCAGGTAAGAAATCTGATCGGTGATCCTACAACTGGAAATCAGATTTAAAAAAGAGCACTTACTTTTGTTTAAAAAAAAAAATGAACATGTCATTTGATATACTACCTTCGTCTCCTAAATTCATGCATCTTATTTCATTTCACGGCTTGTTAGGGTGCGTTTACTTTTTATACGTCTATTTAGAAGGATAAATGTGAATAATATAATGTGTATTATAAATTTATAACAAGCCCATCGTTGTTATATGATGTTTATTTTGGATGATAATAGGCGTGTGATGTGTACAATTGTTTATATTATTCAAGTATGTGGATTACTTTATAGTAAATTGATGAATAAAATATATAATATCTAAAGTGCCCTTACTTTTCTTAAAATTGGGAAATTGTATGTGCGGGTAGAGAAATCCTTTTACAAAAGTGGTAAAATGTGGTACTATAAAATTGTCACACCCATATCTTAAGTACGTAGTATAATATTAGACCATGATATAATATAAAGTGTTGTCCGGATTTTTATATAGCCTGACTGATATGGACTAAATATGTTTATTTATTTAGTCAATAAAATAGTTGTTAAAGCCTAGGTAAAAGGGATCATAATATAATAATATAGTATTTGTGATCTGCAAAAGTCAGGTCCTCAGATGCATATTTGGATCTGCTTTGCTTCTGCATCACATGCATCTGAGTTAAGAGTGTGCAGATCCTAGTAAACTTTATAATGGAGTTGTATATCTCTACACGTGTCATGTACCTATTAGTTATCAACCTTATATGAATATAATATGCAAACTAGGTAATCGCCCTTCGAGATGATTCGATCCTAAATAAAAAGAAAAGACCGTAATACCCTCTCCATTAACAATTATTTACCACACTACCATCTCTCAACTATAAATAAGAGGTGATAACGCATTGTAAGGTACACTCTTTTTACTCTCTAAATTACACACTCACACACTTAAGAGGTTTTTCTCTCCGGAAAACCTTTGCGATTTCACCTTCAGTTTTAAAACTGACTTAAGCTTCAGAGGTCCTTCCCGGAGGACCCCCAACCACTCATCCGGTGTTGTTTTACAGGATTTCGTAACTACAGAAGGTAAAGAGAAGCTGGGTCTCCTAAAGATATTTCATTATATTTTTAGAAACTTGGATTTCTCAGCTCTCCTAGTGTTTTCACTCAAAGTATTGGATCTGTCTTAGGTTTCAACCTTTATGGATCTGGTTGAAGTTCTTAGATCCAGATCTATCACCTGGCCATATTTTTCATGCATCAAAGCAGCGGCGGAACCAGGTAGTAACATGGGGATGCAGTTGCATCTCAAAAAATAATAATTAGTAGTTATATATATAAAAAAAATAGTAATTATATATTACTACTAGCTCCTGAGTCCTGAGTAATGAGCCCAAAAATAAATAAAATACACACTAACATTCCATTACCCCTTAAGGCTTAAACCCAAACTAACAAAAAAAAATGTATATAATTGTGCTACTGCTAGCTGACATGTTTTCATTGAAGTTTCCGAAAAAAAAAATATAATTGGTTACTTTCATTGAAAATTACATGTTTCTTCACGTTTCTGATGTCGAGATTGTTAATCACTTTCAAGAACTGAAGACTCGTTGAAAGTTAGATTAGATAACTTTTTTTATTAATTTTTTAATTTTTTTGTATTTTTTTTTTTGTATATGACATTATATTATTTTGATATGTACTTTTTGATGTTTATACTACCTCCATCCCATTATATTAGTCTCCGTTTGATTTTTGACTTTACGGCACACTTTTCTACTGAAACCTAGTACGAGTTTTAAAATATAATTTTGAAGTATTTTTTCTTTTACGGGATATAAAATATAATTTTGAAGTATTTTTTCTTTTACGGGGATACTATGAGTGTCGTTGTATCCCGTAAAAGAAAAAATACTTCAAAATTATATTTTAAAACTCGTCCTAGACTTCGGTGGAAAAGCGTGCCGAAAAGTCAAAAGTCAAATGTGGACTAATATAATGGGATGGAGGTAATAGTTATGTGAATTTTTCTCACCCCCAAATTAAAAATCCTGGTTCCACCTCTGCATCTGGTGGGTGCAACCAGCAAGTCCCACATCTGATATATAAGGTAGATATACCTTGTATATCTGGAGAGCACCACCACACTAGTTTGAGGCATTTTGTGAAGGAGCCCAAGAACAAAACTATGCGGGCTTGGCCCAAAGCAGACAATATCATACTAGTGTGGTTCGGTGGCCCATTACACAATCCTAACAAGTGGTATCAAAGCCGAAGGTTTCGACTGGGGCCAGGTGTGGAGCTGATACAGCCTCGCTGCCCACTAACCATGCAGAACCGGGTCAGGCCCAGCAGCCCGTCGATACACGAACAAGCCCAAGTTCGGAGACTAGCGCGTCGAAACCCACCAAGCCCATTAAGCCGACGTTGAATAAGAAGAGTCCAAGACCGGATAGGATCAAATCGAAGCCAAGCAAGTATCGAGATTTCGTCTCTCGTTAAGAGTATCTTTTAGTTATGATTATTTCCTTAATTATGGGAAATGTATCGGTTAGGATAGATTGAGTCAATCTTCTCGGGTTTTCTTCTTGATTCTTTCCCGGGTCGTAAGTCCGAATCAAGCAGGTAGAATTCTTTTAGATAGAGTCATGGAGAATTGAGTAATAAAATACTTCTTTTCTCAAATTCTTATTCACGTTTCTGTTCCAACTTTCTGTTTAGGAGTTATTTTTGTTGAAGCATTTACACAAACACTTGGAGTGATTTTATTCTGTGTGAGGAAATTCCTCGAACACCTCTCGTGTTCGATCTTTAGTCTTATCATCTGGTGCTCTCGTTGCTTTCTCTTCCCCCGCCTCTTCCACGATGGCGACACAACCGCTGTTTTCCTCAACCGAACTCCCGGTTGAATATTCCCTTCAGGAACTGGGCCAAATGCTGTTCGATGTCAAGACCCGTCTCGCACAGAATGAGAAGAAGATGATGTCCAACCGCTTCGATCACGAAGCCTTCACACGCCAGCAAACTCAAGTTAATCGCAGCATGGACGAACACCTCACACAGCTCCTCAACGCCGTCGAGAAACTCGGCCGCAAACCTCCGGACACGGCGTCGCCACCTACATCGACTCGTGGCTGGCAGGTCCCACCTTCAACGGTCACCAAGCCCGTGTCCTTCGATCCCGACGCTTGGCCAAAATTGAAGCTCGATCCGCCACGCTTCGACGGAACTAATATCACACGTTGGATTAAGCGGATCCAGAAATACTACAACCACTCCTTCACACCTCTAGCGGATCGTTTGTATCTCACGGAATTTTTATTGGACGATGCCGCGGCCGAGTGGTTCAGTTATTGGGAAGAAAATAACTCTAATAAATCTTGGGATGACTTCCTCCTCGATGCCAAACTTCGCTTCGATCCCGACCTTTATGAAGATTACATGGGACGTTTGGCGACCCTAAGCCAAACCGGTTCGTTGGATGATTATCTTGCGGCATTCAAACCAGTGCTCCCCAAAGTTGGCAACATCGGAGATTCCACCCTCACTTCGTTGTTCATCGCAGGTCTCAGTCCATCTTTGAAGGCGGAGTTACTTACGCGTCGTCCGGCCTCTTTGTGCGACGCCATGGCCTTGGCTCGTCAATTAGCCACCAGTTTCTCCGGGCCGGCTGTCCCTTCTTCCATTCCGCGCACAACCGACTCCAAAGATCCCCGACAAGGCCCTAAGTACACACCACCTCATGCACGGACGTCAGAGCCACCACGCACCACCCCTCCACCCCGTCGTACAGACACCGTGGGCCCCCCACGCGATTACCTTATTGTTCGTGTCTCCGCAGCCGAGCGCGCCGAGAAAGCAAAGCGGGGTGAGTGCTACTATTGTCCCGAAAAATATTCTCGCTCCCACGTCTGTAGCAAGAAATTTTCTGCGTTGATTGGTGACGATGATGAGGAGGACTTGCACAACGACAACCCCGACTCTGATGACGAGACCGAGGGCGCCAACATGCTCATTACCGGCGATGTCTCGTCCATTCACACGCTGGGCACCAAGCTCCAACCGCGTTCTCTGCGTTTGACGAGCCATATTTTGGAATTTCCGGTGTCAGTGTTGATCGACGGCGGCAGCACACATAACTTCATGAAACCCGCCGTCGCGGAGAAGCTAAGTTTACCCGTGCATTCCATTTCTCCATTTCGTGTTTTTGTTGGTAACGACGCATCTTTACGTTGCAATTGTGTGTGTCTCAGTACTCCAATTTTCTTACAGGGTCATCAGTTCGCCATCGACCTCTATATCCTCCAGGTGGAAGGTCCCGACGTTATCTTGGGAGTTCAGTGGTTACAGGACTTGGGCGACATCACCAAGAACTACCGCAATTTATCAATCCGGTTCAATTGGGAAAACCGCCCCATTCTTTTACAAGGCGAGGACACACCACCACGCTCCGTCTCCTATCACGGCCTCCTTGCACTCTTGGACACGGACACCGCTGCTGAACTCTACGAGCTCGTTCCCTTAGCAAGCCCCCTGGCAACCACACCAACTTCTGCACCTCCAGTTGTGTCGCAGCTTCAAACAATTCTCGATGAATTCTCCCCAATCTTTGAGGTGCCCACCGGCATACCCCCCACACGTCGCTGGGACCACCGGATTCACCTAGCTCCATCTTCCAAACCAGTTAATGTACGACCCTACCGTTATCCGTATTTTCAGAAAACAGAGATCGAGCGCCAGGTTCGTGAGATGTTATCTCAAGGGATTATTCAGCATAGCACGAGCGCTTTCTCCTCACCTGTCCTCCTGGTTCGCAAGAAAGATGGCTCTTTCCGTTTTTGCGTGGATTACCGAGCACTGAATACTGCAACCACGCCTGATCACTTCCTCATTCCTACCGCTGATGAGCTTTTCGATGAGTTACACGCTGCGAAGGTATTCTCGAAACTGGACCTTCGTTCGGGATACCACCAAATTCGTATGCATGTTGACGATGTGCACAAAACGGCTTTCCGGACGCACGATGGGCACTTTGAATTTTTGGTCATGCCGTTCGGTCTCACCAACGCTCCTTCCACTTTTCAAGCAGCGATGAACGCTATATTCAGTGACTTCTTGCGCAAGTTCGTCATTGTTTTTTTTGACGATATCTTGGTTTACAGCACCGACATCCCACAACATATGGACCACCTCCGGCGTGTTTTCTCCATCCTCAACGCTAATTCCTTCTTCCTTAAACGTTCGAAGTGTGTTTTTGGTGTTTCTGAGATTGAATATTTAGGCCATGTCATCTCTAATGGTGAGCTCCGGGCAGATAATTCGAAGATAGCCGCTATGCTTGCCTGGCCGCAGCCGACGAACGCAAAGCAATTACGAGGATTCTTGGGGTTAACCGGGTATTATCGCCATTTTGTAAAGGATTATTCCCTCATTGCCGCGCCCCTCACTGACCTGCTTAAGAAAGACGGTTTCACATGGACCCCGACTGCCTCTAAAAGTTTTGCCGACCTCCAAGCCGCTATGAGCTCGACACCGGTCCTCCGACTTCCGGATTTTTCCTTACCATTTATTGTGGAAACCGATGCTAGCGACTTTGGCATCGGCGCGGTCCTCATACAAAATGGCCATCCTATTGCTTATTTTAGCAAGAAGCTCGGTCCACGTCGTCGCCTTTCTTCCACTTATCATAAGGAATTATACGCGATTGTAGAAGCGGTTCAGAAATGGCGGCAATATCTATTGGGACGGGAGTTTATCATCCGTAGTGATCAACGCAGCCTCAAGGAGCTATTATCTCAAATTATCCAAACTCCGGACCAGCAGTTTTATGTGAGAAAACTCATGGGTTTCAAGTTTTCGATTGAATACAAGTCCGGCGCGTCTAATAAGGTGGCAGACGCCTTGTCTAGGCGTGGCGACGACTCGACCGCGGCTGACCTATTGGCCTTGTTCACACGACCTACACCGGCTATTATGGATGTTATTCGAGACGAAAATTCTTCTCTCCCGGATTTGGTCGCGTTGCACACTTCAGTATGCGAGGGGAAGGGGCCTCCGCATGTTTCGGCCTCCGACGGTCTCCTCTTCTTCAAAACGCGCATTTACATTAGCCGTTCTTCGGCTGCTCGCTTGTCGATTCTGGAGGAGTGTCACTCGTCAAAATTGGCCGGTCATCCAGGTGAAAAACGCACATTTACACGGGTCGCTAGTTCTTTCTATTGACTGGCATGCGCCGGGATATACGCAATTTTGTGGTTGCCTGTTTTACGTGCCAAACCACCAAATATGTATGGGATAAACCCAACGGTTTGATTCAACCGCTACCCATTCCCAACATGGTTTGGGAAGCCGCCTCGATGGATTTCATCGTCGGTCTTCCTCCTTCTCACGGGTACACAGCGGTGATGGTAATGGTGGATCGTCTCTCCAAGTATTCTCATTTCGGTGCCTTGAAACCGGGATTCGATGCTCCGAAGGTTGCTCGCTTGTTTATTGACTCCGTCGTGAAATTGCACGGTTTTCCGGCCAAGCTGTTATCTGATCGTGATCCTATCTTCATGAGTGATTTTTGGAACGAGTTACTTGCGCTCAGCGGCACCAAGCTGCAGTTCACGACTGCTTATCATCCGCAGACGGACGGCCAGTCTGAAGTCACTAATCGGGCCATGGAACAGTATTTGCGCACCTTTACACATGACCGGCCCACTCGATGGTTCGATCTCTTACCATGGGCGGAACTTGCTTTGAATTGTTCGACGAATGCGAGTATTGGCATGTCTCCCTTTCAGGCGTTATACGGCCGTGAACCTCCAAATTTATTTCAAACTTATGGCCGCCCGACTCATAACCCGTCCGTTGCTGAGTTATTGGAGGAACGAGAGGCCACCTTACGCGTGCTCAAGGATCGCATAAAACGCGCCCAACACGCCATGACCATCTCAGCAAATCGACACCGCAAGGATGTTGAATTCGGTGTGGGTGATTTGGTGCTCTTACGTTTGCAGCCGTATCGCCAAGGCTCGGTTGCCAAACCACAATCACACAAGTTAGGTCAGCGTTTCTTCGAACCTTATGAGGTGATCGAGCACATTGGTAAAGTCGCTTATCGATGACTCCAACGGACACCAATTGAATCCAGGCTTGGACCTCGGCAGAGCCAGGAAAAGAGCCAGTTCACCCCACTGACGAAGTCGAGGACAGAAATCTACAAGTTGCACACCAACATGTTCGAGAAGCCTCAGCCCATGTCACGAGGAGGGTCGAAATGCCGATCCAAGGACAAGTATTGCCAATTTCATGAGGATTACGGCCATGACACGGAGGACTGCAGGAACCTGGCTGCAGATATCGAGCACTTGGTGTGTGACGGTACCTTTAAAAAGTACCAAAGTCACGGCCAATACGAAGCCCGACCTCAGGGCAAGGGAAAGCGCAAGAACAGAGGGGGGAATAACTGTGTCCCCCATGTGGACAAGAAGCCGAAGCACGAGGATGAAGACGAAGACGAGGACCAACCTCAGTTCGACGGAATCATCACAACCATCACCGGGCTCCCTCAAGGAGCCACGAAGTCATCACGTAAGGCTGAGGCCTGAAGTCCCCAGACTGATGAACCTTCACAAAAAAAGTTCAAAAAGGACGAGGCCATTACATTCTCTAAAAAAGACCCAGTGCCGTCGACCATACCTCACCAAGACGCCATTGTGATCGAGGCAGTGGTGGCCAACAAGCTCGTTCAACGAGTATTCATTGACAGTGGAGCCTCGGTAAGCTTACTCTTCAAAGATTGCTTCGAGAAGCTATGGGTCGAAGAGGCGCGCCTCGCACCGGCGCCGATCCCCCTAAAAAGCTTCATCCTACAAGAGACGCAAATAGAGGGGATCATTCAACTCCCCGTTGCGGTGGGGAAGCATCCATTGTCGTCCACCAAAGTAATCAACTTCTTCGTCGTAAAAGCCAACTCTCCCTACAACATCATCCTAGGAAGAGATTGGTTGGTGGCGGTGAAAGCGATCTGCTCGGCATACCACTTGACGATCAAAATCCCATCCAAGGGCGGGGTGATCGTAATTCGAGGTGATCAGAAACGAGCCAAAGAGTGCATGCAGATCGCCCTACGAGGTGTCGGAATACCTTAACACCCACAAGTATAGCAATTAAGGAAACCTGAAGAGTTAGCGATGGAAACGACATCATCCGCATATGACGAGCTAGTAGAAAACATCGTACTCTACAAAGACGACATGTCTAAGGTCGTCAAAGTAAGTTTTGCGGGCGGAGCCAAACTCCGAAAGCAGATCGTCCAACTTCTTCGGGAATATAGAGGTGTCTATGCTTGGTCACCACTGGACATGACCGGGGGTGGCACCAAGTATCATCACACACCGGCTAAATATTGACCCGGGAGTAAAACCAGTTTGACAAAAACATCGAGTGTTCGCAGCAGAGTGGAACCAAGTCATCTATGATGAGGTGCATCAACTCTTGAAGGTGCCGATACTTTTCGAGGTCAAATATCTGACGTGGATAGCAAATCCGGTGATGGTCAAAAAGCAAGGAGGAGGGTGACGGATGTGTATCGACTACACAGATCCCAACAAATACTGCCCCAATGACTGCTATCCCCTCCCTAACATCAACAAGAAAGTCGAAGCCCTCGTCGGCCATAAAGTTTTCAGCTTTCTAGATCTGTACAAATGGTACCACCAAGTCCTCATGAGTGACGAGGACGCGCCGAAAATAGCTTTCATTACAGACTTCGGCGTTTATGCGTACAAGAAGATGCCTTTTGGACTCAAGAATACTGGAGCAACCTATCAAAGAATGGTCGACAAAATATTCGAGCCTCACATCGGCAAGAATGTAGAGGTGTATGTGGACGACATCGTCGTCAAAAGTAAAGAGCCGACTACTTGTGTTGACGACCTTAAAGTCATCTTCGGCCTCATTCGCAAGGTGAACCTTAAGCTAAACCCCGAGAAGTGTACCTTCATGGTCCGATCAGGAAAATTTCTAGGGTGCTAGGTTTCTCAAGAGGGGTTGAAAGCTAATCCATCCAAAGTCCAAGCCATCCAAGAGATGAAGGTGCCAAAAACCATTCATGATGTGCACAAATTGACGGGCTGTTTGGCCGTGCTAAGTCGTTTCTTATCTAAAGCCACCGAAAAGCAGCTCCCTTTCTTCAAAATTTTGAAAAAGGCACCGGATTTTGAATGGAAAGACGAACACAGGTCGGCATTCGAGGAGCTCAAGAAGTACCTTGCGAATCTCCCGACTTTATCCGTTCCAAAGGAAAAAGAAGTCCTTTCCCTATACCTCGCAGCTTCGGATGAGGCCATAAGCGCGGTGCTAGTTCGGGAGGAAGGACGTCGTCAGCTGCCTGTCTACTTCATCAGCCGAGCCCTGAAAGGGCCAGAGACGAGGTACCAACCACTTGAGAAAATTGCGCTCACATTGGTAAATGCTGCAAGGAGATTGCGACCTTACTTTCATGCGCACTCCATACAAGTCCTGACCGACCTGCCACTTCAACAAGTGCTGACCAAACCAGAAGCGTCGGGAAGGATTACAAAGTGGGCAGTCGAGCTCGGCGAACACACCATCTCTTTTTGCCCACGTCAAGCCATCAAAGGTCAAGCCTTAGCGGATTTTCTAGTGGAGGCAAAATTTACAGAAGTGCCAAAGCCGACCGAATCCTCCCCAAGCAAAACCGATGCCGAAGCTCTGACCGAACCACCAAAAGATTGCTGGAAAGTCTACGTGGACGGGGCTTCGGGACATTCGGGAAGCGGAACAGGTGTCATACTCCTCAGCCCAGAAGGACAAGAGACCACTTATGCACTTCGGTTAGACTTCCCAACAATAAATAACGAGGTGGAGTACGAAGCTCTAATCGCCAGACTTCGTCTAGCTCAGGCCCTCCAGATACGAGCTATTCAAGTCCACATTGACTCTCAAGTCATAGTGAGCCATATGCTAGGAAAGTACGAGGCTAAAGGCGAAAGGATGAAAAAGTACATCCACAAAGCTAAGAGTTTGCAACAAGGCTTCTCATGAGTTGGTTCGAATTCCAAGGGGGGAAAACAACCGAGCCGATGCTTTAAGCAAATTAGCGTCATCATCTACAAGCTCCCCCGTGGAAGAAGTCAAGTGCCGAAGCATAGATGAAGCCGAGGTCAACCTAGTAATTGAGGATGAGCCGAACTGGATGACCCCCTTTCGATCATATTTGGAGATGGGCGAACTACCTAGTGATAAGCTCGAAGCTAGGAAGATCTTAAGCAAGTCTCTGAAGTACACTATAGAGCAAGGAGTACTGTACAAAAGATCGTATCTTCGGCCTCTCCTAAGATGCGTTAGGCCGAACCAAGCGGACTACGTATTGCGAGAAGTGCATGAAGGATCGTGCGGAAGTCACATAGGAGCTCGAGCATTGTCAAAGAAAGTAATGAGATGGGGATACTACTGGCCCACAATGTTCCAAGATGCAGTCGACCTCATGAAAAAGTGCCCGAAATGCCAGGTTCATAGGACAGTGCCGAGGCTACCCCAGACCAACCTCACAAGCATGCAATGCCATTGGCCGTTCATGTAATGCGGGATAGACATCGTCGGCCCATTAGACAAAGCTCCCGGATAGCTCCAGTTCTTCATCGTAGCCATTGACTATTTCACTAAGTGGGTCGAGGCTGAACCCTTGGCAAAGATCACAAGCAAGAATACCCTCAACTTCATCTGGAAGAACATGGTTTGCCGTTTCGGTGTACCTCATATCCTAGTCTCGGATAATGGGACATAGTTCACAGACAGGACATTCAGGGAATGGTGTGAAGGGCTTCATATTCAACAGAAGTTCACTTCGGTAGCTCATCCTCAAGCAAATGGCCAAACCGAAGTCACCAACCGGACGATCATCAAGGGACTCAAAACTCGCCTAGATAAAGCCAAAGGAGATTGGGCAGCGAACTTACCCCAAGTCCTATGGTCATACCGAACAACTCCCTGGACCTCGAATGGTGAAACGCCCTACAGTTTGGTGTACGGAACCAAAACAGTGATCCCGGTAGAGATAGGCCTGCCGAGCCCCCGCACTATCAACTTTTCAGCCGAAGACAATGAAGAAGGTCTCCGAACCAATCTGGATTTGTTAGAAGATAAGCGAGAGCTCGCCTACATAAGGGAAGCCAAGTACAAGCAGCAAGTAGCTCGGTACTACAACCAGAGAGTCAAGTACCAGCAATTCCAAGTAGGAGACCTCGTCCTTCAAAATAACGAAGTCAGCAAGGCTGCAAAGCTCGGCAAGCTAGAAGCCACATGGGAAGGACCGTACCGAGTTGAGAAGTCCTCGGCAAAGGGTCATACAAGCTCGCCCACTTATCCGGTGAGCCAATACCCCGTACATGGCACACTACTCATTTAAAGAGATATTTTGCATAAGTGGCTGAGAGTAATGTTTAAGTCCATTTAGTTTGTCTAGGTTACGAGTCAGGTCGTTTTATGATTTTTGTTCTCTTTCGAACTTCAGTTTTTCTATTAATAAATTCTTTATTTTTCCTTTTATTTGTTTGGTCTTGCATATCTCATTTTGCATTTATGAATATTACTACTCCACTTATGCATATTATCTCGTCCTTTTCATTTAAAACCCTGACGAGGGTAACTTAATATCCTTTAAAGGATAAATAAACTTCATAACCGGAGTAGCATCCAAACGCGCGTAAGGGGACCACCCCTATCAATAAATTCGACAAATAAGGAACTTCGAGCCTACCTTCGTTAAAAACAAGGACGGACTGCCTTTGTTTAAAATGAGGAGGCACAACCTTCGTTAAAAGCAATGATGAATTACCTTTGTTCAAAATGAAGACGAGCTTAACCTCGTCTTATGACGAGGACAAGCTACCTGAAGCCTAAACTCGTCCTATGATGAGTACGAGCTATTTAAAACCTACGGGGTACTTAAAGCCAAACCTCATCTTATGACAAGGACGAGCTAAATAAAGCCAAACTTTGTCTTATGATGAGGACGGGCTATTTATAGCCTAAACTCGTACTATGATGAGTACGAGCTATTTAAAGCCTACGGGTTATCTAAAGCCAAACTTCATCTTACGATGAAAAGAGCTATCTAAAGCTAAAACCTCGTCTTATGACGAGGTCGAGCTATCTAAAGCCAAAACCTCATGTTATGACGAGGTCGAGCTATTTAAAGCCAATCCTCGTCTTATGACGAGGACAAGCTACCTAAAGCATACCTTCGTTTAAAATAAGGAAAACTACCTTAGTTAAAAATGAGGACAAAAATCTTGAATACAAGTACATAAAATTCCATTTTATTTTGTACAAAGAAAAAGTACAATTACACCAAGAGGACGAGGAGCCAGGAGGCTGACTAAAGCTAAGCCAATCTCTGGCAAAATCTCTATTTAAGAGGTCATCTATACTAATCCTACCTCTACCTCTACCTCTACCTCTACCTCTACCTCGGGCACTTTGAGTACGACCTCGGGTAATTTGAGCCCCTCAACCTCGACCTCGAACATTTGCCAGCTGCCGCTCTCGATCTAAGAATTTCCGAGAGTGGCGAGCGACGATCCTCGAACTACAGCCAAGATTGGACAAACTCGAAGGCTCACCCTCAGCAGCAATAAGTCGAGCTAGTTTTGGATGGCGAGCAAGGGTTATCTTATATACCCGGATACTCGCTTCAGCTCGTCTACTTGCTCTTGAAGCTCCCAGGAGCCAGCTCCATACTGCTTTTTATAGTTTTTGCATCGAGCCAGGGACTCTTTCACCTTCTCTTCCACTTCGGAAATGGTGAGTCCACCAGCTCGGTTGATAATTGCCTCGTATTCCGCATGTTCTTCACGGACCAGCTCGGCTTCTTCCTTTGCTATTTCCAGCTTCTTCTCAAGCTTGAGAAACCGAGCTTGCAGCTCGTCATAATTCTCTTTGGCCGCAATTAGCTTCACCTCAGCCTCGTCCTGCGCGTGGCTAACTTTGCCTTTCCAGTGAAGGACTTCAGCTTCTTTAGCCTCGACGGTACGAGTTAATTGGTGGATTTTTTCCATCCAAGGAGATACGTTAAAAAGCTCAGGGGACTACATAAAAGCGAAAGAAATTTTCAATAAAGTTGGAAATTTTATTAAAGCCATTACGGCAAGGTAAAATCGACATCCTAGTGATGCTATAGTACATATGGCCTACAAAAAAAAAAGAAAAAAGAATCAACTGATCCCTCCAGTGGCCTCATCCTCCTGATGAGGTCCCTCTTGTTCGGCCCCGGCGCATGGCTTGCCCACCTCGGCACTAAGGTTGGAAATCACAGCCTCGAGGAGATCGTCCCTATACACTGGACAAGTTCGGATCGCTTCGGCAGTCAGCACCGTGGATATCGAGGTGAGCTTCTTCAGCTCCGGGAAGGCCTGCAGGGCCTCCACCAACACCTTCGCGTAGGAGCGAAGTAGATCTTCGCCTAAAGTCACTTTATACCCATACTTGGATTTATCTAAGTCCGGGTAATCCGCGACTATTTTGTCGATCTTCTCCGACGCCACGGAGGTGTTCAGGATAGTGGCCAGCTCGCTTGCCAGCTCAGAAAATGCTCCAGACCTGAGCAGCCTCTCCGCAAAAGCGTGAAGTACCCGCCCTTGCGAACCAGCCGTTTCGGCCTCCCGGCGCCTCGCTTCTTCTGCCTCGGCCTTCACCGAGGCTACCTCATCCGTCAGAGAGGCCACCTCGGCCTTAGCCACTTCAATTGCGGCCAGCGCGGCGGCCTCCCTCTCTTCCGTCTCTCGGGCCTTCGCCTCGGCCGTGGCCACCTTCTTGGCCAAATCGTCTTTGGCCGCTTCCATCTCCCGAGCAACCCGAGCAAGCTTATGATACTCAGCAACTCCATTGTTGACGAAGCTCGCCAACTCTGAGATCATATATTCTGCTCCCTGCAATAACACTATTGTTAAAATTAAGCAGTAAGAGCCAACACAATGTGCTCGGAGAGTCAAAGCGTAATACCTCAGGAAATGGCCTACGATGGCCTAATACTTGCTCTTCAGAAATCACAACCACCCGAAGCTCCCTATCCCGGTTCGTGGTGGCACGAGGCGGAGAGCCTAATTGTAGAGAACTCGTAGGAGGAGATTGTCCCGTGACTAACGTCCTCTCTGAAGAAGCAGCGGACGTCTTCTCCGGTTCCGAAGCTGGCCTCGGCTTTTTTTTTTTATTAGCGCCGAAGTTCACTGCAACACAGAGACAAGGGGGGTTAGAACATATAAAAAAGACCCTGAGTCACACAAGACAGAACAGGATCTCACCCGGATCCACCATCCTAGTGGGATCATAAGGGCTTAACCCGTATTCAGCGAGCTCGGCCTCGCTATATTGTTCAGACACGACGCCGAGCTCTCCTAAAAATGTTTCGAGATCACTGAATCTCTCTTCGGTATTCTGATCCTCTAACTAGTCCATTTTCCAGTAGAACTGGGAAACCTCGTCAGTCCGGCAGAAGAAATACTTCTTCTGCCAGTTCGCATTCTTGGACTTCGTTTTAACCCTAAACCCTAAATTAGGGGAAAGGTAAAACCACCCCGAGCGCGGCTTAAAGTGGAAAAACCTGAGGATCATTCCTAGGGTTAGGGGGAATCCGAGGCGACCGACCTCGATAGCAAGGTCGACGAGCTGCTTAAACGAGTTCGGCATAATTTGCCCTATGGCCAGGCCGAACTTCCGTAACAGCTCGTCAAAAATAGAAAGAAGGGGAAAACGAAGACCGCAATCTAAGCAGTCATCGTAGATGGTAAAAAATCCCACCGGAGGTGCACAAGCCCTATCATCTGGGCATGGAACGACAATAAGAGCAGAATTGGGAAAAAAAAAAACTTTTTCATAATTTGTTGAACCCTAGACGCGTCCAAAACCGATGGGTATTCTAAAACCTTACCAGACTCCTTATCTATGAGAGAAATAGAAACCCTACGGACACTAGGGAAGTCAGAATCGACAGAAACACATTCGACATCAACAAAAGGCGACGCCGCCGACGGAGAATCCGACGGCGACACAGAATCATTCCGGCTTTTATCACTGCAAAAGTCTACAGCATGAGAAGAAGATGTCAATATAAAACTTACTTGTCACAGGGAACTGGAACAGCAACCACGACGTGAATTTAGACGGTGATGAGCGACGGTGACGGAGGGAACAGAAACTCGAAAGAATTTGAAAGTTTTGGAAAATGTGATGGAATAGCGTCTCAAGGAAGTTATATTCCTGTTCCCCCTTTTTCGCCTTCCCCCCACGTCCAATCACGCCTCACTTTATCGGGAGTCCAACCGGTGCATTAATTAAAAGCGACTAACACATCCCGTGTTCGGCTTAGGCAAATGATGTTCATGCCACTTCGTCGACTTTATTTTTCGACGGGGCAAGACATTTCTTTTTACCTCGTCTTTTAACGAGGCGGTACGAACTTGACTTCGTCGAATTTATTTTTTGATGGGGCAAGCTACTTTTCGCCGACCTCGTCTTAACGAGGCGGTACGAACTTGACTTCATCGAATTTATTTTTGACGGGACAACACTTTTATCTGACTTCGTCTTAACGAGGCGGTACGTGATTGACTTCGTCAATTCTATTTTTGACGGAGCAACGCACTTGACATCACTCCTACCTCAGCTATTTCCCCTAAATCACACCCTCGCTTCTACATCTTTTTTTTGGGGGGGGGGGGGATGTGATAGGATATGGCCCAGCACCTAGGCCTAAAGCATCAGACCCAATATAATTGGGCCCCGACAGTTAAGCTCGACCCAAGCAGCTCGGCCCAATTGAAGATAAGAGACTTTATCACCAAGGCAACCAAGACTCCTACATCGACTACAACTTAAGCTCTGAGGGAGATATAAAAGCTCGGTGTTTATCCATAAAGGAAGAGATCAAGCCAAATAGTCCAAATAGGAGAAGAATTCGTATTATAGTCGAACTCCATGTAATTATCTATAAATAGGGGTTTAGAATAGATTGAGAGGGGAAGAACAATCTTTGTAAGCAATACGCGCATACTCTCAATAACATCCATACTCTCTTTTGCTCCGTGGACGTAGATCTATTCGGTAGATCGACCCACGTAAATCCTTTGTGTCCTTTATTTCCGTGTTCATTAATTCCTTGTCTACGTGCATTAATCACCCTTGGAAAACAAGATCGATCACTTTGTAATTGTAAGAGTCAACAAAAATTAATAATATTTGTGGAAGTTCTTAGCTAGGAAAAGAGCAAAGCACAAGAATTTCGATATGCATGTAATCGTAATTGTAAGAGTCAAGAAAAATTAATAATACTTGTAGAAGTTCTTAGTTATTAAAAGAGTACAACATAAGGATTTCGATAGAACGGTAAAACTTCTGTAATCATTCAACTCAAACTGAAAAATTTGTTACAAAATAGCACTCATATATAATTTTGGTTTGTTGATTCTCGGATACGATGACATCAAATGGGCTATATCAATGTGTGGTATTTAAATAAACCTCTTAAAGAATTAGAAGTACGATGTATGATTTGATTGAAATTATGATATTACAAATTCGGAATGAGAACTGTAATCCGAAGTCAATTCAAGTGCTAGTCATGCTTCCCATACTTAGCACTATTACACATTTTATTTCGAGCGCTTGAAATGTGTCCCTATTCTTTTGGCATCACGTGGATCCGCCTCCCTTTCTTCTAGAAGTTGAGTCAGGATGTGAATCCTTGTAGCGCAACATTCACCATTCTTCTCCTTTATTTTGCACGACTGTGCATGGTTGAATTCATCAAAATTTGTATATGAAGTCTTATTGCCAAAAGAAAATTTGATCTTTCCCTCTGTCCCGCCGAATGTGTTTTACTTTATTATTTTATACTTCATATATATTCAAAAAGTATGACAGATTCGACGAGACGGAGAGAGTATGATTTATTAGTTTTTTCATTTGCACAATTAATTTTGACAGCTAAAAAACCCGCTAAAATTGGTAATAAAAATTAGCAATTGAAAACCTTATTGTAATATAATAATTCAAATAAATAAATCAAACCACATACATCGGGTAATTAATAATCAAGACATTAAAGTGCCTTCAAATTTTTATAAGAAATGTACATATTCTAGTTTAGACATGATAAATAAATATATAAATATGTCTTATATTTATATATTTGGATGTGTAGAAAAAGCTCTTATATAGTTTTTATTTTTATTTTTATTTTGAACATAATTAATTGAAATTTAAAGGCAACGCTATAGATGACTCAAACCAATAACCTTTAGTCTTTAACATTAACTCCCTATAGCGAGGGACGGATCTATTCATGGGCTTGATTGGGCTGAAGCCTAGTGCAAGCCCAACATATTTATGTTTATATATATAGATGTTAACATAATAAATACTTCATCCGTCCTATTTCAATAGGCCTATTCTCCTAATCGGGCCGTCCCACACTAATTGGCATGTTTCCTAAAAGGGAAAGAATTACCCATTATTAATCATCCCATCATTCACTCATCTCTCAGCACGTATCTTAATATAATTTAAATTCTAAAAGTTTAAACTATCATAACTTGCTCGTTCGTTCTCCGATTTTTATGATTTTTATATCAAATTAAAGGTCTTGATACAATCTTTTATTTAAGATCAGACATCAATATATTTTTATGCATTTATGATGATTTAATTTTAAAACAATGAAATGTGCATTAAAATATTAAACATTACACTTTATCTCTACACATACTCTCCTAAAATCCCGTACCGAAAAGAAACAAGCTTGTTTAAATGGAACAGAGGGAATACATTTTAGCTCCGTCCAAACATTTGACAAATTAGAACGGCTAACTAAGAACTAACAAAAAAGGCCTAAAAGCTATCGAATTAATTTATTTTGCTTTTCACTTTGATACTCCATATTTCGCTAGTCTAAGTCTTCAACCTCGTCAGACCGGAAGCATATTCTCAGGGAAACATATTTTTATTCTCCCACCTGATGAATTTATCATTATTATTTATTCTCCCACCTGCAGCCATCACAAGCACAATCTCTTATTAAATTGGACATGTGAATTTTCTTTATTTTGTAAAAGATACTCACTTATACCGTTAGCCCGTAATTATTTCTTGAGGACTGCCTTAGTTATTTACCATCGCAATCCCATACATAATAAGAGATTTTAGTTGTTTATATTATGTATAAAGTTATTAATCGAAGAGTCGTTGTAGTATAGTGGTAAGACTACTCCCATCAACAACTTTCTACAACCCAACCTACACATAAAATATTAATTTCTCTCTTCCACCTACACAATCTACAACCCAACCCAATTTCACAACTTATACACTTTATCAATGACTCAACCTAACATAAAATATAATTTATTTTATATATTATATTTGGATATTATGAATTTTATATAATTAACTTTTATTTTATTTAAAATTATATATATATATATATATATTATGCCAAAATTATATATTTTTTTTGGATAATTTTGAGGGGAGATAAATTATTTGGATCATTTGGATTCATGTTTACAAAGATTGTAAATAATAATCTCCAAATAAACCATCAAATAATAGAAAACAATAAGAAAAGAGAGATTTTTACTGTGATTCAAAATACATCAATATTGGTGTCTATTTATAGATAATTGAAAATCATAAATTCTGATATAATTTTTAATTTATTTTAATAAAAATTTATTGATAATATTAAGATAATAAGATTTTATTTTAACAAAGTTATATGAACCAATGAACTCATGCCAAGTGGCAATACATGGCACAATGACCGAATTGTTTTCAAGGTTGTTCCGCCAACCTAGTCGTCCGATTATATCCATTTTCCCTTTTTCTTTTAATCAACTTTTTTGTATCTTGTAGCCCACGACCTTTACTTTAGGTTGTCGATGGGGCATAGTTTAAGTATTCCCGCCTGTCACCCGGGTGACCTGGGTTCGATTCCCGGCAACGGTGTTCTTCTAACTCTATTTTTTTTTTGTTTATTTTTTTTGTTGTGTGTGTGTTTTGTTTTGGTATGGAAATTGACTATACTCGTAATAATGAATTCCTTATTCCTGCTTCCAAATATATGGTTTCTTTATTCTTCTATTTCATCTGATTTTCAAACTCGGCTCAAACCAATTTGACTCGACTAAAGATTCAAAAAATTAGGTCGCCTTTTTCTGTATTTAAATTTCGAAAAATAAATAATCTAGTAGAGTGATAATTTGTGTAACAAAATAAAATACTACGATACAGTAATCTTTATCTAATGATATGGAAATCTTCATCTAATGATACGTAACTTGAGTAATGCTCCCCTACCCACCGTGGGCATGCTTAATATGCCCACGAATGAGGTGACGACATTATATTTAAGGAAAAAATTAATTAGTATACCTTATAAAAATAAACTCTACCAAAAAAAAAACTAAACCCTAATAAAAAACTAAACCCCAAAAGGAAAAATTATTGACGTGACACTGCCACGTCAACCGTGGACACATTAAGCGTGCCCACGGTGGGTAGGAGAGCATTAACTTTTATACACAGTAACAACATACACATACAAGAATTAAACAAACTTTGTAGAATAAAATCAATTTTTATCAACGATTTCACCAATCAATAATAATAATAACTAGTGTAATGTCCGTCGAAATTCGACGGGAAGCACTAAATGTTTCAATTTTTAAGTAAAAAAATAAAAAATAATAATGTTATTATCCATTTCATAATGAAAATTTTGCTTCAATTCATATAAAATGTGTTAGCATTGAATTTTATTATAAAAAATAAGTTAGCTTTGAATGCTTCATTATTCACAATAATAGAAAAAAAATATGTTAATGAGGGTAGTATTTCTTGATAGTTTTTTTTTTTTTTTTTTTGTTAATGCTCCTGTGGTATATTTAATAGTTTAATGATGGATATTTTTTTGACAATAATCACTTTATATCATAATTTTTTAGTAAAATTTAATATATTTAGTTATTTAAAAATGATAGTATTGTAGCAATATATTAGGGGAAAAGATCAGTATTAGATCATACTCTATTTGACAAAATAAGTCAATGCTATGTAGGATTTGTGGAGGAGTTGAGCTTCTTTTGTACTCCCTATATCCCATTTCAATAATTACATTTCATTATTTTATACCTCACATATATTCATTGTATGAGACCTCTCATGTGGGACGGAGGAGTATCTTAAATCACTTATTGTTCAGTTAGTTGCAATAGAATAATAGATCAATGATTGTTATGATTTATAATAGAGGGTAAGAATTGATAACATCTCTCAAGTAGTTGTACAAATATTTGAATATCAAGTCACCCGTTCTTCAATATGGATTAAAGAAGTTTAATATTTCTTGAATAGTTCTACTCGATTTGAACGTCAAGGGACAATATTTTTCAAGCATTTACACTCATTTTGAATGTCAATTCACCATTTGTTCAATGTAATTAGAAGAATAGGTTAATATGAGATGATATTTGTGGTGTAATTGTATTCATTTTGAATATGAAGTCACCCGTTGTTTAATGTCCATTCGCACATTGTTCACTATAATACGAAAATAAGCCGGAAAGAAAATTTATCAAGTAGTCTTCATTGCCTATGTAGTAAAAAACCTCTGTTAATTTTACTCGCTTTGAATGTCAATACGTCCGTTGTTCGCTATAATAACAAATAGGTCAATAAGGGTATTGTTTGGGCCATTGTTAATAGAAAACGATCTAAATTTAACATTACAAATTAAAGTAATAACTATCAATTTATCCATCATTAGATATAAGCAAAAATAGGTAGATTGATATAAGAGGTAATATTTTAATATTTCTTGAGTACTTATACTTGTATTAAATGTCGTCCAGCTCATTGTTCATTGTAATAAGAAAGTAAGTTAAAGTATGACAATATTTCCCGGGCAGCATTAATTTCAAGTCACTCATTGTTCAATGAAAAAAAATATTGCTAAGGGAGGGATAACATTTTTTTGATAGTTGGAATGTCAAACCGCATGTTGTCCACTATAATAATAATAATAAAAAAAGAAATTGGAGGGAGTATAATAGAAAAATAGGCCCAGAAGGGTAAGTTCTATGGTGCACTTAAGTGTAGTGCACCAAATATGTAGGCAAAATACTAAATTAATGTAGGCAATCATTTTTTTCTACAAATTTTATATAGGTAAAGTAAATTTTACATACATTAATACTTGATGAATTGAATTATCACAAAAAAAACATATATATATATATATATATATATATATATATCTATATAGGGGTGGGTTCAGGTGTAAATAAATCCCCACATGAGAAATAGGAATGAATTCTATACATTGATCTGTATTTAAGTAGCGGACAAGATTATTCTGCAATATTACTTATAAGCATAAATTAATTAGTAAAAAGGGTAATATAGGTAGTTTATATTCACAATTAATTGGCGGTTTTGTGCGATAGCGAGATTCAAGGCTTGTAATCTGCAGAATGCTGGAGATACGAAGAGACGCACAATTCAAATTCAATGAATCTATGCTTTCAAGCATAATTGAAACCAAACTAAAACTACAAAACAGAGAAAAAGAACGGTGCTTCAATACCCTCATTTCAGAGGTATGTTTTGATGCTTAAATCTTCTAAAATCAATACTATTGTTAATTGATACGTAAAAAGGCATTATTTATTCAATATAATTGTTCTTTTTTTATACAAGCTACTAAAGTAATTGCCTTCTTAATGGTAGTTTATGATTTTGGGGGAAGAATTGTTCAAATGGATCCTTCAATAAAGCAATCAACTGATGCAGTATCAGGTTATAAATTGATTTTTACTTCTCGATTCTGCATTTTCGTATGTGATTGTGCTTAAATATGTTGTGATATATGCCTAGTTGCTTGTTTGTGAATTCATGAAATACGATATGTTACGTGTCAAAATTTGCTTGATATGGTATAAATTTTTGCTTTGGCATTATTACGTATTAGAGTTTTTTGGGGTTAGATGAAGTGTTATCTCTGTTATGGAGTTTGGTTTATGTGCAAATAAATTCTCGTGTGAGAAATTTGAATTATGCTTAAATCTATACAAAATCATGCTTAAAGCTCTACAAAATTATGCTTATGGTAAATTTTGTGCTTATAAGCACAAAAATAAGCCATAAGCACAATTATGTACCATAAGTATAATTTTGTATAGCTTTAAGCATGATTTTGTATAGATTTAAGCATAATTCAAATTTCTCACACGAGAATTTATTTGCATGCGAACCCTTACCCTCTATTATGTGCCCATGTGCACATTGAAGGCATATAATTTTTTCATGCTTATGCTTATTATTAGAGTGATTTATGCTTTTTGATATCCATAATTATGCTTAATTAGCAATATTTTACATCCGAACTTAACATAGGTATAGGTGAAACCTTGAACCATTGACAGAGAATCAGTTTTAAGCATACATTTAATGACATTATCAGAAAAGTAATTATATTTGGATCATTAGAAATCATGTAATAAAGGATCAGAAAGCATGGAATCATAATGTATTAAGAATACGTTACATGATCTCATAGTAAACATGATTTACAGGTTTTGATATTTATGCTTATGCTTAAATATGAAATAGTTTACATCCCAACTAACTAGAGCTAGATTTGAAACACTTAACCATGGATGAAGAATTTCAGCATGAGTAACATGGCATTATGAAAAGATAATTAGCTTTGTATCATTAGAAAGCATGGAATAAAGGATTAGTAAGCATTATTTCAAGTTGGAATAAATGTTATAGTTTGTTTCTCATGCCACTTAATAGGTACCAAGATGAAGAGAAGGGATTTAGTGGTTGATAATGATGATGATTTCGTGACATGTCCTCCGAGTAAGCGAACAAGTATTGTGAAGTTCCAATCCAGATCAGGTGAAAGTTCTACATTGGCAGGGAATAAGCTAAGAAAAGAGGCTTTAAAAGCAAAAAAAATAAAAGATGCAGGATCTGTTGTTGTGGAAAAAAATTATGAAAGATTAATTTATAGGGCTTCTCCCCAAGTTCTAGTTTTAGCTGTAGAAAAATTGAATGAAGCTCAGAAAAAAGATGTTGTGGATATGGGATTTGGAAGCATTTTGTTATTGACAGTGAAAAATGTTCCCACAAAACTTGCTTTTTGGGTTTTGGATAATTTTAATGCAAGAAGCTGTGACATAGGGTTGAAAGATAGTAAAAAGTTACACATCACTTCTGATGATGTTTATCGGGTTTTTGGATTTCCTAGAGGTGATAAGAAAGTGGAGAGAAAGGAAAATAATGAACAAGTTGATTCATATCATAGATGGATGGAGCATTTTGGTGAGAAGAAGTATGGGGTGACGACCCGAGATGTGTTAGCCGAGATAACTCGTGAAGGTGGTGAAGGCGCATCTGGAGAATTGTTTAGGAGGAATTTTATGATTTTAGTGAACAGTTGTTTGATTGAAAGTAACTCCACGGGTTATGTTAAGCCGCAAATAATGGATTGTTTGGAAGATGTTACATCATTACACAATTGGGATTGGTGTTCTTATGTCATTGATCGCCTTGTTCATCATAAAGGCACTTGGGAGAAGAATAAAAATAATGCTTTTTGTGGTCCTATCCTATTCTTGACGGTATGTGTCGTTTCATATGATCTCCAAATAAATTTATATTTTTTAACAGTATGTAATTACATGTTTCTTTTGTGTGTGTGTGTGTGTGTGTGCAGGCATTATATTTGGATAGAGTGGAATTCAATGGTAAAAAGCTTTATTTTGCATATCCTACCATCAAGTACTGCACATCTGATGATTTGAAAAGGAGGCAGATAGATGAGATTAGAGATGGTGGTTTTGGAGATGGTTACCCAGCGGAACCACTTGATGTGCCGTGCGAAATACTGCTGCCTGCAACCATAAATCATTCAAGTGTCAACAACAAAGACAATTCAGAGGATGATTTGTTGAATTTTGCTGAAAAATTCATGGGCAAAGTGAAGGATGTTGGTAGCATGATGACAGAGTTGATGAGCATGATTGAAGGTGCATCGGAACAAATTGTAAAAAGTGAGATTTACCCACAAGTGATAAATGCTGCAATGAAGCTTCTTGTATTTGACCCAAATATAGCATCTTCATCTACAAGTCCAAGGCAATCACAGTTCTGGAACTCGGAGAACCAACATGAATTCTGGAGACAAGCCGACAAATCAGCAATCTTGGTGGAAATTGAGAAAGCTATTGAGAAACGTAAAGCTTTTCTGAAGGTGTTTAATGATGTTCCGAGTTTCAGTTTAGGACTCACACAAGACCTCAGAGAAGAAGGTCATGATTGTAGAAACAATGGATTTGAACCAACTGGCATGATAACATTAAGCTGTGGAAATACAAGTTTGAGGAGTGTAAATTCAAATCTTGGAGATGCTTTCCTGGTAAATTGTCTTACAATTTTTTTTATGTTTATTTACTTTTGTAACAATTTCATGAATCTGTAAATCTAATGATATTGTTATGGTAAAATGCTATTACACAAGATGCTTAATTTGATTTTATTAATAATATATGTGTCCTAATTAAGTTTCCTACTTCTTACACGATTTCAGGTAGAAAATGCCCACAAATTAAATGTGTCACCGAATGATATTTGTGAGAAGGGACGTCTGGTGAGTAATAGTATTTGTTTTAGTAAACAAATATAAGAATTGTTTTCTTATTTATTTATGGAGAGTAATTTGAAGGAGATATGACATTAGAATTGTGTATAAGAATAAGTTAAAATTCTGGGGTGCTGTGCCAAAATAAATATTCGATCTGGAATCATCTTTTAAGCATGATACTTTTCACTGAATGATATTTCGTTTATCCAATTAATGTGTATTTGTGTGGTATGTTTTTTTATCATTATGTTATGAAATTTTAGGCAGTCAAGTTCGGAAAAGATATTGATAATGTAAATTTGCATCCAATTAGCAAGGGGAAGGAAAAGGTAACAAGTACTATATTCATTGATATCTTTAAGATCGAATAATTTTTTTATAAAGCACAACTCATCGGTATAATGCTCTATGTTAGGTTGTTGTTGATGGAGAAGATGTTGCTCTTACAGAAATTGGGGGATGTGTACAAGGAGCAAAGATTGTGAAGGTAACTACAATATAGTTTGAAACTAGTTTATCACATATGTTATCAATTATTGTAATATAAGCATATTAATTCATTGGAAAAAACATGGAACATACTGAAATATAAGCATGACTTGCACCAAGTTGAAGTTTGTGTTGTTTTGCCGGAATGTATAAATTTATACATGCAGGATAATGTTGAGAAATCAACATATCAAATTGTAACGAGAGGCAAGAGATATATAAAAAAGTCTATGCCACTGCTGTCCCCTTATCAAAAGAGGATAGTTGATTCGAGCGAGAAGATCAGCATGGATGATAGAGTTATTTGCTTTTGGGTGATGCACAACACTGATGTGAACGGGTAAGATAAACTACTCATTACATTTACTTATTCATAACTTTTATTACACGATATAGTGTAATGAGTCTAATGACTGTAATGCCTCTTTTGTGATTAGTGATGAGGTGTTGTACAGTAACGGTAATATAAAGCTGACGAGGAAGGATTTTTTGACACTCGGTCCTAATAAGTTTATAAGTAGGAGAATCATAGATGTGTGGAGCACGATAGCAAATAAAAAAGAGGAATACCGTGCTCCCAGCTCTCCATTGAGGTTCTTTGCAACAACAAACGTTTGTGTAAGTACCCTACTGAACTTTTTTGTTTGAACCAAAATTCAACAAAAAACATAATGTTGTTTGTGCTTAAAGGGGTTTTTTTTTTTTTTTTTTTTTTGCAAATAGCTGCACACTGTTGTTGATGCCCCTAGAGAAATGGAATTGGACGAGAGAATGTTGGATTTTCAGGATAACCTCAAATTAGAGCTTAATATGGTCCCACAAATTGATCTGAAGAAAATAGATTTGGTAATATATAAGAATTTTTATCCCTTCTTGTATATGTTTGTATAAATAATTTAATGTCTACTAACTATTGTGTCTTTGCTTGTAGTTTTTTTTCCTAATTCTGGAAGCTGAAAATTGCTATCTTATATGTGTGGATGTAAAAACCATCGCCGTTGACATTCTTGACCACACACAACTACAAGATGTGAAAGACAACCTTAAAAAATATGGATTAATCCCAGTTATTTTGGTAAGTATGTTAAATATGTTGATTTAGCTTATTAGTATAATATTTCAATATTACATTAGATGCACTATGGTATACATTGCAGAAATCTTTCATAGTGGATTTTCTGAAAATTAATGGAGAAACAACAAGGTCAAAGAAGCTGAAAGATGCATTTATCTATGGTGAATCTATCCCATGGGCAGATGATCAAAATAAAATAGACTGTGGAGTATTTGCAATGAGGCATATGGAAACATACTTGGGTGAATCGAACTTCAATAAGGAGATGGGCTTCAAGAGAAATAGCAAGATGCAGACACGGTACATGCGGATTAAGTATTGTGCAGCTATAATAACCTCTGAAACAAACGATGTGGCGTCAGAAGATATAAAAGAAGCCAAGTCGTTTTATGCTCGTAACTGTTTGGAAGGACCAAAAGCTATTGATAAAGTACTACTAGGAAATTAGTTTTCTAGTTTGCTAACTTTGTTTTATGATGAATTAAGTGATTTCAGCTACCAACTGTTTTTTTGTGTTTCCGTATTGAATCTTAATTATTAGAAGTTTTCATTAATTTATGGAATTGAGCCTGGAATCATCTTTTTAGCATGATATTTTCGCTTAATTATTTTTTGTTTATCCAATTAATGTTTATTTTTCATAAATTATGTGTTGACATCAAAGATTACTTTTGTTTTCCATAAATTGAATGGTCTTCATTGGCTTTATTTTTTTCATTGAACCAAAAAGTTAAAAAGGTGTCCATTATGTTGTATAAAGCATAAAAGCAAACGTATTTAAGCATTATTGAACATGGTTATAAGCATAAATTTTAAATACATGGAAAGGGAAAAAATGATTAAAAATTAACCTAATAAAGGAATGTTTATTAATATATTCCACTAGTACTAGTATAATTGTTTCGTAAAGGAAAAATATCAGATTCATTCTATCTCATTTACTATATGTGTATTACTTATCATTAGTATGAATATGGCTTACAGTAACAATAATATATGCTTATAGTAAGCATTAATTATGCTTAGTACTACATATTTTCATGCTTAATTAAATATGATGTATGCTTCTTATAAGTACGGTATTAAGTATGATTAATGATACATATTTTCCTTCTTACTTAAATATGATTATCCAATCTGTTAGATATGAGCATAATTTATAATTAAAAAAAGCATGATTCATTATACTTGTGAAAAACAAGTCAAACGGATGTGAACATGCTCATTGCAGGATAGGAAATAATATTTGAAAAAACACTGAAACTGGTTTATGGAGCACAATAATATCTTGACACAACTAATTGAAATAATTGAAACTGTAATGACTGAAGATAAAACATAACATATATTCAACTCCCTATCTAATTAGGGCAGTTTCTTGAATCATGGCGTGCCATCTGACCACACTTTTTGCACGTACGTAATCGTTTGTTCATATTGCGAATTGCCTTGTCCCTTATTGATTCCAGCCTGTTTCCACTTCCTTTAGTCTTAACTGGGTCTGGCGGCAAGACTGAAACTTGATTCGGCAGAGAAGTTCCGTAGTAGTCTTCAAATATTTGTTCATTTGCATCAACTCCAATTGGAGCGTCGTCACCACGTAGCAACTCTTCTTTAAACCTTCTCAAGATTCCATGAAATGCATATATCTTGTTTTCTTTGCCTTTAACCAACCCAGCTATGTTGTTTACTTCCGAGTAAACATGATTCATCGATATCTGATTTCTATCCATCATTGCTGCAGCATACAATGCATCACCCCTAAAATCCTCATTTGATACCACAAATGCATTCTTTGACCACCGACGAAGAATGTATTGATCAGGGATATGTGTGAGATTCAAGTTTTGGAATACCGCAAACATATGAGAACAAATGAAACCATATATTCCAAATTTTTTGCAACTACAAACAACGGACTTATCCTCTGAATCATATATAACATCAAATCCGTGAATCGTATAGACAGATTTGTTCTGGTACACCGATATGTTTGAAATTGGAGAACGATGACAAGCTTTATCAATAGACATCTGAAGAGTCTCAAAAATGCTAGCGGTGAATACCGTTGCAGCATGTTTTTCAATAGGCAGTTTTGTCTCCATTTGGGGAAAGGTAGAAAGATCATCACTGCATAGCCTATCATGTGTGTGTCTCTGACTGTCCATTGCACTTTCAGAATGCATGAAAAACTCTACAAGATCATCATACTTGCTTAAGTAGTTCCCGAAGAAGCTGTTTGCACTTTCAGATATTGAAGTTGTTCTCAAGATTCCGCTCAATGGAAAATCTCTAAAATATGCAGGTATCCAAGTATGTCTAATCTCATACATAGAAGAAAACCATTTATTATTATTTAATCCAAAAGTGGTGATGAATTCAGACCATCTTTGCTCAAACTCTTCAGGTTCAATCATCGGAGACCACACATTATCATTCAGCTCATTCCTGAACACTTCATCATTTTTCAAATTTTTTGGAACCTTCTCCTTCACTTTTCTCATAATATGCCACATGCATAGACGATGCCTAGTCCCTGTAAAATATTATTATAATTTATATTAAGCAAAAAAATATTATTTAAAAAAAAACTAAGTATCATATGAGGTCATACTAACCAGGAAACATTTTTTCAATTGCAATCTTCATTGCTGGATCTTGATCGGTCATCAGCATTCGTGGAGCTCTTCCCATACACAATAAAAACTTATCAAATAGCCAAGAGTACGATTGTACATCTTCATTTGAGAGAAGGCCAGCACCAAATGTCACGGATTTACCATGATTATCCTTGCCGGTGAAAGGCGCGAAAATCATGTTATACCTACAAAAAAAAGTGAAATATAATCTACTAAATACAAATGCTGAAAATAATACTTTGAATGTAACTCGATAAATATAAAATAAACTGATTCCATACTTGTTCATCTCGTAGGTGGCATCAAAAGCAACTACATCGCCAAAAACGTGATAATTCCTTATGGAAATAGGATCTGCCCAGAATAATCGCTTCAACTTTTCATTCTCATCCACATGATAATCAAAAAAGAAAGCAGAACACAACTCTCGCCTGTTGAAAAGTTTGTCAAGCAGCATTTGTGCATCTTTTCCAATAGCAAATGCATGCAAATCACGAGAGAAGTTCTTAAAATCAGTGATATTGCATCCCACTCTTGAATAACCACCAACGGTCTCTTTGAAAAGTTTAAAAGATTTCATGGGCCCTATGTTAACTCTGGCACAATTCACAATATATTGTTTATGGCCAGAATCCAAATTTCGATTCATCTTCATGAAATGCTTGTAGGCATCAGGAACTAGGGTATGAGTGTGTTCTTCAGTGAACTTCATAACAACATATCCCACAGATGCTGTGTACTTTAGAACTATACGAGCCATACAATTAAATCTTCGAGAGACTCTACGCCTTTTTACTTTGGATTCACCTTCATTTTCATTTGAATCTGCATCTTCGACTTGTTTCTCTCCCTCGCGATTGCAAAGGATATACTTCCACACAACTGTCCCATCTCCAGCCTTTGTGGTAGTAGCTAAACGGATATCGAAACCACTTGCTACTGCGTAGTTCTTATAAAATTCAATACCATCATCAACACATGTAAATGATTGTCCAATATGCGGTTTCAGTTCCTCATCACATTGTGGCAAGTAAGTCTTCACACAATCATCTAAAGCAAAAAAACACGTAATGAAAATTAGATTACTGAGATCATTGTTATGTTATGCATGCTTAAATTCAATACTTTAATGCTTAAAATGCCACATATTTTTGCTTAATAGTTAACTTGTAGAAAATTTTACATTCTGTAATCTACGAATCTTAAGTTTAATTCATATATGGAGAAATAATGAATACGATCTGGACGATGCATAAAATGAATTCTATATTATAAATAACAAAACAATCTTTACTTAAATCATTCATCTCGTTCTCAGTTCGAAAACGCTCCATTTCTGAAACTTTAGAATATTCTGAGTTCAAAAATGAAAATGCAGGGAGGAAAGATAGAATCTTACTTGAATCATTCGTCTCGTTCTCATTGCGAAAAAACTCCATTACCGAAGCTTGAGAATATTCAGAATTCAGAAATGAAAAACGCAAGGAGGAAAGAAAGAAAAATTAGCAGTCACGTATTTCATTCCCTTGATTAACGGGATATTAATTAACAAACTAAAAGTAATTATACATTATTGCCCTTATAGTGATAAAAATAGCGATATTTAATTCTTTAAATCTTATATTTAATGAATGATCTCAGCCGCAAATCTTATAGATTGGATGGTGAGGATTCATTCCTATTTCTCATATGGAGAATCATTCCTACATGATCCATCCTCTATATATATATATATATATGTGTGTGTGTGTGTGTGTGTGTGTGTGTGTGTGTGTGTGTGAATTTAAAAGTATCGTTACTCAATTTTGTTAAAAGTTGAATAGTTAAAATAATAATACTATCGCAAAACTTATACTATGCATATATATATTTTAATGCCGATATATGGATTAAACATATAGAGTGCAATTAAATACAAAAATTACTTTGCCTATATAAAATTTATTGAAAAAAATAGTTGCCTACATTAATTTAGTATTTTGCCTACATACTTGGTGCACTACACTTAAGTGCACCATAGAACTTACCGCCAAGAAGGGATAAGATTGCTCGGATAGTTCTACTATCTTTCATCGTATTCTTGTATTTCTTATAAATTAAGATTAAATCGTAGTATTTGCAAAAATTGAAGGTAGCATTCTTCAAAGACCGGTTGTACTTATTTTGTATTTCATCACACGATTCAATAGAGCATTGAGAAACTTGAGACACAATGAGTTAGTCGCTGACCATAATGACATGAATGAACGACCAAAAACAAAGACGAATTGGCCTATGGAAACTCAAATGGTTCAGTTATACACAAAAAAGAAATGGTTGGAGTTCCAGAGCGAAAGTAGCCAAAGTCATACGTACTATGTGCAACACACATCCACGTTGGATGACTTAGTGGTTTATAACGTGTATAGATCTCCGAATCAAGCCTCGAAACCAAGGTTACTCACAACTGATACAAGAAGAGAGCACATATCATGCAGTTGTAGAAAATTTGAGTTTGATGGTATTCCATGTAGGCACATATTGGCTTTCTTTCGCATTAATCAAATATCTCAGCTGCCTGAAAAATATATACTCAAGCGATGGACAAGAGAAGCAAAGATTGGTGCGATATATGCCACAGATGATCAAAATGTCGGTGATACCCCAGTTGGGTCTTTAATGTTGAGGCACTCCAGGCTGTTACGTAAAGCTTCAACTTTAGTTGGTGATGCATCTTTGACCGAGCCAGGAAGCAGATTTTTGGAAGAACAACTAGATCTCTTACAAAGTAAAGTTAAAGAGATGAACAATATCAGTACTTTTGCTGAAGGAAGTCGAAGCACGACAAGTGTAGGAAAAACGTGCAATATTGATGACCCATCTGACATTAGAACAAAAGGATGTGGAAAGAGGTTTCAATCTTACAAGGAAAAACCAGGCTCGAGGTCTAGGATATGTCATGGATGCGGGCAACGTGGAGTATCACACGATAAACGAAATTGCCCAATTTTGCATGATGGGTATGTGAAATATAATTCTATTTAGTGGTTGATTTTCTTGTGTATTTTTTCATTATATGTGATTATTCTTTCAGGTCAAATATAGATGATTCTTACAACGGTGTCGATGCGAATCAAGAAGATTAACTGTCCATAGCTGAGAAGATTTAGTGTGCATAGTTGGTACTAAACATAACTTTTTTAGTGGACTATTATTAGTAATTTCTGTATATGTGGTGTTATCAATATTTAGAGTTAATTAATTATGAGGTCATATTCAGGCTTTAATAACATTTGATGTACTATAATAATTTTGGCAAACGAAATTCACTGATATTGAGATTATAATCTGATAAGCCTAATACTTCTAATGATATTATTACTGTTTGTTTGACTTGCATTTTAATACATGAATCTTTTTCCTCAGGTACTACGATCAATGCACGAAGCAGTTAAGATCATTAGATGAATCAAGTTTATTACAAATGACTGAATGCATATGTCAACTTTTTATTATTGGAAAATAATTAATTTAGTGCAAGTACATGTCATTTTCTTAATTTTACAGAGTACAAACTGCTTATGAGTTTTTGTCGATTCAATGAACTTGTGTTTTTTTGTTGTTTCATTCCTACATTGTTAGATTACTTACTACAGCAGTAGATATAAATGTGCATATAATATCTTTGTTCAGATTTTTTCTTTCATCTTAACTTTTCATCGAACAGCTGGTAGGCACTGAGTTTCAAGTGCGGTTTTCTGCGCACTTATACGAGCCGATGGCGTGCTTTTTTATTTTTGGCAGAAACTTTTGCTGAATGAAATTATGAAAAGAAAAGAGCGAATTCTCTTGAAAGATAATCAAGGAATTATGCGATGTCGAGATGGAGAAGAGCCGTGATTTAGAAAGAATCAAATTCATAGCATAAATAGAACATAAGGAAAAGAAAAAAGAAAATACACATATGAAGGAATTATGGGAAGGAGTCTGACGTGTATTCAGGTGCTCACAAAATCGCCTATAAAAGGTGCGCAGCAGAACAACTCTGTATATATATATATATATATATATATATATAGATAATAAAAAAAAAGTCAAGGTTTCACCAACTCAACCAAATAGATAAAATCTCAAAAGGGCTTCCCATAGATATTCCTTCCCGCGAAATGATCAAAATATTATCAGCATAAACAAATCTCATCACAAAAAGAATCCCACATGAAATAATCATAAACTCATAATATTAAATCCTAACAAATTGAAAGGAGAAATATGAATAGAAGTTTCAAGATTTGCTAGCAACAAGCTGCTCAATGAGATCAGCAGCCTCTTGAATGCAGGTTATGTTGTCTTGATTGTCCTCTTGCACTGTGATGTCAAACTCTTCTTCCAGCCCCATTACTATCTCCACCTGAAATTACCACAACGCCCCTCTCGTTAATTTCATCTTCGAAAAACAAAAAAAAAAAAAAAATCTCTCTCCAACATTTTCAAGTCGGATTATCTACTGCATAATTGTACAACACGGATGATTATTGCATGTGTCGAGAGAAGTGAGAAATCTAGCAAAACCGGACTCAATTTTTTTTTTTCCCTTCTATCTTATTGGCTCCTCTTATATTTATTATTTAGATGATGATAATAATAAAAATAAATGTGTAGAAAGATGTTACGGTGTCGAGGGAGTCGGCTCCGAGATCCGAGAAAGTAGTCTGAGGAGTGATTTCTTTATCTGCAGGCAGTGCTAGCTGCTTCCTCACTATCTCACACACTTTGTCCACTGTTTCTTGCTTTGCCTGCATATTGAATTACATTTTAGAGAGAGAGAGAGAAAGAGATCTCGAGAGAGATGTTTCCGATTATATATTCTTACAGCACAAGAGATTTGGAGGAGGCGCGACGTTCTGATACGAGGAAACCCCACTGTCACCAATCTTAAACTCTTGCCCATCATCTGCATTGCAGCAATGCATGAACAATTGTAAATCAACAAATGAGCTACATTTCAATTGCGCTCTTCGATTAGTCTTTGAATTTCACTTTTTCTAGTTCTTGTTTTCTTGGTAACAGAATTCAACCGAATTACAGACACTACTGAAACTTTTCAAAATTCACCAGAGAAAAACTGAAAAACTAACAAAAAATAAACTTGGAATATTACCTGGTTATCAATCTTGAGAGGCAACCGAAGTGATGTTCTTGAGCTGAGAAAAGTGGCAGAAACAGACGCCATATCTTCCCAAGATTTTGAGCTCAAACAATGAATGTGTGTGTGTGTGTGTGTGTGTGTGTTTGAGTGAGTGAGGTTTAGTAAGAAAAAAGTGAAGAATGAGGATGAGTGGTGAATATTAACTCTTATCAACAGCAGACCCTATCCAAAAAATTGTTGCTTTTTGCCAACTAAGTTGGATTCATGTAGATACTTGGGTCCCTCTTTACAAGTTGCTGATGCACAAACTATGAAACTTGGCTTTCCTCCTAATTCACAGCTTCCATCAATGGTTTTGAGATCAAATTTTGCTAATTAGTCGATTTGTTAACAGATGGTCCAACCCATCAATTTTGAATTAACTGGAGAGGGAAAAAAAAAAAAAAAAAAATCAAATTTCAAAATCGAATTTGTCGGGTAACAAACTGATATATTCAATGGATAGAAGATTTTGATAATGACTCCAAGAGTTTGGTCTTAAACCCATAAAACCAATGGAACCGATCAAAATCCGGTCAGGTTGATTTCTTTTTGGTTCAACTTATTTTTTCCCATTTTGGGACAACCCAGCCTCTGATTCTTATTTAAGTTGATCAAAACAAATTATCCATCTGCATTTTCACCGTTTCAACGAAGAGAAGGAATTGAAATAAAACAATATCAACTTTGCAAAACATAAGACTACTTCATTAAAAAAAACCCACTAAAATAGTTCTTCATCGAATGCTAATCCTACAAATCCCCTCAACTTACAGAGTTGGCAATGGTTTTTTTTTTCCAGCAAGTCATCATCTTGTAATGAACTCTTGAACAAAATTTAAGGTACCGTTAGTTGATTGATAGCTTTGAACCAGGAACATATTTCAGCATCCATGAACAGAGCATCTTTTCCTGATTTCTTGTCCAATTTCTGGAAATTTTACTGGTGAAATCATACCTGCAAACAAGGAAAGCTCATGGGTCTTAGACCTATGCATTATAGTAACAAATACAACAACTGAAAAGTCTTTGAACAAATGTATACATATCTGGCTCAGTTCTGATATATCAATCAAGATAGCAACTCTGTTTAAATTAAACAAAATTTCCTTATGAGAATGCTATTGTGTGCATATGTTATGATAACTATTGCTTGCAGCTATCTATGGTAACTACATTACATTCTTGTAAATTGAATGCAGTGGCCAGGATGCTAGAACCAAAAGGATAAAGAGAGTGTACAATTTCATACAGTATGCAGACAGACAAGCACAAGAAAACATGCAATAAAAGCAAAATCATCATCATACTTTGTATAAAAAAAAAAAAGAGTTCGCAAAAGACTCCTTCCGTTCCACAAAAACATGAACATTGAGTCCTCGCGACAAGAATACAATTGAGCCAACATCAATCACTACATTAATAAAGTAAAGGGCAACACATCTACAAAAAGATCAGATTTTTGGAAACTACAAAAACCTTAAAAAACGCAGCATTAGTTAGGTAGGTCATCTAGGAACTCATCCGAACACAAATTCCTCAACTACAAAGAGAAGGGATCAAAGCAACCAATATTTCTTCATGATTCCAATGAAAATAAATAAAATTTACGACGGCGATTCAACAAGTACTAGTTTTTAATCCAAGAATTCAGCAAATACATGATCCAAAAACACATCAAATGCTCATCAGTAAAATGAGTGAACTCTACATTCTCATTTGATCATATCAGTTAAGAAAATTCTAAAAGAGTTAAGATGAAACTTCAGAAAAGGAATCAAAAGCAAGAAAAAAAAATTGAGATAGAAAATATTGCTCACATTCTAATCGACCCAATTTGCTATCATACGGTCCAGCAACTTCATAACCTTCTCTGAACCAGAAGTACCTCCATCACTCCCCATAGTACAACTGCCCAATGCAGTATTCAACTCCAATGCTTCCCTAACCCTAGCCTCCCTCAATAAACCCCTGTAAACACATACCCTAATCTCATCCTCTATCACCAAATTCTCACCCGCCATCACTCTCAGAACACGAAGACTCTCCAAAATCATCCCATTTTTGCAAAACCCATCGACTATAACAGCGTAGAGATGCATGTCCGCCGCCGCGCCGCCGGGAAAATCGGGCCGCGCCACCCACTGGAAGATCTTGACGGCCTTCTTCGGTTGACCATTCCGGAAGAATGAAGAGAGGAGCATTTTGACGATGGGAATTAGAATTTCATGAGTCGATGGGTTAGGGTTGAATTTGAGGGTGTTGAGCAGGTGCATGGGGTGGGTGAGGTCGGGTTCGGAAGCGAAACGGTTGATGAGAGAGGAGAGAGGAAGTGAGGAGAGAGAAGGCCTGGCGGTGGAGAGGGCGGCAGAGATGAGGTCAGTAGCTTCTTTGAGGTGGTTTGAGTCGCATAGGCGGGGGATTACAGCGTTGATTTGGTTCACTTCTTCCTCCGTTAGGGCGGCGCCGGTGTTAGCGGTGGCGGCGGAGGTAGTTGAGTAGGTGTTGAATGATGGTGGACGTGAGAAATTGAGGGATGCATTCCGGTGGAAGAAACGGAGCTTCCCCGCCGCTGATCTCATGGCGCCGGCGGCGGAACGAAAATGGATTAGAATTTAAGATATCAACGTGATTCTTGTAGTCATCAAACAATTGTTTTTAAGCTCTTGCTAATTTTTGCTAAAAGTTTTACTTCTCAAATATTTTCAACTTTACTTTGTAAGAAGAAGGAATAATGGAATGAATTAGAACTGAAGTGTATATAAATGGAATGCATCATGATCATACAATAATTTAATACTTATGCATACATATATATATGACAATATTCATATTCATCTCATAAATTTAGTCTCATAAGTCAGGATAGGAATGTTAAGAAAATAATTATTATAATAAAGTTAAAAGGGCAAAATAGTATTTTAGGGGCACATTTCTTAATGTGGATCATAATAATATATTGTGTAATTTACTAGTATAATGTTCTGAGTTATGACTTATGAGTTTGTTAACTTTATTTTTAGGTACGCTAGGACAAATCTTCCGTCCCACACATATAAAACAAATTTCCTTTTTGTTATGTCCTATTTTATAGAGTTATTACTAAAAATAGAATTTTTCAGCACAATTAGTTCAAAAAATAAGGGGTCTAATTCAATTAATTAACACATTAATTAATCCCTAATATTCCACCCAACCCCCTAATTAAACTTTGTGTCCACCTCATGAATATAACCTCTACACACATCTTTAATCCATTACTAATCACTTTCATTTTAATTTACATGCCACAAAAAACAAAAAAAAAAAAAAAAAAGCTCTTTATGCCACCAAAAAAATAGCTTTATATAAATAGGACGAAAGGAATAAGTGAGATTAAATTTATGAGACGAGTGAGTATGGAGTCGACGAGGAAACCAACAACAATGTGACAAAATAATTTGCCGGCTTTGAGATGAACCCTACCCAACTAATGCAAATTTACTAGTGACAAAGCCAAAAAAAAAAAAGTAGCCATTGTTTTATGCTTTGGTGACCTAGGTAGCAAGAAAATAGACGTAGAGAATCTAACTCGATCTCCTTACGAGAAAAATCTAATTGAATTAAGTTAAAAATAAGGGGAATAAGGGTAAAAAGTACGAAAAAATAAATTTACTCAAAGAAAAAAAAAAATCACTTCTTTTCATGACACGAAAATTCAATATTTTTGGAAAAATAGAGACTTTTTAAAATTTAATTACTAGAATTTAATCCAGATTACCTCATTTGGTAATATGGCCTTTTTCCTTTTTAATTTTATGTCCCCAATTTATTGAGCTTGTTTGCCGCTGTCACTTACGGCCTTCCTCGCTTGGGATACCAGGCTTTCTTCCGGCATACCTTGCTTTCAGAACAGTGGAGCTTTCGATCAAGATCTTCTCGCCTCCCCCATGACGCTCCCAAAGCGATCGCTATCTTTTTCTTTCTTGTTGTCTTGAATTGTGTTATAGAACGGCTTTCTATCAGGTATAGTAGGTACGTACCAGGGACCTCACATATACGGAGACGGAGCTGGGGGGGGGGGGGGGGGGGGACAGGTGGTGGCGGTAGCCCCCCCAAATTTTGAATTTTTTTTACTAACATATATACATTTTATATCTATATATACCATTATGTATGTATATAGTTCCTATATATGTTCTAGTTAACCTATAATAATATACACTAATTTATTTTATGTCCAATTTTGTTGGGCCTATAATATATGAGCTCATTCACTAAACATAATAACTTAATCAAAATGCCTACCAATTAGGATTAGACGTGTGGGGTGTAGAAAATCGAAATAACTTAATCAAAATAATTTGTTCTTATATTTTGTAATGAATGTTATGTATAAAATCTATCAGTTTTATTTGATTTTTTTTATCAATGCATTAATATCACTATATTTTATCACTTTTACTAACTTGGGAGTTGTTTATGTGTATCAAAATAAACCATACCCATACCATCTGTTTGGTATATCAATATATAGGTATGAAAGTAATATCTTTGATATACTCATATCACAATTTTTAATATCTCTCATATATCAATATTTACACAGGTATCACTCATTTCTCTTTTTCACCCCACATCAAAAGCCTCAAATTCCAACCTGAAAATTTCCTAAAAATGTCTCGTCCCCTTCTCATACTCATACCTGATATATGATACTCATACCTCTATTTGATATTTGATATACTTAGTATATGGATACCTAACGACCCCTTAGATATTTAAAAAATTTGCCCCCCCCCTACGTAAAATTCCTGGCTCCATCCCTGCGTATACCTCTTAACCAAGGTATGACTTGGGATGACTTTTTAATTGATTTTAGAACTTTATAATGATGAATTTCAAATTGAAAATTTGAAGTTTAGTTTAATTATTAATAAATAGGCAGGCAGACAAAATGAATTCAAAATGAATAGATTAAAACTTGAATGAGGTTGTGTTGAGAGGTGAAGTTGGTAAGATTGCCGAGCAAATATATATAAGTAATTCTAATCGATCGAGCACCTCAGGAAATTTAAGCTCATTGTGACAGAATATATACTCACTATTTTCATACACCAAGTCCGCGATTAAACTATTAGAAAAGATATTAGAATAGTAGTGGTAAATAGTAAATCGACTCTCAGCTGAATCTTGCTGCGTGCGTACTTTGCCTTGAAGCTGTTGTTTGAGGTACTCCAAACCAGCTTGAAACTCCCTATGTCTGTGCAGATCCCCACGACGGATAATTATTTATTTCCCAAAGAGCAACTCAATTATCCGAAAGGTACGCCACCAACTCCACAAGATGATCAGTTTCCTGAGAATACATTTGGACCTCTAACACTTTGAGATATTGGTGCGGAGAGTTGTCGACGTTGGTTTGGATGAGTTTAATTTCCACAAATCCGACCATCGTGATGAAAGAATACAGCTTCACTCAACGTTAGGTAGGAGAATATGAACAGGAGAATTCGATCAGGCAACCGGCTCATTCTATCAGATTCGAGATCGAATTTGAGATTAGGAATTTGTTTCCATAAATCTAACCATCGACAAGAAATAACAGTAGGTGGAAGAGATAGTATCAGAAATAGAATTTCATTAGGCAATTGACTTATCCTATCAACTCCGCTACCATCAAACAACACAACAATCCCCGCAAAAAGAGTAAGAACATTGTGAGAAATAATTGTATAGTATAAATATTTATAGGAAAAAAAAAAAAAAAAAACACATAATTCAATATCATACATACGAAAGAATTTCAGAAACATATTTTTTCATTTTTATTTCGTATTTAAGATGCTAAATAGCTGTACATTTGTGTACTACTATCATATAAGAATACTTATACGTATACATGTGTTCATTATTATTTACGTTATGCGAGTGTTAAAGGTGTTATATAAATTTAGCAATGGTTATAAGATTCAAATCGATATCACCACATCAACCGGAGAGTACGATGACAAAATAAACAATCCAATAAAAGCAAGACATTAACCAAATCTTCAAAAATAAAAAATCAACAGTCAATACATTAAATTAGTAGAATAGAGATTAGGGGTGTACACGGTCTGGTTTGGTGCGGTTTGATATCAAAACCAAATCAAACCGAAAATTACAGTTTAGTAATTTTTTGAAACCAAACCGAACCATACTTGCATTAAAACCAACCCAAACCAAGCCGTATTAATATGGTTTGGTGTGGTTTGGTTTGCGGTCTCTAAATATTTTTCGTTTGCTTCTTTTTTATACTATAAAAGATGTTTGTACTTAAATTTCAACTAGTAAAATAAAATATATTCTTTTATGAAATCAAAATTGACTATAAAAAGGAGTTCATAACACAACAATAATCATGTACTAAATCTAACATTTACATACAAAAGTAAATAATTAAGAATTGAAATAAAATTTAGAAATATACTTAAATGCGTAAAAAAGAACCTCTAACTGGTTGGAAGTAGTATTATTTTATATAAGAAAATTAGATTGAATTGTATCAACTTATTTTTCATTAGTTAATATTTCTCAACGATGTTAGAATATTAGACAATGTAATATGTCAAAAATAATAAATATTTATTATGGTTTAACGGTTTGGTTTGGTTTGGTTTATATATTTTTTTAAAACCAAACCTAAACTGTAAACCATAATTTTTGAAAATAAATAATCAGACCATATTTTTTCAAACCGTTAACCAAACCAAACCGTATGATACGTTTTTTTTTTTTTTTTTTTTGAACAAGTTTAACAAGAAATTTAAAGGCCGTGTCATAGAGAACTCGAACTCGGGACCAAAGGTCCCCAAAGGCTAACCTCTTACCACTAGGCCAACTCAAGTACACAAACCGTATGATACAGTTTGATCCGGTTTGATTTACGGTTTAAACCAAACTGTGAACATCCCTAATAGAGATGACATTAATCAATTTGACGAAACTCCAGGGGAATGTGGTTGGGTATTCTGGCTCGAAGCTGTTGTTGTATGAGGATCTGCCTCTGGGTTCGCATATCCGCTGGCCGCTGCGTTTTCAATATCACTCCTACGCCAAACTGAACTGCCAAGAATTACCTTCCGAAGCGCAACACAATTCTCCCAAATGTAAGTCACCAATTCCACGACTTGATCACTACAATCCCCATCCAGCCAAATCGTCATTTGGAACGTCAACACTTTGAGATTTTGATGCCGAGATCTCTCAACAATATCCTTCACCACTCCCATCCTTCGTCGATTGGAGCGACGAAACAGCATGTTCATGAGAAGAGGTTGGTATAGTAAAATTAACATGGAAAATGCAGGCTGATTCACCAACCTTTAATGTGAACTCTCTAAGAAGAGGACATGTCAAAACAGAGTTCACGACATTCGATGACCAACGTCAAGAGTGGCATTTGAGGCAATGTTTTGAAAACCAGATCGGACATTGAACTGGTCGTTTAACTGGGTCACCAGACCACTGGTCCGACAGGTTGACCCGCTCTTAAAAAACCGGGGTGATCCGTAAATATATTATTATATTATACTATTTAATTTATAAAATATATAAATATTTGAATTATAAACATGTTTTAAGTTTCATACTTGTATCAAATGAAAAACAATATATAAATTAATGGTATTGGTTCGACTATGCATGAATAAAATGAAATATTTTCACATCAAAATATATACTAAGATAAGTTTTAAATTAATACATTTACAAAAATTCCAACTAATTATTTTTTATATGTTCTTTTATTATCATAATCGTCTTTTTATGTATGTCAATTTTATATAAGAAATACCAACTAAACTCAAATTATAATTCAAAAAATATTGATTGCTAATAATATGGTAAATTTTATTTTAATATTGATTTCAGTAGTAATATATGGTTAAATATATTTATAGTTATTTTTCATTACATATTGATAGGTAGTTCAGTTGGTTATCAATTGGTCTATAAAAAAAGGTCATTGGTTCAATTCTCAATAGATATATAATTAAGTTTTTTTTTAATTGAACCGGGTCGCTGGTTTTGACCGGGTTTGACCAGTTTCGATCAGTTCACTCCGGATCACAATGATAACCCACCTACCACAGAACCAGACAGAATAGCCAACCAGTTCGCAGTTAAACCGGTAGAAACGTCTGATCTGGTACGGGTTTAAAAACACTGATTTGAGGAAAGTCTTTCTTGAAGAGTGCATATATAAAAACAAAACAATGAATACTAAGAACAAAACTAAAACAAGAAAAATAGTGACTTATTAAAAGGGGTGTGTATATTTTGATTTTTTTTTATCTAAGAGTGGATATTTGACCTTATTACCTCAATAATCATAATCCTATTCTATTTTATTCTTATTGAAAAAAAAATGGAAAATAACCCTTATTTCCTTAAGTATTTATCAATTGGAAGAAAATCCGTACCATATATTAATAAAATATACACGAGGAAAACCACAAATATTCATAGGAATGAGCCAATTGCGTCATTCCTTGTTAGAGCTGGCTTCAAGTTGGCGAATGGCGACTCTAAGCGAATTAAAATACTAATATTCTTATCCATTTTTTTAAATTATTTATTTTCCCAAAAACAAGAAATGTAAAAATGTACAATTCTGTAAATTCCAACGCCCATCATCGCCTATAAAAAAATGTTCCATTTCTCTTGTCTTCGTCCGTAAAAAAATTAAAAAATAAAAAATAAAAAAAAAATACTAGACGAGAGTGATAATCACCAAGCAATTTTACCATATTTTCAAGGAATTATTTTTCGAAAATCTTTGCTATTTTTGGGTGCGTGCAAAAATGTCTCTGCTCAGCGATCTTATCAACTCGAATCTTGATCGAATTTATTTTCGTAGAGTAATTAATGCACGTAGATAAGAAATTAATGAATACGAAAGCAAAAGGAACACAAGGAATTTATGTGGTTCGATCTATTAGAATAGATCTACATCCACGGGCGGAAAGAGTATGGATCTTTATTGCTAGTATGTGTATAGCTTACAAGATTCTTCCCCCTCTTCAATCTATTCTAAACCCCTATTTATAGGTATTTACATATGAAATCCGACTAGGATTACAAGTCTTTTCCTATTAGGACTCTTTGGCTTGATCTCCTCATTTATTGGATAAACACCGAGCTTCTATATCTCTTGGAGCTTGAATTGTAGTCGATGTAGGAGTTGCCTTGGTGTAGAAGTCTCTTTGAAGTAGGTTGTAGCTGACTGGGCCGAGTTGCATAAGGCTTTAGTTGGGCCGAGCTGCGTTGGCCGAGCTTAACTGTCGGGGCCCAATTATATTGGGCTCGATGCTTGGGCCTAGTAGCTAGGCCATATCCTATCACATCCCCCCCCCAAAAAGATATGGAAGTGAGGGTGCGGTTCGGGGTAGAAGGTTGAAGTAGTAGTGAAAGTGCATTGCCCCGTCGAAATTAGAATTTCGACGAAGTCGAAATGCGTACCGCCTCGTTAGGATGAGGTCGAGCTTAATTTCACATTGCCCCTTCGGAAATTAGATTTCGACAAAGTCGGAATGCTTACCACCTCATTAGGACGAGGTCGAATTAAAATTCACATTGCCCCTTCGGAAATTAGATTTCGACGAAGTCGGAATGCGTACCGCCTCGTTAGGACGAGGTGAAGCTTAATTTCGCATTGCCCCTTCAGAAATTAGATTTCGACGAAGTCGGAATGCGGTGCTTAATTTCGCATTGCCCCTTCGGAAATTAGATTTCGACAAAGTCGGAATGCATACCGCCTCGTTAGGACGAGGTGAAGCTTAATTTCACATTGCCCCTTCGGAAATTAGATTTCGACGAAGTCGGAATGCTTACCGCCTCATTAGGACGAGGTCGAATTAAAATTCACATTGCCCCTTCGGAAATTAGATTTCGACGAAGTCGGAATGCGTACCGCCTCGTTAGGACGAGGTGAAGCTTAATTTCACATTGCCCCTTCGGAAATTAGATTTCGACGAAGTCGGAATGCGGTGCTTAATTTCGCATTGCCCCTTCGGAAATTAGATATCGACAAAGTCGGAATGCGTACCGCCTCGTTAGGACGAGGTGAAGTTTAATTTCACATTGCCCATTCGGAAATTAGATTTCGACAAAGTCGGAATGCTTTGAACAGCACGACTTCATCAAAGATGAAGTTTAGGCTTTAATTAGCACGACCTCATCTTCAGACGAGGTTTAGGCTCTTCTCCGTTTTAAACAAAGGCCGTATCTTTATTTTTAACCGAGGTGGTGCCTCCTTGTTTTAAACAAAAGTAGTTCTTCCTCGCTTTTAACAAAGGTGGTGCCTTCGTTTTAAGCAGAGGTAGTTTGTACTTCTATTTTTAACAAGGTTAGGTTGGTACGCGCGTTTGGAATTTACCCCAAATATGGAGTTTATTAAGTTACCCTCGTCAGGGTTTAATAGCTCTACCTCGTCATAGGACGAGGTTTTGGCTTTAAATAGCTCTACCTCGTCATATGACGAGGTTTTGGCTTTACATAACTCTACCTCGTCATAGGACGAGGTTTTGGCTTTAAATAGCTCTACCTCATCATATGACGAGGTTTTGGCTTTAAATAGCTCTACCTCATCATATGACGAGGTTTTGGCTTTACATTACTTATTTGTCGAGATAATATGCATAAGTGGAGTAGAGAGAGATGTGCAAGATGTATGCAAGACCCTAAAAAGATGACCTAAATGACCTAAATGAACTATATGGACTATATGAACTTGGACATTACTCTCGGCCACTTGTGCAAGGTATCTCTTTAAATGAGTAATGTGCCGTGCACGGGATATTGACTTACCGGATAAGTGAACGAGCTTGTACGACCCTTTGCCGAGGACTTCTTCAACTTGGTATGGTCCTTCCCATGTGGCTTCAAGCTTGCCGAGCCTTTCCGCTTTACTGACCTCGTTGTTCCGAAGTACGAGGTCGCCTGCTTAGAATTGTTGGTACTTCACTCTTTGGTTGTAGTACCGAGCTACTTGTTGCTTGTACTTGGCTTCTCTTATCTAGGCGAGCTCTCGTTTCTCTTCCAACAGATCCAGTTCGGTTCGGAGGTCTTCCTCGTTAACTTCGGCTGTGAAGTTGAGAGTGCGCGGGCTCAGCAGGCCGATCTCTACCGGGATCACTGCTTCAGATTTATACACCAAATTATAGGGTGTTTCACCATTCGAGGTCCGGGGAGTTGTGTGGTATGACTATAACTTGGGGTAAGTTCGCTACCCAATCTCCTTTGGCTTTATCGAGGCGAGCTTTAAGTCCCTTGATGATCGTCCGGTTTGTGACTTTAGTCTGGCCGTTTGCTTGGGGATGGGCTACCGAGGTGAACTTTTGCTGAATATGTTCACACCATTCTCTAAACGTTGTCTATGAACTGCGTCCCATTGTCCGAGATGAGGATATGGGGTATGCCAAAACGGCATACTATGTTCTTCCAGACGAAGTTGAGGGCGTTCTTGCTCGTGATTTTTCCTAAGGGTTCAGCTTCCAGCCATTTGAGCCTAAAAGGCGATGGCTACGATGAGAAACTAGAATTGGCCGAGATCTTTGTCTATTGGACCGACGATGTGTATCCCCCGTTGCATGAACGGTCACGGGCTTTACATGCTGGTGAGGTTGGAGACTTGCTCAAGATTTTTCTAGCTTCGAGCTTATCGCTGGGTAATTCGCCTTTCTCCAAGTAATTTTGAAAGGGTCATCTAGTTAGGCTCGTCGTCAGTTACTGGGTTGACCTCGGCTTCGTCTATACTTCGGTGTTTGACTTCTTCCACGGGAGGGCTTGTGGATGACGAGGCTAATTTGCTTAGTGCATCTGCTCAGCTGTTCTGCCCCCTCGGGATGCGAACCAACTCAAAATACGAGTAGTATTGTTGTCGGCTCTTGGCTTTATGGAGGTAACTTTTTATTCTGTCCCTTTAGCTTCGTAACCTCCTAGCATGTGGCTCACTATAACTTGAAAGACTGTAAAATTGTACAGCTCGTGTCTGGAGACTTTAAGCTAGGCGAAGTCCGGCGATTAAAGCTTCATACTCCACTTTGTTGTTTGTTGTAGGGAAGTCGAACCGAAGTGCATAAGTTGTCTCATGTCCGTCTGGACCGAGGAGTATGATGCCTGCCCCGCTTCCCGAATTCCCCGAAGCCCCGTTCACATATACTTTCCACCAATCTTTAGGCAGTTCTTTTGTAGGTTCGGCTTCGGCTTTTTCGACGTGGGCTCAGATGGCTTCGGTGTTTCATTAGCACTTGCCGAAGTGACAGGTCGGTGAGGACCTGTTTGGGTGTGCTTGGAAACAGGGTTGCAGCCTCCTTGCAGCGTTTACTAATGCCAGTGCAATCTTTCCTAGAGGCTGGTACCGGATCCTTATCGGAAAAGGTGATGATCTTGTCCTTTTTGAACCTCTTATGTGAGGGCTCGTCCGTTTGAGGACTTCGGGCCTCAGCTTTGAGAGAGGACTTTGAGCACCTTGAGGGAGCCCTGTAACGGCTATTATGACTTTGTCGAACTGAGGTTGGTCCTCATCCTCGTCGTCTTCATTGCGCTTTACCTTGAGTGTGGGCTTCGTACTTGTCAGAACGTCGGCCGCGACTTTGGTACCTCTTGAGGGTGCCGTCGGGCACCAATTGCTCCATGACGCAGTTTGTAGATCTCTGTCCTCGGCCTCGTCAACGGGGTGAATTGACTTCGTTCCTGATTTTGATGAGGTACGAGTCTGGATTCCAAGGGTGCACGCTGGAGCCTGTCGAAGGCACTTTGCCGACTTTGGCCTCGGTCATTCTGATCCTCCTTCCGATCCAATAGTTCGGCCTTGTCGGCTTCGCGCTTGCACCTATCAACTTTGTCGGCTCTTGCAAACCGATCTGCTATGATCCATAATGGCTTCGTAGTGCGAGGTAATTGTCCTCATCGCGCCGAGGTGAGACAGTGTCGCGCCGAGGTGAGATGACGTTGCGGCGAGGTGAGATGCGATGGTGGCCCCGTTGGCAGATCCCGGCATCCCGTGCGTCTACGATCCTGACGCTAGGGGACTTTTGCCGATGCCGCGATCCGGAGGTAAGCTTCATGCTCTCCACCATCTTTGCGTGAGGGTTGTCCTTTTTCACGGCTGAGCGTTGTGTTATTTTTGGCAAGCTGGAGAAAATCTTGCTATGCTTATCGAACATGCTCAACGTGTCCGTCTGGAGTCTGGCCTCTGGCGTGTTCCTTCCTAGATAGCCGGTATGTTGCCGGGTTTAGATCTTGCGCCTGGCTTGCCTCGCCTTTGTGGATTTCGGCTTCCTGAACCGGTGGATTTGCTGTTGGACCTTGTTGGCGGCGGTAGCGGCGGCGATTGATCGTGTTGGAATCCTCTCAACGAGTAGAGCATGTTTCAGGGTGGTTTCGTCCGATTTGGTGGTGATTTCAGTCCGGAATTGGCAAATAACAGAAGCTGCTCCGAACGAATCGTGATTTCGCGAGCAGCAGCACGAACTTCCAGACGTGATTCCTGCCATACCGGTGATCGGTTTTCAACGAGCAACCTACTGTTGGAATCCTCTCGACGAGTAGAACATGTTTTCGGGTGGTTTCGTCCGATTTGGTGGTGATTTCAGCCCGGAATTGGCGAATAACAGAAGCTGCTCCGAACGAATCGTGATTTCGCGAGTCGTGCAGCAGCACGAACTTCTAGACGCGATTCCCGCCACACTGGTGATCGGTTTTTGATAGGCAATCTACTGTTGGAATCCTCTCGACGAGTAGAACATGTTTCCGGGTGGTTTCGTCCGATTTGGTGGTGATTTCAGCCCAGAATTGGCGAATAACAGAAGCTGCTCCGAACAAATCGCAATTTCGCGTTTGGGGGGATCGCGTTGGTCTTCCTGTCATGGCTGTAGATTACCTAGAAAAATTTGGATCGAAAATCACAAATTTTTGTTTCCCACAGACGGCGCCAGTGATCGAACTTATTTTCGTAGGGTAATTAATGCACGTAGACAAGAAATTAATGAACACGAAAGCAAAAGGAACACAAGGAATTTACGTGGTTCGATCTATTAGAATAGATCTACATCCACGGGCGGAAAGAGTATGGATCTTTATTGCTAGTATGTGTATAGCTTACAAGATTCTTTCCCCCTCTTCAATCTATTCTAAACCCCTATTTATAGGTATTTACATATGGAATCCGACTAGGATTACAAGTCTTTTCCTATTAGGACTCTTTGGCTTGATCTCCTCCTTTATTGGATAAACACCGAGCTTCTATATCTCTTGGAGCTTGAATTGTAGTCGATGTAGGAGTTGCCTTGGTGTAGAAGTCTCTTTGAAGTAGGTTGTAGCTGACTGGGCCGAGCTGCATAGGGCTTTAGTTGGGCCGAGCTGCGTTGGCCGAGCTTAACTGTCGGGGCCCAATTATATTGGGCTCGATGCTTAGGCCTAGTAGCTAGGCCATATCCTATCAAATCTCTCCGATATTTCTGAGAAAATCATCGCCGAGTATATTTGGTCAGTTACTTTTCTTTTTCTTTCCTTTTTTTTAGTGATTTTTAATTTGTGGTTTATTTTGGATTTTTGATTCTTCATGTTACGTTCTTCAAATTTTAACTGATGAAGATTATTGTTTTAGATTACTATATCTTGTTTTTCCCGGAAAAAAAAAAAACCCGAAAAAAGAAATTGTATAATGTGATTTCCAACTACAGTAAAACCTTCATACAGTAATACTCTACATATGAATAACCTCCCTATAGTAATAAAAAATTATGGTCCCGGCTCGAAACCAGTTATATTTAGGAATAACCTCTACATTGTAATAAAGTATATTTTTTTCCGGTCCCGTCTTAAGGACTTATGCCTCCATATAAGAATAAATCACAATTATATATAAAAATATATATAATATCATTACACAAAATTTAAGATGACATAAAATACTTATTTATGGTTGATTGTGAAAATATTTTAAATTTATGGTTGACACTATATCCTTCAATTTGCGTGTACGTAATAACTTATCTACATATACACCCTATTGTTGAAGCCAAAAAGATTCCAACTTAACAAGGTGAATACATAGTTTAGTCAAATTTATATTAATTAAGTATATGAATATGCTAAATGTATCTATATGATATACTCCATCCATTTCACTTAACTTGGCTCAAAATTTTTTGGCTTGTGCTGACACGCTTTTCCACGCTTCTTGATGATGGGTTTTAAAATGGATTTTTGAAGAATTATTTTTTACGGGATACTACGACAGTCGTAGTATCCCGTAAAAAAAATAATTCTTCAAAAATCTATTTTAAAACCCATCATCAAGAAGCGTGGAAAAGCGTGCCAGAAAAGCCACTATTCAAATGAGCCAAGTTAAGTGAAATGGAGGGAGTAATATTTTTCTTCAATATTTTTATTATAAAAATAAATTAATTTTTTATGTAAAATTCTATATAAGAATAACCTCCTAGTATTAATAATTTCTTCCGGTCCCGACGATATGACTGTATAGAGGTTTTACTGTAGTTTGGAACTAATATATATGTATGTATGTATGTATGTATGTATGTATGTGAATTTGATGTATTGATGATGGATCAGGATCGGAGGATCGGGACTAGACCTCCGAAGCAAAGCCAGAGTAAGGATTTCCAAATCCTCTCGAAAAAAGTTCTTTCATTTTTTATTTTATTTTATTTATTTTTTATGCTTAATTTTCGGATTTTCAATCGTTGTTGGACTAATAATTTAATTTGTATATGTTGCAAATAATTCACACTATCGGGCCCCGTCTCCGATCCGTCGAAGCTGCCAAAATGGAACTACGATGGCTCGAGCACCTAGCAAGCACCCGGGGAAGACTCCGAGGTCATCATATAGTAAGCTTTCTGCGCGTTTCTTCTATTATTGTGTAACATTTTATATTTTTCTAATGACCACAACATACCAAAGAAAATTGTAAATGCGCGCTTGTGTATGAATGTGTTGTGTTGCTTGATAAAAAAGAAGAAAAAAAAAAGTTACAGAGTTCTCTCTTCACTTATACTCCGTACTTGCAAAGTTGACCAATTTGAGCAGAATATGATATGTTTGCAATTTATATCTACACGTGACAACTGTCTGTAGATACAATAGAAGACATATACTCCCTCCGTCTCACCGAATTCGCCTTGTTTCTTTTTTGCCTTTTTTGGCACGCTTTTTCACGCTTATCGATGATGGGTTTTAAAATGGATTTTTAAAGAATTCTTTCTTTTACGGGATACTACGACTGTCGTAGTATCCCGTAAAAGAAAGAATTCTTTAAAAATCCATTTTAAAACCCATCATCGATAAGTGTGGAAAAGCGTGCCAAAAAAGCAAAAAGAAACAAGGCGAATTCGGCGAGACAGAGGGAGTATATGATATGAATTTCCTTGGGTCAAGAATTTAACTCATATAAATCTTTGATTTTTTAATGTTATATGAAGCCTATTCTTCACTAAACTATTGCGTTTTTCCTTTAATAGTCCTCAGGCAATCTACCCTGATCCTTTCAGAAGAGGAAACCACATCCTTGTAAGAATTTTCCATTTTCACCTTTATTAATTGCAGAAAAATAAATCCTAGTAATATTAGTAGACACTGCTACAAAATAATATTATGGCCCATGGGGTGTTCTAATTTCAAATTATTTGAGCTAATTATATGATTCAACGCCATTTTCACAAAATTTTGTAACACGATTTTGTGAATGTTGACATGGTATTTTGCACGATTTTGTGAATGTTGACATGGTATTTTGCATTTAATAATTATGTATTTCAACGATCCATCTATTCACTTGTGTATAAACAAATTGCATTGTTGAAGATATATATTTTTTCGGAAGAATATAAGGTATAATTAAGTACACATTACAATTTTTATTTTTATTTTTATTAGGCAAACACAACACACTCACACTCACACACACACGCAACCGGAGTGACTCGAATTCCCGACCTTTTGGATCGGAGGGGAAGTGTCTTACCAACTTAACTGCGCTTCGTTTTATACACATTGTTGGGAACCCTTTGAAACTGAGTTTTGATAATGAATGCTATTAGAAACCACACTTAGATAATAGGTTTTAAGTGGAACAGGCTGGTCTCCGTGTTTGGATCAGTCAAGCTTTACTCGGACAGGTTGCTCATGTAAAGGTCAAGGTTGGAAGTGCAACCTAGTACCTAAACCACCCAATCTGTCATACTGTTCCATTAAGTAAATTGTCTATGTAACCTGCTCTTACCATGCCAGAAGATCTCACACGAAGGTTACAAAGAGACTGAAGACAGTTCGAGGTATAGGAAGCTCGACCTATGAAGACCAACCTGAGCTGTGGTTGAGAAACCTGTTCTCACCCAATTTGCATGTTCACAACTTGCACCACTGTAACCTGTCTTGCATGAACACTTGTCTGAACTAAAGTTTCCTTTGAAAACTATGTTGAAAACTGTTAGCCAACCTTTCCACCAAACTTCCGCACGCAGGTTAGTTTTGCAAGCTTAGCAGTTTACTATTTGAGCTAGAAAAACTAAACTGCTCTGATATACTGTAGTGACGACTCAGTAAGATCAAACTGTTTTGAAAAATTAAAAACTGTTGGCTAATTGGTGTATCCCCCCCATACACCAATAACTATTTATCGGGACCTACAAGTGGTATCAGAGCGGTGGTTCTTTTGACCACTGCTTCTGCATACTAGAAGCTTTTTGTGCTTTTGTGTCAAATTGAACTAGATCTCTAGACTTGTGTTTGTGCATACATACATAAACTGTCATTATGGAAGCTTCACTTCTCCGCGTCTGTGAAGATTTCTCTGTGCAGGGATATGAAGACTGGAGCTTCGAATAAAGATGTGCCTCCAAGCTCATCATGTGCTGATGTGGGATGTCATCGAGAATGGTCCAACACCAATCTACGAACCCTACGATACTGATGTTTCTGGAGAAAAAGTTTCCGAAGCAACGTATGTGCCAAAGATCAAAGATCCCAGAAAATACACAACCGAAGAAAGAAAGGAAGCTGGACTTGACAGCTTCGCAAAAGGGTTGATCTCTAGCACAGTTAAGGGAGTCCACCTGGCCAAGATAAGAAATCTTGAAACTGCAAAGGAAATGTGGGACACCTTAAAAGCCATAAGCCTTGGATCAACATAAATGCTGGAAAACAAGCTGTCAGTGGCATGCTGTAAATTTGAAGAATTCAAAATGCAGCCAATGGAGACCATTGATCAGCTCAAGAACAGATTCACAACGATCACTTTGGAGATCGCAGCTCTCAAGAAAGATAAATACACACAGCGCGAACTCAACCTCGAAGTTATCCAATACAAGGTTGATACTAAAACCTCATTTTCATATTCAACTAACTCCGAACATGCAGGTATTGAAATACCTGAAATGCCAACGTATGAAGAGTTTTAACAACAACTTGATGACTACAAGAAGCTCTCGGAAATGTTTAAGCAAGTAGTCATAGAAGGATCCAAGCTGGAAGATGAAAACTTGAAACTCAAAACTGCCTTAAATGAAAGCTTCACTCCCTATGATGAAGCAAAAGAAAAGGAGATAAAAACCCTAAAAGTCCACATGGGTTAATCAACTTTAAGGGAAGAACACCTTAAAGAAATGCTCACTGAAAGGGATAGTGAAATCAACAACTTGAATGGCAAACTGATGGATCTCTCAAAAGAGCATGAGAAGCTGTTGCAGAAAGAGCTCAAGCTTCAACAAGTCCTGATGAAAATGAACAAAAATGGTGAAAAGCTTAAAGCCTTGCAAGCTGCCCAGAGACCTGCTCACATAAAGCTTGGCATTGGATTCCATGGTCAAACCAGCAGAGCCAAAGAGAAAGAGAAGGTCGTGTTTGAGAAAGAAAAAGGAGTGGTTGAAAGCAAAGCTCATCACACTCTACCAGACAAACAGCTCAAACTGAAGAATCCAGCTCAACAACCTCAATCAATCTTGGTGAAGGAGCATGGAAAGCCTGCTATCAAGAAGCAGCAACTAAGGACGTCAGTTGAACAGAAAAAGGTTGAGATTCCTAGGAAACTGTATGGTCAACCTGCTTATCAAAAGGGAAGCCAACCTGCTCCAAGAAAAGTGCAAACTGCTAGCAGAAGAAAAGGAGTCTCTCATCCAAGAACCATTTAAACTGCTCAATCACAACGAAACAATCACTATGAGCAGCGAGCAAATCGACAAACACTTGATAATGAAGGTTACTGGTACGATCATCATTGGTACCAATATCCTGAGCTGTCAAGAATGCTCTATCAATTTCCATATGGAAGTGGATTTGGAACTGATTGCTGCAGATGTGGATATATGGAGCAATGTTATCAACATGATCATTATCAACTTGCTCATTATCAACAGAAGTCCGCATATGAAACCTTCCACTCAATAAATGAGCAATGGATCAAGCCACGAGTCAACAGAAGGAGTTTCCAAAAGAAGAAGCTTGGAAACCAAGCTGCTAAAACTCAACCTGCTAACAAAGCACCCAAATTCATATGGGTTGTTAAAACTGTCTAATTGCAGGATGGGAAAACTCAAAGGAGGAAGCGAGCATCTCGCGGCGCGATCTGGATCATTGACAGTGGATGCACAAAGCATATGACCTGCGACAAAAGCTTGCTTACAAACTTCACTGAATGTGATGGACCTCTAGTTGCTATTGGAGGAGACTCTAAAGGGAAAACAAGAGGTTACGGTAATTTAGTTGTTGGTAAAACAACAATATCTAATGTCACATATGTTGAAGGTTTAAATCATAATCTCTTTTCTGTAAGCCAGTTCTGCTCTACCGGAAAAAGAGTAGAATTTTCTGCTAACACATTTGCTATAAAGAACAAGGAAGGAGAAGAAATTCTTCTTACCGGTATCTTGCAGGATAACTTGTACATAGTACAATGGTCAGATGAAAAAGAAACCTGTCTGGTCACCAAATCTGCACCTGAAGTTAGCTGGTATGCACAAGAGACTGTGCCACTTAAACTTCAAAGCCATCAACAAGCTTGCTCGCAAGAAGCTCGCAGATGACCTTCCAGATCAAGTCTACTACAAAGATCATGTTTGTGAAGCCTGTCAAGCTGGAAAGCAGACCAAATCATCATTTCCAAGTGTTGTAGCTCACAACACAAGTGGAATCTTGGAATTACTCCACCTGGATTTATTCGGTCCAGTGACTCCTAGAAGCATTAATGGTAAAAGTATATTCTCGTTATTGTTGATGATTACTCACGATATACTTAGGTTATTTTCTTACATAAAAAGAAGGAGACACTAGTGGAGCTACCTGCGCTGCTCACCAAACTATCAAACATGAAGAACAAAAGTGTGATCTCAATCAGATCCGATCGTGGAACATAATTTCTTAATCATATGATCGAGTCCTACTGTACCAGAAATGGAATCACACATCAAACTTCAGCAGCTCGCACACCTCAACAGAATGGTGTTGTTGAACGACGCAACAGGTCTCTAAAGGAAGCAGCTCGCACAATGCTGAATGAAACCAATCTTCCCAAGAAGTTCTGGGCGGAAGCTATCAACACAGCTTGCTACACTCAAAACAGATCAGTCATTCACAAACGACATGGAAAAACTCTATACGAGCTGTGGAAAAATAAGAAACCTCGATTTAAATATCTTAAAACTTTTGGTTGCGTGTGTTACATTCATAATAATGGGAAATCACAGTTAAAAACATTTGATAGCAAAGCAGATCCAGGAATATTTGTAGGATATTCAGAGATCAGCAAAGCCTTCAAAGTTTTTAACAAGAAAACTCAGATTGTGGAAGTAACACCACATGTTGTTTTTGATGAATCTATCTGTGAGTACAGGGAGACCCAACCTAAAGAAAGTACAGGTGAAAATCAAGAACAAGCAGGCTCCAACACGCAGTTTCGAGATGAAATACTAATATGGAGTCCAACTGACTTAAAAGAAGAAAGTCAGCCCGTACGAGATTCCAATTCACAAAATCCACCCATTCAGCAAGGGGGAACAAACCAAGGGGAAACCGAAGCTCCTCCAACCACCTCCTCTTCAACTGATCCAGAAACTCCAAAAGAACCTGCAGTCAATGCAGAACTCTCAGTGGATCAGCTTGCTGAACAATTTGAACAGCTTGACCCCTTCACTCCTTAACCTCTACCTGAGTTTGAAGATCCCTCACCAGACCCTGAACCAATTCTTACAGAAGAAAAAATCTCTCGTCGAAGGAGATGGGTCGATGCTCATCCTGAAGATCTCATTGTCGGGAACCCAAATGCGGGTGTGAAGACAAGAAGACAGATAGGTGAAAGCTGTCTACTAAGCTGTTATCTTTCCTACTCTGAACCCAAAACCGTTAAGGAAGCTCTCACTGACCACGACTGGGTTACAGCCATGCAAGAGGAACTCAATGAGTTTAAAAGAAATGAAGTATGGCCACTAGTTGATCGTCCTACACATCAAGGAGTAATTGATGTAAAATGGGTGTTTAGGAACAAGAAAGATGAAAATGCTGAAGTAATCAGAAACAAGGCAAGATTAGTTGCCAAAGGTTACTGTCAACAAGAAGGGATAGACTATGATGAGACCTACACACCAGTGGCAAGACTAGAAGCAATTAGGTTGTTTCTAGCATATGCAGCTCATCAAAGGTTCAAAGTCTACCAAATAGATGTGAAGAGTGCCTTCCTCAATGGAATTCTTGGAGAAGAAGTGTATGATGAACAACCTCCAGGTTTCGAGGAAGCAGGTCCAGAGAAGTTTACAAACTACACAAAGCAGTATATGGTTTGAAACAAGCTCCCAGAGCTTGGTATGAAACCTTGTCTACATTCCTACTGCATTCCGGTTTTAAAAGAGGATCGGTCGACATAACTTTATTTACTTTTAAGTACAAGGATGATATTCTTCTTGTGCAAATTTATGTTGATGACATTATCTTTGGATCTAGGTCAAAGTTTCTATGTGACAGGTTTGGAGAACTCATGAAGTATCAGTACAAAATGTCCATGATGGGGGAGATGAACTTCTTCCTCGGCCTGCAGGTCAAGCAATCTGCGGATGGTATCTTCATTTGTCAATCCAAATATGCTAACGAACTTGCAACCAAATTCAGTGTCCAAGATAGCAGACCACTGAAGATTCCAATGATTGCAAATGGAAAGATGGATCCAGATTCTAAAGGGAAACCTGCCAGCATGACTTTGTACAGGGGAATTATTGGTTCTTTACTTTATCTTACTGCAAGTCGACCTGATATTTCTTTTGCAGTTGGAATATGCGCTCGATATGAAGCTAATCCAAAAGAATCTCATCTAGAAGCAGCCAAGAAAATTCTTAGATATGTCAAGGGAACTGCAAACTTCGGTTTATGGTACCCTTGTGATGATAATTTTGAACTAACTGGCTATGCAGATGCAGATTATGGAGGATGCAAACTGGATAGAAAATCCACATCAGGAACCTGTCAGTTTCTTGGAAGCAAATTGATTTCCTGGTTTTCAAAGAAGCAAACTTCAGTTGCTACTTCAACAACAGAAGCTGAGTATATGGCGACAGGAAGCTATTGTGCATAGATTCTTTGGTTGAAACAACAACTCAAAGATTATGGAATCACAGTTCGCAAAGTTCCTATCTTCTGTGACAGCACAAGCGCTATAACATCCACTGTGAATCCTGTCTACCACACCAGATGCAAGCATATTGATATAAGGCATCACTTCATTAGAGATCATGTGGAAAAACAAGATATAACAGTTGAGAAAATCCATATTGACATCCAAAGAGCTGATATTCTAACGAAACCTCTTATGGAAGAGAGATTTAACATGCTGTGTGGAAAGCTTGGAATGCTCAGAATAGATACACAGTCTAAGTCAGAAAATAAAAGCAGTTCTCTAGTGCAGGTCAGCCAAGAGCAGACTGACTTGGAAACTGCATGCTAACAAAAGCAGTTCGCTAGAGCAGGTCAGCCAAGAGAAGACTGACTTGGAAACTGCAGCTCAAAAGAAGCAGTTCGGTAACACTGCAGCTTGAAGCCACAAACAGCGTTGAAAGTCAAAATTACTGGCCAACCTTTAAGGGAGAACTGGAGATATCGTATCAATCTCCATTTAATTCTTAGCAGAATTTATTATTTCCTCTCCTTATCCTTTCAAAAATCTTTTTAAAATCTTTTTACTGTTAAGTGTTTGAAAAGTCTTTCACGAAAATCGAGGGATTTATATCAATCTAAGAAGGAAAAAAGAAGAGAGAAGAAGCGCGTGAAACTCACCTTCTCTGAATCACCTTTTTTACGCGCCTTCCTCACCGTTGAGATTTATTAATGAAATCTTAACCGTTGGAGAAAACTCTATAAATAGGGAGAAATTCTTGAAATCCTTACGCGTTTCTTGAAATCCTCTGAAATCAAATTTTAAACTTTCTTTCGCTTCTCTTCAAAAATCACAAACTCACAATCATTCCTTACTCTCTGCAAAAATGTCTACAGATTCACTAAGTGCTCAAGTGAAGAAAGCAACCCCTCTCATCTTCTTTGAGAAAGTTGTTGTGCTAGACAAGTATGGATACAGAGGCCTGGATCCGATGATTGAAGCTATCACCCAATGTGATGGTTTCTTCAATATCATCACTCAACATCCGCGAGTGACGCTACCAATGAATGTTGCTTATTTGCTGTGTTCTTTGGAATCAACGGCCGGAGATCCCGCAACGGCAACCTTTCTAGTCAACGATGAAGAAGAACGACTTCATCTTCTTCCACTCGTCCTTCAGACCTACAGATTGATGGATGCAGGGGCTATCACGACAATTGATGATGTGCCCATGGATGCTGTCAACGACGTGTATCAGCAAGCTCTGTTCGAGCCCAAGAAGGTTTACGATCAGAAAACCTTCAACCGCCACGACTTGAAGTCTGAGTACAGATTCCTCTTTGAGTTCGTCCACAACGTGTTCTTTTCGTATCTAGGCTCGAATGAAGCTGTCATTCTGTTGAAATTCAAATTGCTGACTGCTGTGGTGAAGCAGTTAGATGTTAACTGGGCCAGGGTGCTAGTCAACCTGTTCATCAAAGAGGCCGCAGAGCGACCTGCCAGAATCAAGGCCAACATGCAGCTTCGTCATGGCACCAAGCTCTCCATCATACTGCAGAGAACACTTACAAATCGTATGTGGCCTGTCTGCACCGGATTTCCTGATGACAAGCTGGTTCCTCATACCTGCAACCAGTTGATCATGATACTTGGCATTCTGCCACACAAGATCAACAAAGCAAAAGGTGCAGCCAAGCAATTGCTCACTGAGATGCGCGATTCAAAGGAAGATGAAGAAAAAAGTGAAGATGACAGTGAGAATGAAGAAGAAGACAGTGACTGTGCTGAGATAGTCAGAAAAGGGAAAAGGAAGATGACAGATCCGCCGTCTGCACCCTCACAAAAGCGCACCACTCGATCTGTAGCAGCAACCTTCGTGGAGGCAGACCCCAAACCTGCTAGTCCAACGCAGCCTGCCTCTCCACAGGTTGATGTGGAACCTGCTGGTGTCAAGTCCACTCCAGGCTCCCCGTCCAAAGCTCAGGACCAAGCTCCAGACTCCGCAGCTCTTGGCTCCTCGTCCATAGCTCCTCCATTCAACAGCTCAACTGCAGTTGACAAGATGTTATCCTTCTTCAACGCAGAATTCCTTAAAATGTCTCGTAAGGTTAACATGTTGGAACTGGAAAACAAGTTGTATGTTGATGAAAAGGTTGCAGCTTTACAAGCTGAGAATGCCAAGCTGTGGGAGTTCATCAAAGCTCACATTGATGAAAAAGATGCACATGGGCAGTTCGTGATGGACAAAGGAAAGTCCAGCTAGGTGGAAACTGCAAGATCAGAAATTGTGGATAAGTCACAGTTTGCATAGGGAAGTGTCATGGACGACCTGTATCAGTCTCCATGTTTTTTGAATTATGTTCTAAATATGTCAATGATATGCCTTAATATTTCAAATGTTTAAATTTCAATGACATATCTCTTGCTTCACTTGATCAATTTATGCCTTATCAATCATTTTCATTTATTGAAGCATGTGTTTTGTTATTTATTGAAATCATTGTTAAGGATATTCTGACACATTACTTAACATTCGCACTTCACTCTCCATGTATATCAAAAGGATGCATGCACAAGTGTCCAATCGCATTAAATGCGAGGCGACGGTTGAGTGTAAGACTTGTGCGAGTGGGCATCATAGCCACCCCACGTGCTCCACACATCGCGGATTTCTAGGGTTTTAATCACATCCGCTGAATGGTTGAGATGCCTTCATCTCAACCGCTCATTCTCTCTTTTATATATGCTCAACTGTGCATCGTCTTCTTCATTTCAAATTTCCAACTACTTCTGCCATTGTTCTGCAACTCATATCTCTCAATCTCTCATGTTTTTCAGTTCTCAAACACTCTCTAGCAATGGCAGCCGAATCCTCCTCTCACAATGTCCATCAATCAACCGGTACAAGCACACAGCAAAATCTTCCAACAACTACCGAAGAAAAGATTCAATTTATTCAAGAGTACATTCTCACGGAGCCCTCTGCAAATTTCTCTACCTACGGCTATGCCGGTCTCGACAAGATGTACGCCTCCATCAAAGCTGCGGAAGGGTTTTACAAAATCATCACTCACGAGCCCAAATTTTGGCTTCTGCAACAAGTAGCCATGTTCATCCTCTCATATTTTTGCACGGAGGATGTTGACTCTGCCGCCTTCCATCTTCCGATGCCCAACCAGCCCGACGAGCCTATTCCCATTCTGCCGCTCATCTCTCGGACCTACGGCATCGCAGATTCAGGTACTGTGGAAATCCTGTATCACAAGCCCATGGGTCTTATTTTGGATATTCCGGATGCAGATCTGGAATCTGTGTATCAGAAAGCTCTGATGCAACCTGCAGAGAAATACGATGGAAAGAGGTTCTCGCGACCTCTGCTGCGACCTGCATACAGAGTTCTCTTCGACTTTGTTCACAAGGTCTTTCTTGGTTACTCTGGTAACCACGACGCAGTTACTCCAGCAAAATTCAGAATGATGACTGCAATCGTACAGGGCCTGGACGTGAACTGGGCCAGATTTCTTCTCGAGCTTATAAATGAAGAAATCAAGCAGCTCTCGATCACTTTCAAAGGTGATAAGCTGACTGAATTTCGAGTCGCCCGGAACCTGCGACTGGGCACCAAGATCTACTCCCTGATTCAAGGTCTTCACCCCAACCTCCACTGGAGTGGAATGACGCCATTCAACAAAGAAAAGGTCCCCAAGGACCAGAAGCAGCTAGAACTCATCATTGGCGTCGATAGCACAGTTTTCGCCAAGTATGACGACTCCGTCAAACCCTATCTGTATGAGATGGGAAGGTCCAACCCAGCCAAGGGTACCTCCAGTTAGAGAGACAACAAGAAGAAGAGGCAGCACGCCCCCGGGAAACCGCTTGACAGACCTTCCAAGTCTGTGAGAATCAAATCTCCAACTCCTATCTCGCGCAGGTTGCATACGGAGTTTGCTGAGATTGAAGTGCAGCACCATCCCGCTCGCCCAACCTTCGCTCTACATGATGAAGACATCACTGAACCAACAGCCTCCACTGCCCTTGCAGCTCCCAACGCACAACTTACAATTCCTATTCCCTCTGTTCGTGATATCTTCCAGGCGACAGCTCTGGAGACAGGTTTCGAGGAAGAACCTATCATCAGCAATCCGGTGAACCTCTCATCATCCCAGCTCTTCACCAGAACTCGACATCTAACTTATTCTCTCATCCGACGATGATGATGTCGAAGAAGATCCGGTGAAAACTGCAGCTACCATGCTGGTCAACTCAATCGAGATAACTGCTGAGAAGACAATTTCCGAGTCTTTTCCCGGAATCGATCTCACACCAGAGACCAGGCAGATGGCGTACAGGTTGCGAATCTTGCTCGATGGAAAGGACAAGTCTTACAGCGATCTCAAGTCCATTTTCCTGATCCATTCCATCGAAGAACTCGAGATTGAAGAGCACAACCTTGGGAAGTATTTTGGCTATGCTTCCATTCTTGAAGCTCGCGAGTACTTCAAACAGTTCGTACTGTCAAGGATGAAGAGAGAGGCCAGGGCTCTCAATATTGATTTGAAACTTTTTTACACTCTTGATCGCAACTCTTATAATTTCAGGTATCCGGAGGATGAAGAATTCAGTCCTATTCCCTCTCCCACTCAGAACAGCGAGGACACAGAGTCCGATCACGACCGTACTATCACCTATTCTGTTGCAACCGCTAGCACTCCTCTATCTGCCGTGCAAGACGACTTGAAGAAATTCATCTCTGAGGAAGTTGCCAAGGTGAAGGCAACAGAGGTCGAAGAGCACCAGAAGATTGCCAATCAAATTGAAGCAATGGACAAAGCTGCATCTGCCATGCTGGCAAATATCAAGGAGGAGATGCCAAAAGTCATTAAGGAAACTGTGGCAAGCTAGTTCGAAACCTTCATCTCAACCCGACTCAAAGCTGCAACGGACAAGCTGCTTCCCACCCAGCTGTCTGAATTGCAGGTTGCCTTGAAATCTTCCATTTCGAACCTGCAATACGAGTTTGAACAACTCAACAAGCTTGTGAACGACTTATCTGCGAAGCTTACTCAGACAACCTCCAGCTCACTAAAGAAAGAGGAGGAGATGCAGGGGAACATCAGCTCCCTGCTGCAGTTCAAAGAAAAGATAGAAACATATCTGCCCTTGATCTCTCAAGAACAATCCTCTCTGAACACCCTTCTTCAAAATCTCATCGATGATAATGCCGAAAAGGGGGAAGGAAAAGGTAAGAATACACAGGTCACATGAAGAGATAAGAAGGCACAGGCTGCTCAACCTCCTCAAGGTCGCTCTTCCCAACCTGTGATGCCAACTGCAGCTGCTCAACCTGTATCAACTGCCCCTCAACCTGCTACTTCCAAGCAGCTGTTCGCTCAAGAGAAAGCTTCGGTTGAATCCAACCTCATCTGGCTCATGGCAGAAGCTGGATACACTGCTGAAGACTGCGCAGATGAAGGCAAGCAGAAGCTGTTTTTGGCTAAACAAAGGGCAAAAGACAAAGCTCACGTCGCAAGCTTCAGAGGCCTAGAAAGCTGCAAGGAACAAGCTGACAAAAGAGAGCCAACTGATTGGCTACCAGTGGAAGATCAGCCTCTGTGGAACGAGTTCCTTAACCAGTTCATTTTGCATCACTACTGGTTGCAAATCGATGCTCGTTATACTAGTGACACCAAGATAGCCTTCCACAACTGGCTGCAAGCTTTCCCAGACCGCGAATTAATTAAAAGAGTCAGGGCGAAAGCTGCAAAGGAGAAGGTCACGCTCAATCCGCCTAAGATAGAGACCTTCCAACCTCCCACTGTCCGCGGCACTGACACTCCAGACATCAACCGAATCAATACATTCATTAGGAGTGTCGCGGCTCACTATGGATGCAAGACCACAGACTGTGACGAGTACAGATCAATTCGAGACAGCATATATGCAGCCATGAGAACTGTAAGCAAGGAAAAGATAGCTGAAGAAAGGTTCAAGACTGTGAGGAAGTAACCTGATCGTTTTCATTTACTTGATGTATCAACTCTCTGTAATCTGTGCATATCAATTCAGTTGATACTATAAATGAAAAATGATCATCTTTTGATTCCTGATGACAATCTCTCTTTGTCCAGGTCTTCGCATGTTATGCTTTAAACTCTCTAACATTTTCTGCTATGCAGTTGGCTGGACATCAAACCTTTCAACTCTTCTATACCAAAATGTAAAGTGTGGGTTTCAGCATTATCAAAAAGGGGGAAATTGTTGGGAACCCTTTGAAACTGAGTTTTGATAATGCTATTAGAAACCACACTTAGATAATAGGTTTTAAGTGGAACAGGCTGGTCTCCGTGTTTGGATCAGTCAAGCTTTACTCGGACAGGTTGCTCATGTAAAGGTCAAGGTTGGAAGTGCAACCTGGTACCTAAACCACCCAATCTGTCATACTGTTCCATTAAGTAAATTGTCTATGTAACCTGCTCTTACCATGCCAGAAGATCTCACACGAAGGTTACAAAGAGACTGAAGACAGTTCGAGGTATAGGAAGCTCGACCTATGAAGACCAACCTGAGCTGTGGTTGAGAAACCTGTTCTCACCCAACGACAAGAATTGTGTCAGTGTACGGTACTGCAAATCCTGACACACTTCCAACGGCTCTATTTCAAATGCTTATCTATAAATACCTCAACGCATTCCAGAAAGAAGTACGGGAAACTCAACACACAAGCCAAAACTCTGCAGAAATCTCAAGCTGAAATTCATTCAATCAACACTCGAAATTACTAGAGTTTTCCCAAGTGTTGGTCATTGTAGATTTCTAATCTTTCTGGAATCTGTCTTACTAGAACACATCACACACACTCTCACTACCATCAAAGTTGGAAACCTAGTGTAGTTGATTGAGTTGTATTTCTTACGACGATAGCTATTCACAGCTTTCTACTTTGGATAGTAGCACTAGTCATTTAATGTTAGTAAGATTGCATGAAAAGTTTGTATGTAAGTAAGAAGAGACACGACTCAAGAATCGTGCTAGATTCAGTCTAAGAGAAAGACTTGAATTTGGACTGGACCTCTACCAGTGTTAAAAGGAGCGAAATATCTCAAGTTAAGGGATTATAGATTCGACGGAATCTGGCGTGGACGTAGGAGCTATTTACTCCGAACCACGATAAAAACTCCTATCTCTTGTTATTTACTTATTCATTTACATAGTTTGCATGTTCACAACCTGCACCACTGTAACCTGTCTTGCATGAACACTTGTCTGAACTAAAGTTTCCTTTGAAAACTGTGTTGAAAACTGTTAGCCAACCTTTCACTCGTTTAGTTTTGCAAGCTCAGCAGTTTACTGTTTGAGCTGGAAAAACTAAACTGCTCTGATATACTGTAGTGACGACTCAGTAAGATCAATCTGTTTTGAAAAATCAAAAACTGTTGGCTAATTGGTGTATCCCCCCCATACACCAATAACTATTTATCGGGACCTACACACATTACAATTTATATAATGATACATGAATAGAAATTTTGAAATGGTGTTAGAATCCAACAATGATTGTAATTTGTAACTGTTGTTTCAAACTGAAACAATGTAAAGGTCATGCAAAAATGTAAAGAAGTAAAAGCAAAAAGTAATTGAAAAGTGAAAACTCATGTGTTGTTGATCAATAAGGCCATGTTTGCTTCAACATTTTTTGGGTATGGAAAGGGAAAATAAGTAATTGATTTCATTGTATTTTGTTTTGTTTGAGTAATAGATTATTCATTTCCTTTACTTGGGGGTGACACGATCCACCGAATTGTTACCCCTCAAGAAGGAGGGGAAACATGAAAAAAGAGAATTCCCTCACAAGTGACTCATTTCTACTATATAACAAAACAATCAATAAAAGTAACTATTATTATTACAATTCCTTTACTTGATTTGATTTCATTCCTTTTTCATTATCCAACTTGAACCAAACGAGCACTAAATTTTATTATGTTTGGAATAACTCAGATGGTCTCGGACTCCGTTACTGATCAATCAAAGCAGAATTACGACCAGTTGAGCTCCAATCAAGCTGCTCGTGAAGTGTCTCAAGTCATCATGAAGTAAGCGGCTTTCCCCCTTAGCTTTTTTTTTCAATGCATCATTGTATTTTCAAAATTAGCTTGCTCTAATCCATCTATATTTAATTTGAATTAATTAAGCCAAATTATAGGATCTCATCAAGTGTCAATCTCCTAAAATAAAAATAGCCATTATAGTAAGTAAAAGTTTAAAATAGCCAGTAATAATTAAAAGGTACGGAGTATAATAATAGCTCTATTTTATATTCAGTACCAAATTTGTCTTTATATTCTATTAACTAATTAGAATTGATAAATTAGCAGAATTCAAATCAGAAATTGGAGGTGTATTTGTATATATATTTCAATAATCTTAATTTATAATGATTTAATTTAATTTAATAGTTATTTTCTATGATTCACTCATCCAATTACGGTTTATAATTATTTTTAGCATTTAATTGAACTTTTGTTAGTTATATAATATAAAAAAAAATCAAAATTTTAGTTTATAAATGTCTATTATGATTTATAGTATAATATTTTTTTAACTTTATAAATATCAATATAATTTAAACTAAATAGTTTGTAGAAATCAAATTAATCCATTCCGATTCTTTTTTATTAATTACTGAATACACTAGTATAAGGGCAAATTTGGTAATAAATACAAAATAATGTTATTATGCCTTTTAGTTATTGATGACTATTTTAAACTTTTACTTATTCATAATGACTATTTTGATCGGCTCTCTCAAGTTAATTTCTTATGTCGCATTCTTGTAATGTGTAGTGGGCAGGATGATAGAAGCAAGAGAAATGGCCATGCGAGAAGGAAAAGGACAAAGAAGAAGAGGAAGCACAATAAAGCATGGAGTAGAAACTAAATTATTATCATATATACTTTGTAAAATACTAAAAGTTTGCAATATTTCCTGTGGAAGAACGAAAATTGAGTACTGGATCGAAACAAGAATTATACAATTGAGTCAATATAAAGCACTTCATTAATTCAATTTATAAAGGCAACAGGTCCACGTACCGACGATGGTGATAAGAAAATTGAAAAATCGATTCTAGCGGTGGAAGAAGCGGATCGGAGCTTCTCCACCACAGATCTCATTGGCGGGTACAATTATATATATATATATAGGGAAGAGATCAAGAGAAAACTAATTATTTGATGAAACTTAGAAACTTTTGTGGGCCCTAGATTTAGATCATCGAATGGTTAGAAAATTTTGGCAGATTAATATTTTTGGACAATATAATGATTATTTTACTTACTAATTAGGACAATTATGTCTTTTAGTAAATAAAGTAACCGATGGACTCCTTGTTTCATGGGATTTCATTAATACATGCTTTCTTAAAATTGTTCAATAGAATCTTAAATTGGTGGATATCTTCTTAATTTTAAATTGGAGTATTCTTTTTTAATAATTCACAGTACAAATATGAACAATATCTAAAAGAATATGCATAATGGAAAATGCACATTGTGCATCCTTAATTATGAATAATTATAGATTGTATATGCATTTTCAAAATTATTTGTATATTATATTTTTTTTAGAATACGGATATTGATGAAAAAAAATGCATATATTGTTAATAAATTGATTAGGCATTGTCGTAAGTACATAATGCATTCTCAAAATTATTCTTATTTCTCTTTTGTTTATGATAGGCATAAGAATATAAAAGAATGTGCATAAGAATATTGAAGAATATGCAACATTAAAAGTAGAATATATTTCAAAATAATTATTATTATTATTTTTTTTTGTCCAGAATATATATGTAGTTAAAATATGCATGTGATTTAACCAAATATGCACTATCAAATGAAATATAGGGTATAGGCTTTAAGGTATAAGTTTAGATTTTCAACTAGGGTTTCATTTTTTCGACTATGGTCTAGGGTTTATATTTCTAACTGGGGTTTTAGGGTTTAGTTTTCCCCTTTAGGGTTTAGTTTCCCCAACTAGGGTTTAGTTTTCCCCTCTAGAGTTTAGTTTCTCTAACTAGGGTTTAGTTTTATCGTCTAGGGTTTAATTTCTCCAACTAGGGTTTAATTTTCACCGACGATTGTTTAATTTTTCATCGCTCATATGTTGTTTTATTTTGTAAAATATATAATTTTGTAAAAACATTAATACCAAGAGAATTTTTTAGTTCGTGCAATTTTTTTACCGAGAACGTATTAGTTGTGTATATTATTATACAATTTAATGCATAAATTATCTAAAAAATACATTATTGCTAAACAAACATTACATGATCCTATCGAAATAATGCATAATGAAATAGAAACATATGCATAACAAATGATAAAGCAATGCATTTTGACACACATTGAAACTTTAATTTATTCTACCTACACGAGTAGACAAAATGATTATGCATTGGATAAAAGTGTTTATGCAACATATTGTAACCAATATGCAATATCATTGTAAGTTGATATCAATAATTTATTGATAGCAAAATATGCATTACCTTATCAAGTAAATGCATGATAAAAAAAATTAATTTATAACTACGGATGCATGACATAAATAAATAATATTGATACGAGTGAGTGCATGATAATATATCTAAAAATGCATAACAATTTAATGGAATATGCATAAATAAATATATGTGGTGCATTATCATTGTAAGTTGATACCAATAATTTACTGATAGCAAAATATGCATTACCTTATCAAGTAAATGCATGATAAAAAAATTAAATTTATAACTACGGATGCATGATATAATGAATCATATTAATACAAGTGAGTACATGATAATATATCTAAAATGCATAACAATTTAATGGAATATGCAGAAAGAAATATATGTGGTGCATTATTGGTTACACAAAAAAATAACAATTAAAATTAAACAATCCTCATAATTTCATTATTGAGATGCATAAGCTTACGTTGGCCTAAAGCAAAATAACTTTTGGTAGTTATAATCAATTTTATAAATAAATGAGATATTTAGATTCCAAATATATCGGCGCTAATATAGGCATACGAGTTGTGCAGATTTTTAGATGACACTAATACCCTCATTTAGCACTAAAAATTGCTTATAATAAAATTATTTATTCCATCCTTCATCCACGTGTATGCATCTCAGCCCTCTATTTTCCCTTTATCTATGAACTAGAAAAGTTTCTAGTTTCTATACTAAGGGGAGTTTTCACCAGAATCAAACCCTATATATATATATATACACACACACTGACGACTCCAGTATAGACCAATGGGGGTACAGTTGTACCCCCAAAAAAAAATATTTTACTACTATTTTATATATATATATATATATATATATATTTATTCATTTTAAATAATTATAATAAATTTTGAAATAGCATGAAAAATCAATTTTGAAATGACTGTTTGGTCAATTTCACTGAGAGGGATGTGTTCTGTTACGAGTTTCTGATGACGATATTGTCAATCGCTTTCAAGTAACGAAACATTGTCGAAAATTAAATTAGGTATATTTGTAATTTTACTATTTTCGTTGACATTATTATAAGATGGTAATATTAATATTATATAATTATTTTTTGCACCCCCGAATTATAAATCCTGGAGTCGCCACTGTATATATATATGGGTGAGTTCCGGTGAAAAACCCCCTAAATGTAAGAAATAAGAAGTATTATGGTCCATTGATGGATATAAAATTAATGGTCAAGATTATATCTACAATATTTTGCAAAAACTCTGCACGTATCATATATCTTTGGTTTATTTCAATTGTAAGGGTATATTAGTAACAAAAAGAAATTTGTTACGGCACATAGCATTGTAAATCCTATAGGGATTGATGATTCTCCTTCGCAGATAGTGGGATTTCTTTTAGGAAATAAGCTAAAATAATAATTAAAAAATCGAAATGCATAATAAATTTCAAGATTAGTTTTATAATGCAGTATAATTCCCAAATTTGATAATGCATATATATCTATATAGGGGAAATATGCAAAATTAAAAAAAATGCGAAATAATGTAAATCGTTGATCAATGTGTGAATTGATGCATTATAATTGTACTAAAAAATACATTATAATTACGGATGCATTATAATAATATTAAGAATGCATTATGATGAATACACGATGCATTATGATCATACACGATGCATTATTATAGTTTTAGATAGCGTGCATTATACATTATAATTGAGCATAGCATGCATCGTGTTTTATTTTTTACGAACAACTTATTTTGTGTAGGTTCATGAACATATATAATCATGAATTATGAGTATAATGCATTATTTATTTATTATTATTAGCGATAACGCATCGTGAACTCTTATGTAATGCATCTCATAGCATTTTGGTAATGCATTATGTACTTCTAAAAAAATTTAGAGTACTTATTTTCATATTGCTTCTAACAAACCAAATGAAAAATGATCCTCAAGAATTTAAAATAATGCATTTCACACCAATGTCAATGCATTTAAAGCCTGTGAACAATGCAATATCAAATCGATGTTCAGCAATATTGCATATATTCTCACGTGTTTCTATATCAATAAATGACAAAGAATCTAAATCAATGCATTTAGATAATTTAATATTAATTATCGTAATTTGGGAATGATAAAAACCCATTGAGATGTTACTGATAAATCCCCCAATTGGATTAACAATCCGTAAAAAAAATGGAGTTTTCTAAAATTTTGTATTATATTCTTCAAAATATTATAGTAAAATAAATTGCATTATCAAAATTAGACCTGTTACATTCAGAATTGAAAGAGAAAAAAATACGTAAATTAAAGATGAAATTATAACAATGAAACATGCGGAAGAAAATATGAAAGTCTCATAAAGTATATTTTCTACACAAACATAAACGAAAATAATCATTCATGAATTTTTTTGATAAAAAAATAAATACTGTATTTATGAACTATAGGTGTACAAAATAAGAAAGAGAATGGGATATCCATAAAAAAAACGGCCACCCAATTCCTTAAATTATGGAATAACCGTTCGCTCATCTAAGAAAAGTACAATATTAACCCCTATTCCTTTTAAGAGATTAGGCTTTAATTAAAACACAAAATTGTAAATGACCGTAGATCCATCCAAAATGGATGCACCAGATTATTTCTTATTTTGTACAACAAGATGGTTTTTTATATGATCTCCACTATATATATATATATATATATAGGGAACGGTTCACGTGTTATTAAATCCCGACGTGTTAAAATATTAAAAATGCTTAAAGGTATACAAAACTATGCTTAAATGTGCATAAAATTATGCTTATTATATAATTGTGCTTTTAAATATACCAATTCATGCTTAAATGAAATCATGCTTATTGTACATTGAAACCATGCTTAAATCAATGACAGCCATAGATTTGATTAAGATCAATAGTCCAGATTCATTCATATTTAACACACCAGGATTTATTAACACATGAACCAAACTATATATATATATATATATAGGGTTGCAAATGAGCAGAGTTACTCGGGACTTACTCGGTGCTCGACTCGAAAAAAGATCGTTTGAATTTGAATTCGTTAACAAACGAGCCGAGCTTGAGTTCGAGTTCTAGGGTATCCGACTCGTTTTGCTCGCGAACTTGTTCGGCTCATATATTAATCGAGCATGTTCGCGAACTCTTAATCGAACCTGTAAACGAGTTTTTGTTAGATATATATTTATATATGTTTAATAATTATGGGCAAATATATTTAAATGTAGATGTTATTATTATAATGTGTATATACCATATGTGATATTTATTAAGTATTTGATGAGGGGCCAAATAATAAATATCAATAACTTCTTTATTAATTAGTCTGGTCCCCAAAAATCGTATAATTCTCTACGTGTTTTTTTCTCCCTGTCAAGAACATACGATACAGAATAGAGAAACCGGATTCTTGGAAGGCCAATACCGTGTTTCCAATCTTCCAGTCAAGGATGGCGAATTCAGGTTAGGGAAGAACAACCTGTACCATAAGCATAATTTTGTATAGCTGTAAGCATGATTTTGTATAGCTTTAAGTATAATTCGCACTTCTCACACTATGATTTAAATCTATATGAACCAAACTATATATATATATATATATATATATATATATATATATATATATATATATATATATGAGTTGCATGGAGAACTTAAAGTTAATTGTTAAAAATAGTGCTTCTTGTCACATTCCTACTGTCATTTTGAAGATTCGTGATATGATCACTCAGACCTTGTAATTTTAATCACGATGATTTAATTTTCAGGTATCGACTGATTTTAGATTTGAGTTTAATAACGATGTTTTAGTTTTGTGATTTTTAATAATATATATATATATCATAATCATTATCATCATCATCACCGTCATTATTATTATTATTATTATTATTATTATTATTGTCGTCGTCGTCGTTGTTGTTGGTGAGAAGCTGATTCAATCAATTAATACATCTCAAAGGATGCATAATTAGTTCCCTAAAAAATATACATAATTAGCATATCTATTGACAAAAGCAATTTTGTTTTTATGAAGAATGTCGTTGCTAAAATTGAAAATATTGGATAAAATTACAAAATGCAAATACTTAAAGTTTACGTGTCTTTTCTGAAATAGTAATATAAAGGAAAGCATATACAAATTCCTTGGTATTTAAAAAATAAGTCTAGTCATATATCGGAATAATTAAGTTGCTAGTTTGATCAACTTTAAGGTTCAACCAAAATTAAGTGACGCCGACACTAAGTAGTAACGAATCTTTTCCTATAATTTGGCTATAAATTTTAGTCGTAATTAAATAATTGAAGTTTTATTTTAACTCAATAATATTTTGTTTTGAAAATTCACAAATTCACAACTTAATTCCTTATCGAATAAATCTATTAGAAATACAATACGTTTGGGTTAGAGGAGTTTAACGAAATAAACCAAAATAAAATGGCTTCGTCTTGAAGATAGCAGTAACATCACAGACCGACGAGTTTCGGCAAACTAAACGAGGCGAGGACAAAGCTTCGAAAAGAAATGCAGATGCAGATGGTTGTGTGCTTAGAAGAGCTTGCATGGTGTCATATTTAGAGAATGCGCAACATCGCCTAAATGTCTGTAGGCAGCTGCTGTACATGCTCATAACCGGACCTGAGCATAGGCCCACAAAGCTCTTGCCTAGGGCCCCAAAATTTTGGGGGCCCAATTTTTATTTTTATTTAATTTTGGTTTTTAATCTTCTTTTTGATATTGATCATGATCTAATATAATAGTCTTTTTGATTTGTGTTACCTTTAATTCCATTTGATTGAACTTTATTTGTATTTTAATTCTTACGATGTTTTGGATATTATTATTGCTTTTTTTTTTTTTTTGCATTTTTATTTTTTTCCTTTTTTGGGTATAATTTTACTACTTATAAACCGCTAAAATTCATAAAGGGTATAGAGGAATTAGTTATCGGTAAAAAAAACAAAAATAGCTTCTGAAGGACCCTTTTTTCATTTTCGCCTTGGGCCACACGAAGCACAGGACCCTTGTGCATGCTAGGCACCTAGCAAAACTCCCACTGCATCCCATCGCTAGGCATGTGGGATAGGCGTGTTCATGCCTATCACTAGTACCTAGCATTCGTGACGTGGTGTGCTGCTGTTGGTCCGATTCAAAAAAATATATTATTTATTTATTTTTTCCCCTATAAGTACTAGTATAACTATATTACACAATTTTCATCCTAATTTCTCTTACTTATCTCATTCTCATTTTAATTCCCTCGACAAATTTACCTAAAATTTTATTTTGCTAGCAATGGATCCCTCAGAGAACAATCCGTCTTGGTCTAGTTCTCCAAATTTTTTCTAAAAGAATCGACCTCCTTCAATTCCAAACGTTTCCAATGTATTTTTCGCATTTTTTGATTTTCTAGTTTTAAATTAATGTAATTTTTATTTTATTTCAATAAAATTTATAATTTGAAAATAGTTATTATTCAAAAATAATTTAATTATAAAATAAAACTAAACCCAGCCAAAATTTCATAGGCTCCACTGCAAGATTATTTAGACGCCTAACAATTCATCCATTTTTTAGCAGCGCTTACGAATTTCATAGGCATCACTGTGGATGCTCTTATAGGCACCTCACACTTGGGGAGACATGAATGCTATAATGGCATTAAAATAACTAGATGACAGTACTGGTTGTTTCCAATGTTTTAAAAACCGGACCGGACCGGCCGGTTCAACCGGTTAGACCGGGAACCAGATACAAGACCGGTCCGGTTTGGGTATGAAAACCGGTGGTCAGTTTGGCCCGGCATTGAACCGGCCGAACCGCTGAAAACCGGTGAAAACCGGAAAAACCGGCGAACCGGAGCCAGTTTTCCATAACCGGCCGGTTTAATAATTTCCCCTCAAATATAAATTTTTTAATTATGGGAGTGGGGAGATTTGAACCCTTGACCTCCCAAATTAGAGACAATGCATTGTACCACCACACCAATTCACTTATATGCCATAACATATATATATTTCATTATTTAACCAGTTTTAAATCATCCTCAACTTTAATATATAAATTTTTTGAGTATTAATATATATAATATTAATATGTATATTTTTCTTACGGATTTTAATGTGTGCTTATTCAATTTTTATGTACATATATATAATTATGAATTCTTGATATTTATCTATATATAATAAATATTATAATTATTTTTATTGATTTATTTATTAAACAGTTCAACCGGTTTAACCGATCGAACCATGACCTGAAGGTCACGCCGGTCGACCTCCGTTTCGGTTTTTAAAACATTGGTTGTTTCATGTTAAAAAGTTGGTGGAGCTGTTACAAAGGCAATCGGGCCAGACGTTTTGGGCCAAACGGAAATGGGCTTCCAAATTATTTAATTTGGACTGGGCTAACAACACAAGGTAGCCCAATTATTTTTTTTTTAGTTTTGGAGGCCCAAATAAAGCATCCAAGGCACAAACCCAAGTGAGCTGGCCGGATCGCGACGGCGCGCATGTGTGTGCGCGACTTGCGAGGGAGATCAGAGTTGAAACCAAACCTCCCATGGAACTTGATAGTATCAGAGTATATTTTATGTATTGTATTTCCTTTGTATAGACTTTGTCCCACATTGGTTCTGTAACCAATCATTCTTCTTGTATCTGTATATATATTCCCTTATCAAATATGAATAATATATCTTTCCAATATATCTATTATGGTATAAGAGCAAATTTGGCAAAAGCCACAAAAGATCCTCTCTTTTTTTTTCCACAGATCACGTATCTCATTTTTTTTTTATTTTTTTTTTGCATATCTCGATCTCTTACAGCCAGATCGCAGATCATTTTTCTTTTTCCTCTTGTGCATCTATGGCTACCCCATCCAACCCAACAGTCAACTCTCATTGCCTTCAACACCACCACACATATACCATTGAAACTTACCAACTCAAACTATACTGCGTGGAAGTTTCAATTCCAGACTCTCCTTACAGGCTATGATCTCATTGGTTTCGTCGATGGGTCGAAGCCATGTCCACCGTCTACTGTTACAGCCAATGTTGTCACTACGCCTAATCCGGATCACGCACTTTGGATCCGTCAAGATCAGTTAATCCTCAGTGCTATAATTGGAGCGATTACCCCGTCGTTAATTCCATTTATTGTCACTGCAAAATCTGCCAAACAAGCTTGGGATATCTTGGCGACAACTTACGGCAAGCCTTCCCGTGGTCGTATCCTTGCCTTGAAAAATAAGCTTCATAATCCTGTTAAAGGTACGAAATCTATTACGGATTTTATGCACGAAATCAAAGGAGTTGCTGATGAACTTGCATTGCTTGGGGTTGCTACTGATGCTGAGGATCTTGCCCTCAAAATTCTTAATGGTCTTGATGATTCATATAAAGAGTTGGCTCATGCGATTCAAGCTCGTGAGACACCTATTGAGTTTGATGAATTGCACGAGAAACTCCTTAGCACAGAATCTCAACTTGCATATCGATCTTCTACGACGCCCGTGCCTGCAAATGCCTTGTACTCGACTCATGGTCAATCTGGGTCGCATGGATTTCTCTCCAATCCACATAAGAACCAGCAACGCCGAAATAATCCAGCACCTCGTCAATCTGCTCCTTCAGGCGCTTCTCCCCAGCCCTCTGGTCCTTGTCCATATCTTGGCAAATGCCAATTATGTGGTACCCCGGGTCACTCGGCTCGACGATGCACATCTTTTACTCATGCTCCAGTGAACAGTAACTCAGCATCACAACAACGGCCTGCATATAATATGCCGACTGCCCACACTGCTGCTTCAGTGCCGTCTGAGTCCGATTGGATTTTAGACTCTGGCGCATCGCACCATATCACATTTGATCTTGCGAACTTAGCCCTTCATTCTCCTTACCAAGGGGGTGATAATGTGGTGATTGGTGATGGTAAAGGCTTACATATTTCTCATATTGGCATGCTCCAATTTCCTACTGCTCCATCTCTTAAATTTCCCAATTCACTGTGTGTTCCTACTATATCGAAAAATCTAATTTTGGTATCTCAATTATGTGCTACTAATGATGTATTGGTTCGCTTCTCCATCTCTGATTTTCAGGTGATGGATCGATGTTCGGGGGCAGTTCTACTACGCGGACCTTGCGTTAATGGACTATATCTTTGGCCAGTTGATGTGTGCTCTTCGTCTGCTCCGACTGCTCTTTCATCAGTAAAATTATCTCTTCCTCTTTGGCATGCTCGCCTAGGACACCCCTCTCCTAAAATTGTCAATCACGTTTTGTCAAATAATGGTTTATCTTTATTCCATAGTTTGAACCTCTCATGTGATTCATGCAAATGTATGAAAAGTCATAAATTGCCTTTTTCCCATTCATCTTTAACTTCGTCTGCACCTCTAGAGCTTGTGTATTCTGATGTATGGACTTCTCCAGTATTATCTATTGATGGATATAAATATTATGTGATTTTCGTAGATCATTTCACAAAATATGTCTGGTTGTATCCGATCAAGAGAAAATCTGATGTTTTGTCCACTTTTACTGCATACAAAGCCTTAGTTGAAAACTTTTTAAGAACCAAAATCATTAGCCTTTACACCGATAATGGGGGAGAATATATAGCACTTCGTGAATTCTCACTGCTCATGGTATTCTCACTTACTACACCTCCTCACACTCCCGAACATAATGGATATTCTGAGCGTCGTCATCGACATATAGTTGACACTGGTCTAGCCCTTCTTCACATGGCCTCCATGCCACTCACCTATTGGCCTTATGCTATGTCTAGTGCCACATATCTCATCAATCGTCTTCCAAAGATAAATTTGTCCATGAAATCATCCTTCGAACTTCTATTCAAACACTCGCCTAATATACTTAAACTTCGTGTATTTGGATGCTTGTGTTACCCTTGGCTACGACCGTACGCTGCTCATAAACTTGATGATCACTCTCGTCCATGTGTTTTTATCGGCTACTCAAACACCCAGAGTGCCTTTCTGTGTCTCGATCTCTCATCTCACAAAATCTACACCTCACGCCATGTTGAATTTGTCGAGAATATATTTCCCTTTGCAAATATGCAGGCTATATCTATCTCTCCACAATCTACACAACCTAATCTTGTTGATGAAACTTCCATTCCTCAGCCCATTTTGGAGAACACATCACCTGCATCGCTACCGCCTCCGATCGATCCTTCACCTGACCCCGCTGGTTCTCCTGATGACTCTCTCAATGATTCTCCACAACAAGTGACGTCTAGTCATCCTATGACTACGAGTTCCAAAAATGCGATCTTCAAGCCAAACCCGAGGTACTGTCTTACTTCTTCTATCTCATCTGAAGTGGAACCCACTACTGTTACACAAACACTTTCTCATCCTCATTGGCGTGATGCTATGTCTACTGAGTTCAATGCTCTGCTTCAAAAATGGGACTTGGGATTTGGTTCCTCCGAACTCTTCTCAAAATATTGTAGGGTGTAAATGGGTTTTCCGGATCAAACGTAAACCTGATGGGTCCATTGAAAAATTTAAAGCTTGGTTGGTTGCAAAAGGCTTTCATCAACGTCTTGGTATTGATTTTTCTGAGACTTATAGTCCTGTTGTCAAGCATGCCACTATCAGAATTGTTTTGAGTATTGCTTTTTCTCGTGGATGGCCACTCAAACAGTTTGATGTCAATAATGCTTTTCTACATAGTGCACTTCTTGATGATGTTTACATGACTCAACCACCGGGATTTTGCAACTCTAATTTTCCCACTTATGTGTGCAAGCTTCAAAAGTCGATTTATGGTTTGAAACAGGCTCCTAGAACATGGTATAATGCTCTCCGTACCTTTCTTGCCTCCATTGGTTTTGTTAACACAAAATCTGACGAGTCTCTATTTGTGTTTAACAAAAATGGTGTTATTGCCTATTTTCTTGTGTATGTTGATGATCTTGTCCTCACAGGCAGTGACAATCGATTTCTGGATATAGTTGTTGATTGATTATCTATTGCCTTTTCCATTAAAGATCTCGGGCCTTTGTCCTATTTCTTGGGTGTTGAAGTTCTTCGCGGCTCAGAAACTTGTCTTCTCACTCAAAGGAAGTATATCACGGATTTACTCTCCCGTCATCACATGCTAGATGCTAAACCTGTTCAAACACCAATGTCTTCAACCGTTAAACTTATGCTTGGGGATGGATCTCCGCCTACTGATGCTTCCGTCTACCGTAAGGCTCTTGGGAGTTTGCAATACTTACTCTTTACGAGGCCTGATATTGCTTATGCTGTGAACAAACTCTCTCAGTTTATGCACGCTCCGAGTGAATGTCACTGGAGTGCTGTTAAGAGAATCCTTCGATATCTCAATGGCACGCGTGATCTTGGTGTATGATTACGTCGTCAATCGTCTATTTCCTTGCATTGCTTCACTGATGCTGATTGGGGCGGCAATAATGACGATCTAACATCTACAAGTGCTCATATTGTCTTTCTTGGACCCAACCCTGTCTCTTGGGCCTCTCGTAAACAACGGTCGGTTGCTCGATCTTCTACTGAAGCTGAGTACAGATCTATTGCTTCGGCTGCAGCTGAGGTTCAATGGACCAAATCCATTCTCTCGGAATTGGCAGTTGCTCCTATCTCAACTCCGGTCATCTACTCTGATAACATTGGGGCTACATACTTGTGTTCAAATCCCGTGTTTCACTCTCACATGAAACACATAGCTATTGATTTTCACTTTGTTCGTGATCTAGTCCAAACTTCTCAATTACGGGTCTCTCACGTCTCTTCTGCTGACCAACTTGCTGATGCCTTGACCAAACCACTTCCTCGATCTCGTTTGAAACTTCTCATGGACAAGATTAGTATCACTAACGGTGCTACATCTTGAGGGGGCGTATCAGAGTATATTTTATGTATTGTATTTCCTTTGTACAGACTTTGTCCCCATTGGTTCTGTAACCAATCATTCTTCTTGTATCTGTATATATATTCCCTTATCAAATATGAATAATATATCTTTCCAATATATCTATTAGATAGGATTCTTGAGTTATGAAAACTCATATTTTCAACACAGAAGCAAGAATCATACGATGGAGTGAAAAAATTATAACAAATTAGAACGATTTTATCATCAGAGAATATAGATCATTTAGTAGAAAAAGTTTGGACAATTATAACATGACGGAAAAATTGCATCACCAACTTAGATGGGAACCGAATATTAAATGTTGTAGGGGCTATTTTATATGAAGGAATAGAATAGGCATCATGGAATGAATGTAGGAGTGAATATAAATGGAATACATCATGATCGTACAATAATTTATATTCGTTTTAGTTTTCAAGAACAATATTTCATATTTTACGCTCATAGCATCCATGCAATATTACAAAGCTGCCTGAACGGCATAAACCTTAACCAAGACAGAACTCTATCCATTAATTTTTATACTTTTGTGTATTTAACTTCAAAGTTACTCTATCTTGTCAATGAGGCCTTGTCGATAACAATTCCAAATTACCTTTTTTATGATTATCTATCTATACTTATATAAAAAGAGCCTTGAGTACTTAATGTAGATTGCCTATTGTATCCTTCTTATTAATTCAATTTTGAGGGTAATAGAGTAATATAAATAACACAATAAATCCATATATATGTTTAGGTCAAATAATAAATATACGTTATCCTTAGTTTGGTTCATTCTTTAATTATAATTAACAATTGCCTTACTATTTTCCAAAAGAAAAAAATAAAATAATAACTAATTTGCATGTTTGTATCATTAATTGGGTTCATTCCTTATTTATAATTCCCTAAATTGAAAGAAAAAAAAAGCAAGAAAAGAATAAAAAATAGTTGTCTATTTGCATCAAATATTGATACAGCTTTCTTTGCCTTTAAAACCATGAAAAGAACTAGATTGATTTGAATAGGGAGAGATATAAATTATTTAAAGTGAATTTTTTTATTAACACGCACAAGAGTTAAACAACGAAAAATTATTGATCCTTGACTTATATACGATGAGACTTGTGTCCAAAATGTAAATTACCTATTGTACCCTTAGTATTTATTCAATTTAAGAGTAATAGAGTAATATAAATAACAATGGTGGTGCAAATGGATGGTCATAAGGTTTATATTAATTGGAACAATGAGAAAAAAAAAACTCTTTTAAATTAGTGTGAGCGAGAGTCGTTAATTAATTACCACAAACATTAGTTATATAGTAAAAACTACGGGTCGGTTAGTTTTATCTAATTTTGTGATGTTTAAATGTTTATTTCTCAATCTATTGTTGATGGTTAAGTAGTTTTTAAGGAGTGAAGGAAAAGTAATTGGGCATTTTGTGTATCATGAATCAAAGTGATAGTAAATATATAGTACATTTGATTTTTCACATTCTTCAAAGGTAATGATAAAATCACATAAATTTATTCAAATTAAGATAACTAGGTATTACACGTGCAACGCACGTTATATTTGCTAGTTATTTAAAGGGAATGGTTTCCTCTATACCAACAATGGTGTTCCAATTGTATACCAAATATTAATTTTTATTAGTTTTATAATATTTTTTATAAAAATAAAACTTGCAATATTATAATAAACATTTATAACTTAAAAATAGAATTTTTAAAAATAATATACCCTAATTTTGTATTTATCAACCCTATTTTAGCTAATAAAAGTGAAATTAAATGATAAAAAATAATTATAAACCCTAATTGGGATGGGTGAACCCTTGAAAATAATTGTAAAATTAACCTAAATCATTATAAATTAAAATTATTGAATAAAAATGTTTCAAACTAGTAGAAATTAAAATTGGGTACACATTTGGAACACCAAAATGGGTGTAGAGGATCTCAATTGTATTTAAAGGCTCGTTTCCTATCATCTACTATTTGGGAAAGAAAAAAAAATAACAAAGAATTTTCACTAATGTTATTTCATAGAGACTGCTTCATTTTTAATAAAGTTTATTTTTAAAGTATATATTTATAATATTTTTTTTCAATAAGTAATATTATCACGTTCCACTGTGAATATTGGAACATTCATATGTTATTTCATGCTTATATAAGTGTTTTAAGCCCTTTAATAGCCGGACCGATTGGTTCAAACCAATTGAACCGGTGATTGATTGTGATTTCGATTCGACAAAATCAGACTAAACCGGCCATTTCTGATCGACTCGATGATGGATATGATTTTTAAAAGATCGATATGAATGCCTATTTTATCACGTGTTGACCTTTTATTACCACTTAGCTAGATAAAAAGTAAAGGAAAATTAATGGAATAAATTGACGAAAGCAACAAAGATGAGTGGTCCAACATAATTTGCCGGCTTCAAGAAGAACCCAACAAATGCAAAGTTAGTGAGAGAGCCAAAAAGGCCATTGTTTTGAGCTTAGGTTACCTAAGTAGCAAGGAAATTAAATAGGATATATCTACCAACAAGAAGGCCAGCTCCATACAATATTATATAAAAATCAAATTTATAGAAAATTATATCATACTTATTTAAATATTATGTTTGAATCATATAAACTATCAAGTTTTTGAATTGTTGCCAAAAAGACCTTGTAATGGTCTTTTTTTTTTCCTTTCAAATTTTCATTTTGGGTCCAATATGAGTTGTCTTTAGAAGTGAAAAAGTTGTAGTTTCATAAAATTGGAGTCTTGATTGAGTTCCCAAGCCCCACCTTTTTTTAATCCTAAATGTACATGGTTGATTATTCTATTTGATTCATTGTTGTATTTATTTATTATTAGCTATATTTTTCTAGGAAATATATATTTCTGGACAAATAATACATAGATTGTAATATGTATATGCTAATATCACCTTTTCATGTATTAATAAAACTACTATGAATATATTTTCTAAAAAGTAAATCTTCCTAAAAAAAATAAATTAAAATAACACTTAAAAAATTGCTAACGTGATACTAACGTATTAAGAACACATTAAATATGCACACGATAGACATTATATTGTAGCGTTTTTCAATATGAAATATAAATATACTCCCTCCGTCCATGATCTTTGGACCAAAAAATTTGGGCACGGAGTTTAATGTATTTTGATGGTGTGTTAATAAATTAAAGTGTTAAAGTGAAATAATTGTGAGTTTATCTAATATTTTTAATTGTATTAAAATTTTAAAGTGTTTAAAGTGTAAAGTGTTAAAGTGTTAAAGTGTATGGTGGGGCCTACCACCAAAAAAGGAAATGATCTAAAGATAATGGATGTCCCGATATAGTAATAGAGTCTAAAAATTATGTACGGAGGAATATACTTATAATTTACACTAATAAAAATATATAAATCTCAATAATAGCGAAATTGACATGTGATGAAGATAAAGATTGCTAACCCAACTTTGAGATTTTAAACATCTTTTTTCCATCATGAATCCTACTCGGATTCATTGGAATGAGTCAACTTTCCATAAACCAAAGATTCTAAAGATTCTCTCTCTAGAATTTGGAATCTTGTTCTTTATTCTTCTCCATTTCATATTAATTAAGTGAATGAAAACCTTGAATGATTTACATCTACTTGATTAAAGAATTTATTCTTCAATTTAAATTTAAGGAAAATTCGCATTATTTTCGATTTTTGGAATATTTACTAATTCTCAGAATATTTTTCTGTCAGATTTTTGTTTTGTTAATTTCGGAAGTTACCTATCTTTTTTCTTCATTTTCTTTTGTTACCGTAGGATAAACATAAAGTTTGATTGCATCATCAAGTCGTTGTTGGAAATTTGGTATTTTGACTAAATAAATAATAATTAATATTTAATTTATTAATTAAATTAAATATTATATTATTGTTCTACTCGCGGAGTAGATAAACGTGGTGTATTTATATGCTCAAAACCGATTTCCGGTGAGTGAGATATAAATGTTAAAAGGTTGGTGGAGAGTTACTTCTTTCTTGAAAGAAGTGTAAGTTAAGTGGTTGTGGATGAGGTCGGCTTCGGCCTCGGGTCTTAGTCTTTGACTTCGGCTTCGGCCTAGGTCTGCGACTTCGGCCTCGGCCTCGGCCTCGGTCTTGGTCTTCGACTTCGGCTTCGGCTTTGGTCCTCGATCTTAGACGTCGGCCTCGGTCCCGGCTTCGGCCTCGGGCTCGGGTTTGGTCCTCGGACTTCGGCTTCGGCCTTGGTCTTTGACTTCGGCCTCGGCTTAGTCACTTCGGCTTCGGCTTGTGCCACTTCGGCATCGGCCTCTGCCACTTCGGCTTCGGCTGTGCACTTCGGCATCGGCCTGTGCCACTTCGGCTTCGGCTTATGCCGGCCTGTGCCACTTCGGCTTCGGCCTATGCCACTTCGGCTTCGGCACCTCGGATGACTGCCTAGCTCAGCTGCATCCGGAAGAGGTTCTGGAAGGTGACTCTTCAGCTGAACAGTCAGGTGACTCTTCAACTGAACAGTCAGCCTTTTCACCTTTCGACTCCACCACTACCTCAAATAGCCTTTATGGCTGATTAATGCATTTAATGCATTAAATTCCCCTACATAGTGAGCAGCTTATAAATAGAGGGGATTGTAGGCATTTGAAGGAGAAGCATAAGACATAAAATCGCATCTTGCTGCATATTTCTCCTTTGTTCATTGTTCGAGCTCAGTTTTCACCTATATCCAGTTCGTCGGAGCTCTTGAGTTTTGCGGTGCTGCTGCTCACGAGACGAAAGTCGTTTTATCTTTGGGGACGATACGCTATTACCGAGAGCACTACCGGGGCGTATTTTGTCTTGCGGAAAGAGGGTTTTCCTCGACTCGACTTTTATTATTTTTTGTTCGTTGTAATCTTCATTTACGTTTGTACGCCCGGCAAGTTTGTACTCAATTTTACAACAATCGCAAGACGAAATACGTACTTGCCTTCCAACGTAACTGAAGATGACGAGCACTAGTGCTTCCACCGATTCTACCACCTCGGCTTCCATCACTCCGTCCATCGTGTCCTCGACGATGCCATCCACCATATCGTCGACTGCTGCTCCCTCGACCATGCCTATGCCGACCTTCAATACTACTTCGGCAATGTCCAACACTGGCGGTTCCACCTCGGCCTCGGCTAGGCCTTCAAGTTCATGGGTTTGGAATAATCCATTCCTATCAAGCGGAGGTTCCGGTACGACCGACTCTGTTGGTGCCACCATCGGTGGGACTGTTGGTTCCACGTTTAGTGGAACTGTTGGAGCGCCATTCGTGGGCTCGACTATGGGTGTCTTCGGGCATAACCCAAGTGGCTCCCTTATGGGAGTGAACTCGGCACCAAGGGTGATGCCACCCGCCGAGAAGCCGCCGAAGTTCGGAGGAGCCGACTTCAAAAGATGGCAACAAAAGATGTTGTTTTATTTAACAACATTGGGGGTGGCGAACTTCCTAACGGAAGATGAACCACCGGTTCCAAGTGCGGAGGAGGCGAACTTCCATGTTCGAGCCTTCTACGACAATTGGCGAAATAGAGACTATTTGTGCAAGAATTTCATTCTCAATGCCTTGGATGATGGCTTGTACAATGTGTACTCCGGAGTTAACACCTCCAAAGGAATTTGGGAGGGATTAGACAAGAAGTACCGTAGCGATGACGCGGGTACGAAGAAGTTCGTGGTAGCACGATACTTGGACTACAAGATGGTCGATTCTCGATCGATGATGGAGCAAGTACAAGAGTTTCAACTCATTGTACATGACGTCCATGCTGAGGGGATGGTTCTTCCGGACGCGTTCGTAGTTGCAACGTTGATCGAGAAGTTGCCCCCAAATTGGAAAGACTTCAAGAGCTACCTTAAGCACAAGCGAAAGGAGATGACTCTTGAAGACTTGATTGTGAAACTACGCATCGAGTCAGATGTGCGCGATCAAGACAAACTGAAGGCATCGTCTGATGCCAAGGTGACTGATGGAAAGGCGACCTCCAACAAGCGTGAACGCCTAAATGCCAAAGACAAAGGCAAGGCGAAGGGACCATCGAAAAAGTTTGATGGTGATTGCTACAATTGTGGCAAGCATGGGCATACTGCGAAGGACTGCAAGAAGCCCAAGAATAAGAAGAAGAAGAAACATGCTGCCAACGTCGCCGAAAAAGACGGCGAGTGGGTGAAAGAAGACTTTACGGCTGTGGTCACCGAGGAGGTCAACCAAGTCGAAAAGCCGGGAGGCTGGTTCATCGACACTGGCGCTACTGCGCACGTGTGTGCCGATAGGAACAAGTTTGTTACCTATCAAGTTGTTGAGGGGAGGAAGCTCAACATGGGGAACCAAGCTTCGTCCGTGGTTGTCGAAGTTGGAGATGTGGTGTTAAAGCTTACATCGGAAATTCTCTAACTTTGAAGAACGTGCTGCATGTTCCCGACATCCGCAAGAACTTGGTATCGGGCTCTATTCTAGTTAATAAGGGGTTTAGACTAGTTTTTGAGTCTGACAAGTTTATTTTGTCAAAGAGTGGTACTTTCCTTGGAAAGGGTTACCTCTCTGATGGTCTTTTTAGATTGAATGTATTGGCTATACGCCATGTACCAAAATCTATTGAGAGTAATGAAAATGCTACTACTTCCTCTTATATGCTTGAGTGCTCTGATTTATGGCATTGTAGATTAGGACATGTTAATCTAAATGCTATAAAACGATTAGTAAATTTAGATTTACTAAAGTTAAATGAAGTTAACACTCAAAACAAATGTGAAATTTGTGTTGAGGCGAAAATGACAAAATAACCATTTCATTCGGTTGAGAGGAGCACGAAACCCCTTGATTTAATTCACACCGATGTGTGTGATTTGAAGTATGTGCAAACTCGTGGTGGTAAGAAGTACTTTATCACGTTCATCGATGATTGCACGAGATATTGCTATCTTTATCTTTTAAGAGGTAAAGATGAGGCTATTGAAGCGTTTAAACACTTCAAGAATGAAGCCGAAAATCAACTAAGTGGTCAAATTAAGAGTGTTCGAAGTGACAGAGGTGGCGAATATGTCGCTCCGTTTGAGGAATTATGCAACGAAAGTGGTATAATTCATCAAACGACGGCTCCATACTCACCTCAATCAAATGACGTTGCTGAACGTAAAAATCGAACTCTTAAGGAGATGATGAATGCTTTGTTGATTAGTTCAGGGTTGCCCCAAAATATGTGGGGAGAAGCTGTCTTAACAGCCAACTATATATTGAACAAGATTCCACTCAAAGGTAAAGATATTACACCTTATGAGTTATGGAAAGGTTGGAAACCATCGTACAAATACCTTAAAGTGTGGGGGTGTTTGGCGAAGGTTGAAGTGCCTCTACCTAAACAAGTTACAATTGGTCCTAAAACGGTTGATTGCATCTTTATTGGGTATGCACATAACAGCAGCGCCTATCGCTTTGTTATCCACAAGTCGGAAGTACCCGACATGACTGTGGGAACAACGATTGAGTCAAGGAATGCGATATTCTTTGAACACATATATCCTTGTAAAGGCAAGGGTAATGTAGAACTCAATTCTAGCAATAGAATTGAATGTGAAGCCACGAGTTCTAAATCCGAGGATGAAGAACCTAAGTCACGCAAGCGACAAAGGTCTAATCCAGAAGATAGTGAACCGAGACGTGGTAGTAGAGTACGAAAATCAAAGCAATTTGGTCCGGATTATGTAGTGTTCATGTTGGATCAAGAACCTACTACGATCAAAGAAGCTTTTTCTAGATCGGATAGTCCGCTTTGGAGAGAAGCGGTACAAAGTGAAATTGATTCCATAAGGCAAAACCACACTTGGGTGTTGGTTGATTTGCCCGAAGGGTGCAAACCCTTAGGATGCAAATGGATCCTTAAAAGGAAATACAAAGCCGATGGATCAATTGACAAGTACAAAGCCCGTTTGGTTGTCAAAGGGTTTAAGCAAAAAGAAGGGTATGATTATTTCGATACCTATGCTCCTGTATCAAGGATTACTTCCATTCGAGTGCTTCTTGCGATTGCTGCTTTGTACAATCTCGAGATACATCAAATGGATGTGAAAACTGCTTTCCTCTATGGAGAATTAGAGGAGGAAATCTATATGGAACAACCAGAAGGATTTGTAGAACCTGGTAAAGAGAAGAAGGTTTGCAAACTGGTTAAATCCCTCTATGGATTGAAGCAAGCGCCACTTCAATGGCACTTGAAATTTGATAGTGTGATGCTTTCAAATGGTTTTAAAATAAACGAATGTGACAAATGTGTTTACATTAAGAACACAAATAACGGATATGTTATTGTGTGTCTTTATGTAGATGACATGTTAATTATGGGTAGCAATATCTGTGTAATTAACGAAACAAAAAGCATGTTAAAGAGGAACTTTGACATGAAAGACTTGGGTTTAGCGAATGTTATTCTTGGTATGAAGATACTAAGGAAATCCGATGGGATTGTCTTGTCACAATCTCACTATGTTGAGAAAGTGCTCAAGAAGTTTAACACTTTTGATAGCGTGCCCGCTAAAACTCCTATTGAACTTAATGTTCATTTGAGCAAGAACCGAGGTGAGTCGGTTGCTCGAGAAGACTATGCTCGTGTCATAGGGTGTTTAATGTATCTTACAAATTGCACTAGACCCGACATAGCATGTGCCGTTAACAAATTGAGTCGTTACACGAGCAATCCAAGCAAAGAGCATTGGAGAGCTCTTGTACGAGTTTTGAGATACTTGAAGTATACTCAAAGTCATGGGCTACATTTTTTGAGATACCCCCCGGTACTTGAAGGGTACTGTGATGTGAATTGGATTTCGGACACGAAAGACTCGCTTTCCACAAGTGGGTATGTGTTTACTATTGGGGGTGGAGCTGTTACGTGGAGATCCACAAAACAGACGTGTATAGCTCGATCCACCATGGAGTCTGAGTTCATAGCTTTGGATATAGCTGGTGAACAAGCCGAATGGCTAAGAAACTTTCTTGAGGACATTCCATGTTGGGAGAAACCATTGCCTCCGGTGATGATTCACTGCGATAGCCAAGCGGCTATTGGTAGGGCGAAAAGTGGTTTGTATAATGGTAAGTCTCGACATATTCGTCGACGACATAATACCGTGAGACATTTGATCACAACTGGGATTATCTCAGTCGATTATGTAAAGTCGTTGGATAATCTGGCGGATCCACTAACCAAAGGGTTAAACCGTGATAAAATGAATAAGTTGCTAGAGGGAATGGGAGTAAAATCCACAAATTAAGAACTATCATAGTGGTAACCTAACCATGATGATTGGAAACCCCAATAACTTGGTTCAATGGGAAAACTAAGCTATGAAAGTTTGTGTGAAAACACTCACATTTATCTATTCCCTAGAAAGCGTTTGAGTGTTGAAAGCTTGCCTAGTGGTGAGGTTAAGTCTATGACTTTTAATGATTCCTAAATACCTCGAGGAGGTTGAGTATAGCAAGATACTCGGTAAAGAATCACCTATGTAAGTGTGAAGTGAGGCCGCTTCGTTAAAGAAACACTTATGAAACCAAAGGGGTGTCCAAGGCCGAAATGGATACAAAACGTGAGAACGGATAAGGTTGAGGTGTATAAGCGTTAACATCGTTGTCTCGGTGCACGCTATGGAGGAATAGTTCAAAGCATTGCGCTACTATGCCGCCTGTGTACCCGATGGTGTTGACTATGGAAGGTTCAAAGCCACAAACTACCTATCCTAATACTTTTATACCTCGTGAGGACTGAGCTTTTGCATTTGCATACATTTGTATATGGCTATCTCACTCAGTGTGGGGGATTGTTGGAAATTTGGTGTTTTGACCAAATAAATAATAATTAATATTTAATTTATTAATTAAATTAAATATTATATTATTGTTCTACTCGCGGAGTAGATAAACGTGGTGTATTTATATGCTCAAAACCGATTTCCGGTAAGTGAGATATAAATGTTAAAAGGTTGGTGGAGAGTTACTTCTTTCTTGAAAGAAGTGTAAGTTAAGTGGTTGTGGATGAGGTCGGCTTCGGCCTCGGGTCTTAGTCTTTGACTTCGGCTTCGGCCTAGGTCTGCGACTTCGGCCTCGGCCTCGGCCTCGGTCTTGGTCTTCGACTTCGGCTTCGGCTTTGGTCCTCGATCTTAGACGTCGGCCTCGGTCCCGGCTTCGGCCTCGGGCTCGGGCTTTGGTCCTCGGACTTCGGCTTCGGCCTCGGTCTTTGACTTCGGCCTCGGCTTAGTCACTTCGGCTTCGGCCTGTGCCACTTCGGCATCGGCCTCTGCCACTTCGGCTTCGGCTTATGCCAGCTGTGCACTCGCTTCGCCTATGCCTTCGGCTTCGGCCTATGCCACTTCGGCTTCGGCACCTCGGATGACTGCCTAGCTCAGCTGCATCCGGAAGAGGTTCTGGAAGGTGACTCTTCAGCTGAACAGTCAGGTAACTCTTCAACTGAACAGTCAGCCTTTTCACCTTTCGACTCCACTACTACCTCAAATAGCCTTTATGGCTGATTAATGCATTTAATGCATTAAATTCCCCTACATAGTGAGCAGCTTATAAATAGAGGGGATTGTAGGCATTTGAAGGAGAAGCATAAGACATAAAATCGCATCTTGCTGCATATTTCTCCTTTGTTCATTGTTCGAGCTCAGTTTTCACCTATATCAAGTTCGCCGGAGCTCTTGAGTTTTGCGGTGCTGCTGCTCACGAGACGAAAGTCGTTTTATCTTTGGGGACGATACGACTACCGGCGTATTTCGTCTTGCGGAAAGAGGGTTTTCCTCGACTCGACTTTTATTATTTTTTGTTCGTTGTAATCTTCATTTACGTTTGTACGCCCGACAAGTTTGTACTCAATTTTCCAACAGTCGTATAGTATCATGAATAAGAGAATTTATTCTATAATTAAGGAATCTTTGGATTATTGCGAATATCGGAATATATGTAGTGATTCTCTGCACATAATTTTCTCCGAAAATCAAGTTTCGCTGATTTTGGAAATTAAAACATTCAGACTTTTTTACTTCTTTCAGAAAAAAGAATAAAGAAAATGTGAATATTACTCAACGAGAATTAACTTCTACTTATTTGGAAATACATAATTTAATTTACTAAAATTAATTTTCTAAAATATAGCTACATATATTAGCAGAGAAGATTTTGTAAGAATCTAAAGGATTAAACAATTAATTTACTAGTATGGTTGGTTGAGTCTTTATTAGTGTCACCACCTTTTCCACAACTACTCCTTGTCAATGGAAAATAAGAATAATACAATAATAATCATTATCATAATAATTATATTCTATTCTTGTAAAAAATGAAAAATAACCTTTATTTCCTTAAATGAATTGGAAGAAAATCCGTAGCATATATTAATAAAATATACATTAGAAAAACTACAAATATTCATAGGAATGACTAATGAACCAATGGCATCACTCCTCGTTAGAGCTGGATTCAAGTTGGCGACTCTAAGCAAATTAAAATAATATTCTTATCCATTTTTTATAGTATTATTTGTTTTCCAAAAAAAAAAAGAAAAGCAAAAATGTACAATTCCGTAAATTCCAACGCCCATCATCGCCTATAAAAAAATGTTCCATTTCTCTTGTCTTCGTCCATAACAAAAAAATATATATATATTAGACGAGAGTGATAATCACCAAGCAATTTTACCATATTTTCAAGTAATTATTTTTCGAAAATCTTTGTTATTTTTGGGTGCAAACATGTCTCTGCTCACCGATCTTATCAACTTGAATCTGTCCGACGTTACTGAGAAAATCATCGCCGAGTATATTTGGTCAGTTACTTTTCTTTTTCTTTCCTTTTTTTTAGTGGTTTTATTTTGGATTTTTGATTCTTCATGTTACGTTCTTCAAATTTAACTGATGAAGATTTTCTTGTTTCTTTACGGTTGTAGATTACAATATCTTGTTTTCCCCAACAAACAAACAAAAAAAAAAAACACAGAAAAAGAAATTGTATATATCTGTGATTTCCAACTATTTTGGAACTATGTATGTATGTATGTATGTGAATTTGATGTATTGATGATGGATCAGGATCGGAGGATCGGGATTAGACCTCCGAAGCAAGGCCAGAGTAAGAGTTTCCCAATCCTCTCGAAAAAAAGTTCTTTCCCATGTTATATTTTATTTTATATATTATTGATGCTAAATTTTCAGATTTTTCAATCGTTGTTGGACTAATAATTAAATTTATATATGTTGCAAATAATTCAGACACTATCGGGCCCCGTCTCCGATCCGTCGGAGCTGCCAAAATGGAACTACGATGGCTCGAGCACGGGGCAAGCACCCGGTGAAGACTCTGAGGTCATCATATAGTAAGTCTTCTCCGCCTTTCTTTTAGCTCTGAATCGACTCTTTTCTATTACGGAGTACATTTTTGTGTGAATAAAGAAAATATGTTACCAAGATATATCTTTTTTACTTATACTAGCAAAGTTGACCAATTTCATGAATTTAATTTCATGAGCAAAGTATGATATATTTGCAATTTATATTGACATGTGACAATTATCGGTAGATACAATAAATCTTCCATTTTTAGTGTTATACATCAAACTGCCTATTCTTCACTAAACTATTGCGTTTTTTCTTTAATAGTCCTCAGGCAATCTACCCTGATCCTTTCAGAAGAGGAAACCACATCCTAGTAAGAATTTTCCATTTTCACCTTAATTTATTGCGGAAACATAAATCCTAGTAACATAATACTATAGTCTAGTAGTAATAAACTAATCAATTTTGTGATATTTATTTTAAAATATTGTAGGTGATGTGTGACGCCTATACTCCAGCAGGAGAGCCTATTCCCACCAACAAAAGACACAATGCTGCTAAGATTTTCTCCAACCCTGAGGTTGTGGAAGAGGAACCATGGTATGTACACTATTTCTCTCTCTCTCCCATAATAATAATAATAATAATATTGAGATTCTTTATTTTGTGATAAAATAAAATTCAGGTACGGCATAGAGCAAGAGTACACTTTACTTCAGAAAAATGTGAAGTGGCCCGTCGGATGGCCGGTTGGAGGATACCCCGGGCCACAGGTAATGCAACGTTACATTTGCTAGTATAATGTTTTTCTGATTAGGTGATGCGTAACTTAGATGGTTAAAAATTGTATATATATATATATATATGCTAATCCACCACATGTTTGGGTTTGGGAAGTTATACTATAATCATTCAAATAAAATATATACTCAATCGCGGTATATATGTATTATGTAGGGCCCATACTATTGTGGCATCGGTGCCGATAAGGCCTTTGGACGTGACATCGTTGATTCTCACTACAAAGCATGTCTCTACGCCGGGATTAATATAAGCGGAATAAACGGCGAGGTGATGCCGGGCCAGGTACGCGTATCGATTAAATTTGGATTTGCACGGGTTATAAGAAGAAAAAAAATATGATAAATATATTGTTACTTGTAAGTGGATGATGAGTATTAATTATATGGAATATTTTGTATAATTTTCATATAAAACACTAAAGTGTCTTGTGCAATTTACTCTTAATTAGGAATCTCATTCCTTTTCTCCAACTTATTATACTATATATTATGTGATTGTGATTTTATTTGTTATTAATTAGTGGGAATTTCAAGTTGGCCCATCTGTGGGAATCTCCGCCGCCGATCAAGTTTGGGTAGCTCGTTATATTCTAGAGGTACATTATATATTTATTCCACATTATCATAATTTCTTATGTAAAATCTCAAGCTTATTGTATGAGTTGTTTTGATGTGAATCCTATCTATTACATTATTACTGTGCGATATTTTCTATTGCATTTATATCAATCAGTCTTCGCACGTCCATAATTTTTTCAAAAATTACCAAATGTTGAATGTATAAAATTCATAAATATTTTACATGTTAAAGTGATTTTTGTGCCTCGAAACAGAGGATTACAGAGATCGCAGGTGTCGTCCTCTCCTTCGACCCCAAGCCTATTCAGGTTTGAGAAACTAAATTAATCATATAACCATAATTTTTAGTTATGAATATAATGTTTTTTTTTAATTTATTATTTAATTTTTATTAGGGAGATTGGAATGGTGCCGGAGCTCATACAAATTACAGGTTGGACTATAACTTTTATTCATTAAAAAGAAAAAATATATATATAATCAATTAATTAATACTGATAAGGGACATTGCATATATAGCACTAAATCCATGAGAGAAGACGGTGGATATGAAGTGATAAAGAAGGCAATAGAGAAGTTGGGGTTGAAGCACAAGGAGCATATTGCAGCCTACGGCGAGGGCAATGAGCGTCGCCTCACCGGAAAGCACGAAACGGCCGATATCAACACTTTTAAATGGGTAATGTTTTTTTTCAAGATTATTTACTTTGAGGATTCATAAATTGGTGTGGAGTTTATAGATAGTTTAGCTAATTTTAGAGAGTAAAAGTTTTAAGTATGTTAGAGCGGAAAAAGATCAACATCCATACTCGAACATTATCAAATGACACTAATTTTAGTGTCATTCGGATACGTGCTCGAATCTAATGTTGGCACCTTGGAAATCCGGATCTCTCGATCCGTGTATTCTTATAATTTTATTAGTGTTTGATTGTATTTCGATCAAAGATTATGACTCATATATGAGACGGTCTCACACAAAATTCTTCCGTTGTGTATTAATCTCACACATCTTATAACCCACTCCGTTTCATTGATCTTGATAACTTCGACATAAATTTTTTTTGGGATCCAACAGGGCGTGGCGAACCGAGGAGCCTCAATAAGGGTTGGTCGGGATACGGAACAAGCAGGAAAGGGGTATTTTGAAGACCGGAGACCGGCATCGAACATGGACCCGTACGTTGTGACTTCCATGATTGCCGAAACTACCCTTCTTTGGAAGCCCTAGGGATTGTGTTTCTATGTTCACACATTCATATATGCATCAATTTGATTTGCAAGTTGTTTTCATGTAATAAGAGTTTCAAAATTCTGAATTATTGGCCATTGGTTTGATCTTTATTTTCTTTTCTTTTTTTCAGCTTAATTGATGTTAGTTTCTTCAGCTTATGGTTGTATATGAACTTCAAATTAATAACCTCATTTATGCTAATGTACTCGATTTGGAGTTATCCACTTGTGTAATCTCAATTTCTATGATTGTATGATTTCATTAATTAGCTAGTATTGCATGGAGTACTATATGTATATATTTGATACTATTAGTGATTGGTAATTAATTATGATTATCTTGCTTGATTCCAGCCATTAGAATCTCCTTTTATAATATTTTGAGAGACTAAGATTTCAAATTACAAAATACCCAATAAATATAGAATACATCATTTTTTCCCTGATCAGCTATTAAAAAATTATCTTTTAATATATAATATTCTTAATGATGTCGCAATAAATACTCATGCTGAATTGTGAATTAGTAATATATAATGATCACCTCTTCAACAAAATCCTACCCAATTCAAGCGAACATCTTACCCTCTTTCTCATCTAGCCAAGTCTCAATCCTGCCATGGCATTTCCCTTCTTTCATGAATGGCGAGAGTACGAGGAAAGTCGCCTTTGCCATTTGCTCATCGATCGCGCGGATAATGTCTCGATCGGAAACTCTCATGTCTTGTTTTTCACACTTGGAGAGCTTGATACCATTTGCTCTTCGTCACGCGTACAATGTCGCGATCGGAGACTCTTGTGTCTTGTTTTTCACACTTGGAGAGCATGATAATGAGCTCCACACTTCTTACCCTCGTCCTGAAGGTCGTTTCTCTTTGTTGGAGATTGCGTTTAAGATTTATGAGCTGGACGACCGCTACTATGGGTTCTTGGATTTTTTAAATCTGCCCGGTATCACTTACCTAGAAGATGACAACATTGTGTAGATGAGCTCGGTTTATTCTACCAACTTCAACGTGGTAACTGTCTTCGTGTTTATTTTCCCTTTTTTCTATCTATATGCATCAATAATTTGATCTTATTCCCCCAATTTGCTCCATTTTTAGGAGGAGCCGGCCCTTTACGAACATTTTTGCAGCCGAGGCTTGCCAGACCTTCCTGTCATGCGCGAGCTTTATACAAATGCAATGAACTAGTTGGAAAACCCTTTAACTCTTGCACCGTTTTGCTTTATTTATTCTGTTTCCGTGTTTTTATAATTTTGATAATATGCATTTTAACCCGCATACAAAATGGACATGCATATTACCAAAATTATAAAAATACGTAAACAAAATAAACTAAAGCAAAATGGTGCAAGAGTTAAAAGGTTTTCTAACTAGTTCATTGCATTTCTAAAGAGCTCGCGCATGACAGGAAGGTCCGGCAAGCATTGGCTGCGAAAACCCCAAACTCTCTCTCTCATGAGATGCAATAGCTTCACAATAAAATTCACTTATGTTTATCACAACAAAAATAAGGAAAAAAAATCGCTGGTGCCCTAATCTCTTTCACTTCGACGCCTGCTGGTTAGTCTTCTACTTTCAATCTGAAAATTGTGGTCTTATTTTATTTTTCAACTTTATATTATTTGCAATAGTAAACCGATATTTCATTATTATTATTTTTCAATGGTTGAAGAGTGATGTACATTTCCATGAATGATTTCATGATAATGCATAATCTTTGGACGTAGAAATCAGTTTGTGCTGTTATATTTATTAGTAACAACGCCCTAGTTTCTAATGGGTTTTATAGTTCTTTATGACGGTTTTATTCGTTTAAATTGTTTATGCAATCAACGTGATATGTATCACAAACTGTAAATTCTTTAGTGAAGAAAGGAATGAAAGCTTCACAGTTTCTGATTATGTGCCCCTAGATTTGTGTTGCGGTTTATTACTAATTTTACATGCTTTGTTGGAAGCCTTCATGCCTTTGGTTAGATGTAAAGAAAGTTGGTCATTAAGTGTGTGTGAGTTGGCCTAGTGGTAAGAGATTAGCCTTCGAGACCTAAGGTCTCGAGTTCGAGTCCTCTGTGACGCGACCTTTAAATTTCTTGTTAAACTTGTTCACAAGAAAAGAAAAAAAAAAGGTTGGTCAATAAGAGTGACTTTGGTTAACATGAGTTAAGAAGTTTTTAAGGATGTTATCTTATCCATCTATGTGTTTGCTTTAAAGACGTGCATGTTATTCATCTCTTTGTGTATTTTTGTTCAAAAAATTGAAGGTTTCGGTAGATTTTCAGGAGCTACAAAGCCATACACTATCTGAGGAGGTGCTGTTGGTGGTCTTCCTTGTGCTGTTAAGAATCTCATTTCAGGTATTAAATGGCTTTCCCTTTGGCTATTTCTTAAATTTGCTGTAGGTTATATTTTAAAAAAAATAAAATAAAATAAAATAAAAATAGTAATTTTGAATCTACCATTGTTCTATGAGTGCTTTAAATTAGAAAGGAATAACGTATGTTAGTGTGAAATTGAGGATTCTAAGGTGTAAATTTGAACTGATGTGATGTTTTTATTTTATTTTATTTAATTAAATAGATGATCTATTCTAGTGAATATATGTAGAAGTTTCAAATACTATCTGAGTTATAACGCCCTAGTTTGTAATGAGTTTTATTGTTGTTTATTACTGTTTTTTGAGTATTTATTGAAAATACTCAAAAAAGCAAGCGTTACTAACTACCTCCCAACTAATGATGTGGCAATAAATACTCATGTTGAATTGTAAATTAGTAATATATAATAACCACCTCTTCAACAAAATCCTACCCAATTCAAGCGAACATCTTACCCTCTTTCTCATCTTACCAAGTCCCAATCTTGCCATAGCGTTTCCCTTCTTCCGTGAATGGCCAAAGTACGAGGAAAGTCACCTTTGCCATTTACACATCGATCGCGCGGACAATGTCGCGATCGGAGACTCTCGTGTCTTGTTTTTCATACTTGGAGAGCTTGATACCATTTGCTCTTCGATCACGCGGTCAATGTCGCGATCGGAGACTCTTGTGTCTTGTTTTTCATGTTTGGAGAACATGATAATGAGCTTCACACTTCTTACCCTCGTCCTGACGGTCGTTTCTCTTTGTTGGAGATTGCGTTTAAGATTTATGAGCTGGACGACCGCTACTATGGGTTCTTGGATTTTTTACATCTGCCCGGTATCGCTTACCTAGAAGATGACAACATTGTGTAAAGGAGTGATTAACATGTATTTTATGTGCATGTTAAGTGTGTTTGAATGTGTTTGAGTCTCGATTTATGTTCTTAAATGTTAGAAATGCTAGGGTTTCTTAACTTGTAGCATACCTTTTACTTTTCTCGTTTTCTTTCGGTTTTTGATCTATTTTTGTAAGAATTGGAAAGAGCATTCATGTAGCTAAGGATCGAGGGCCGGAAATGAGTAAGAATCGAGCTTAATTAGAGTGAAACTTGTGCTTAAAAATGCGGAATTTCAAAGTTATAAAGTTAGGTTTTCACTAGTTCAAGTTCGTTTATATTTTCCTCGTTCTCTCGAGTCTCTTTGTGTCTTTTTGCAGGTTTATGAAGAAGTCATTTGGCAATTTTGATCATTCATAGTTGCAGAGGAGTTTGTTAGGAAGCCGTAGCAAAAAGCGGTTCGTAAATCGGAGTTCAGACGAGAGAGAACGAACGAAAACGAAAACATTCCGCAAGAGAGGACGGATGGGCGGCAAACAGGCGACCCAAACCGGCGGTCCACTGGGCCGCCGGTTCACAGCACCTGAACCGCCGTTTACCACAGAGCCACTGGCAGTCCAGACCGGTGGTCCACTGGACCGCCGGTGCCCCGCCCATGGACCGCCGGTTGCGCGAGATTCATGCCGGTTCACTCCGTTTCATCCCGGTTCGACCAAATTCGACCCAAACACGATTTTCAATGTATTTAACCCTAAATTCTTACCTTTTTTAGGGAACTTTTACACACCTTAATATCCTAGAACCCTAGAAACATTTCCCTCTTTCCTTTTTAGTATTTTTAAGATTGTTGGAGCTACATTGGTTAGATTTGCAATTGAAGACCATTTTCTTCTTCCTCTTTAAATTCTCTATCCTTTAAACATGATTTCAATTGTTTTCTATGGTTTAATTCCTTTAATTATGTCTAGCTAAATTTCTTTTGGTTCCAATATATGAAGATATGATCTAGATCCTTGGGTTTTTAGGTTTTGTTGTTGGATTTACCTTCTAATTCATATGTCTTGTGGTTTGGGATTTAATTTTATTGCATGATTGATTAGCCATCATTGAGTGCATACAAGGTGTTTGGTTAAATGATTATTAGGCTTTAATTCATAGCACTTAGCATCAAATCACAACATATTAGTAATTCTTGCTAATAGAAGTTTCTAGATATTAATTGAGCTATTTGGAGTTAATTTGGGCATCTTGAGTCCTAGTCGGAGATAGATGTCATAGGTTAATCCACTAATATTGGTTGCTTCATAAGAAGAATTGATGTTTAGTATATATAGAACTCCCATATGAATTAGATTAAAATGGCTAATCCTAACAAATCCTAAAACCTAGGCCTCTAGTGATTATCGGATTATATTTGGAACCAAGCTTTCTACTATTGTTGTTAATTCTTGTTATTAGTTGTTATCTAGTTTGTTACTTACTTTATATTTCTCATTAGCTAATCAAAAACACAAAAACATGACATCCGGTAGCTTGGATAGTAGTTAGATAGCTAGATTACTAGTTGAAATTCTCACACCATAGCATTCCTTGTGGTTTAACTCGATTACCCAATCGATTATTATTGCATCTCCCTCACCCTCAAAAGTGAGGACGGATCAATTTTTGGCGTCGTTGCCGGGGAATGCTTAGTTTGAGTTTCAATAGTCGATTTGGTTATTAAGTTACTAATTCAAGTATTTGTTTCTTTTTATTTTTGTTTTATAGGTATGGAGGCTCTTATGAAAGAAATGGAAGAATTTCGAGCATGAAAAGAGGAGCAAGAAAGGAGGGCAAATGAGGCTCAACAACCTCCTCTTAACCAAATGTTTGAATCTCCCGCGGGTCAATTTCAAGGAGGAGCATGGGGACCTCGTGTCAATGCAAATAATTTTGAGATAAGGACCGGCCTTATCCAAATGGTCCAATCTGAACAATTTGGAAGGAGGCCCGATGAAGATCCTAATGCTCATTTGAGCATATTTCTTGAGATATGTGATACGGTGAAGTATAATGGAGTGCCGGAGGATGCCATTAGGATGAAGCTCTTTAATTTCTCTTTGAGGGATCGTGCCAAAGAGTGGTTCAAAAACCCCGATAAGAGCGAGATCACCACATGGGAGAAGTTATGCAAAGCCTTCCTTGCCAAGTACTTTCCACCTTCAAAGGCCCAAAAGCTAATATCAGAAATCTCACACTTCTCTCAACAAATGGATGAGCCATTATTTGAGGCATGGGATAGGTATAAGGACTTGCTACGCAAGTGCCCTTAACACGGTTTTAGTGAAGCCCAACAAATCGTGAACTTCTATAGTGGACTTTCTCCACACACGAGGAGCATAGTTGATGCAACCTCCTATGGTTACCTTGTGAATCGGAATGCCAAAGAAGCTCTTAGGATCATAGAGGAGATGACATCCAATAGTTATCAATGGCCAATGGAAAGGGGCCCTACGAAGAGGTTGAACTCGGTTCTTGAGGATGCAAGGTACGATGCTTTAGCCTTGGAGCTTGCCAATTTGAAGAAAACATATGAAAATGAAAGGAAAGCTCAAATGCATGGTGATTACTCTAGAGGGACTTTGGAGTTCAATAGAGATGAAAATGTGAGTTATGTTAATCAAAGTCCTTATGGCAATTACAACAAACAAGGTTTTCAAGGACACCAAGGGGGATTTCAAGGCAATCAACAAGGTGATTATTTGTATGGCCAACAAGGAGGCTATCAAGCCTACAATCCCAACACTAGGAATCCTCCCAATCCCTCTTATGGAAATCCTAGCAATGCTCAAGTTCCATATCCCGGATTCTCCGTTTCCAAAGGGATGATTGAAGAACCTAAGAAGACATCCCCTTCTCTTGAGCAAATCGTTCAACAAATGGCCAATCAACAAAGTGCTTTTATCTCTCAAACCAGCCAAAAGGTTAATGCCTTGGAGAATTCACTCACTTCATTGTCAAAGCAAGTCAAGATGATGGAAGGCCAAATTAGCCAAATGGCTAACCAAGCTATCACTCAACACAAGTTCGGAGAATCCTCTAGCAAGGCTCAAGAAAACCCGAGGCAACAATGTAACGCAATCCATGTAGTGAGTGAGGTATCTTCCAAACCCTCACAAGAGATCCAAGAGGAGAAAAAGCCATATGTGTCATTCTATATGAGGAAAAAGGTGGTCAAAGCGTCCCTCCTTGGGATCAGTCTCATGATCATAGCCTTTATGAGTAGGAATGGACACTAAAGAGTTTCGCTAATGATATATACTCCGTGACGGTCCCGAATTATTGGCCTCCTTTGGAAGACATTGAAAGCAAGTCGAAGGAAGAGATTCATGAATATCATAAAAGGATGAAGCTCAACAATGGAATTCCGTGGTCGGAGGACAAGAATTTGATGGAAAGAAGAAGAGGTGCTTATTATGTTTCCGAGATAAAGAAGTTACTTGGAGAAGAGAAGTTTAATGAGAAGGTAAAGTTCTACAAGAAACCACAAGGTACTACTCCTACTTCAACTCCAAAAGCTTCTCAAGATCAAGTTGAGCCGAATTGTTTGAAAGATTTAGCATTACCTCTTAATTCGGATGATGAGAACTTGTATGAGAGGAAGAGTAGTAATGCCATTACTTTGAGGAGTGGAAGAGCTTACGAGAATCATGCAAAGCTTGGAGAAGAAATGGGAGCACCGGTTGTTGAAGACATCCCATATAAAAATGAAAATCGAACCTCGTATGAGATGAAGAAAAAGTCTAAATGAAAAGTTATTCAAGATGAAAGTCAAAAGAATGAAGCAACAAAGGAGTCCCCTCTTCCCACCAATGATGAAAGCTCAAAGGCTCCATTCCCTCATCGTCTAGCAAAGCCGAAGGTTGATGAGAAGATGAAGAGGTTTCAAGATATCTTCAATAAGGTACAAATCAACATCCCCTTACTTGATGCATTGAGGGATATGTCTAGCTATGCCAAGTTTTTGAAAGAAGTCATTTCTAACAAGCGAAAGTTTGGTAAATTTGAGACCATAAATTTGACGGAGGAGTATAGTGCTATCTTGCAAAGGAAACTTCCGTTGAAGCAAAAGGATCCGGGAGGTTTTAATATCACTTGTGAGATTGGGGGATGTGATTTTAGGAATGTTTTGTGTGATTTGGGCTCCAGGTGTGAATTTGATGCCTCTTTCCATCTTCAATCGTTTGAAGATTGGAACTCTTAAGCCTACTTCACTTACTCTTCAAATGGTGGATCGTTCAATTTCATATCCAAGAGGCATTGTGGAAGATGTGCTTATAAGGGTAGGGAAACTCGTTTACCCCGTAGATTTCATTGTCCTTGATATAGCGGAGGATCGAGACATCCCTTTAATACTTGGGAGACCCTTTTTGGCCACAAGTAGAGCCCTCATTGATGTTTTCGAAGGAATTATCACCCTTCGAATGAATGGAGAAAAGGAAACATTCCATATGTCGAGAGTTATGGACGAACCAGATGAGTCAAGAATGGATGAACCGGAGCTTGAAGAACTTGATAATGGGTTGGCATTTGATCGAGGTTGGAAGTCATTTCAAGCCCCTTGAAAGGGTAAAGAGGTATCGTCGAGCTAACGACATTAAACTAAGCGCTCGTTGGGAGGCACCCCAACAACTATCTCTTTATTCTTCGTTTTTAGTTAGTTTTAGTTCATTTTTGGTTTTTGATCTTTGTTTGTGATTAAGTCATTTTTCTTAATTTGTCTTTATTTTTGTGTTTGGAACAAATGAGGGATGAGAATCAACTAATCAAGCAAGCAACGGAGTTAAAGGCTTTCAAAACCATCATCAACCTAGCTTTGGACCGTTGTAAGTGTAATTTAAATTTCTTATTATTCTTCCCTTCAAACTCATTTTAGACCTTATGTTCTAAAATAAGTTTGGGGGAGGGGGGTAGGATAAGGAATTTAAATTACTTTACTTTTGGTATTTTTCAAGTTTCTATTTGATGTGGTATCATTATGATTTCATTGATTATATGCTTAGGCTTGCTTGATGATTGTGGTTGATTGGGGTAAATGCATGATTTGTGCTTGTTTAAGTTGTTTGGTGTCGAGTTTGGGAATTGATGAGCTGAATAGATAGAAATTCTTTATTTGCTTTGTAAATTGTGGAGATGAGCTAATATTGGAGAATTATTGGAAACTTTTGAAAAAAAATTATGTTTTGAAGCAAATGCTTGCATGCTTAGTTGTGAATGAACGTGTTTATCTACTCAAGTGTTTTCAAGTGAGATGCTGATGATTGATGGAAAATGACGAAATGTTTTGAAATTTTTCGAGTTAAAGTCAAGCATGATTAGATTACTTCACTTGAATGGTATGAAGGATTGATCTTAGGCACTTAGGCTCTAGACAAAAAGCTTGAAAGAATTTTGAGCCTTAAACTATGCATCTGACATAGTTAATTTCCTTTCTTGAGAGCTTGATCTTGCATTACATTTTTCTTTGTTAGAACTTGCCTTGATACTCTTGTTAGAAATATTACATGTGTGCATAATTAGGAGATGATCTTAGGCCATCATTGTTTAGCCCACTTTCCCTAAACACTAACTTATCTTTCATTACCATTGACGTCCCATTTTGAGCCCTGAATAGAGCATTTTCTTCTTGAACCGGATGATAGGGGGTGAAGGATGGTTAAGGGAACCTTGGTGAAGTTGAAAATTCATGAAAAATGGTGAGTGATGGTGAAGGGTCTAGAGATTGATTTTGAAATGAAAGGATACTCCTATAAGCTCAAAGTTAGAAAAGAAAAGAATAAGAACAAAGTTCTTATTAAAAAAAAAAAAAAAACATAAGAACAAAGTTCTTACAACAAAAAGAAAAGAATAAGAGCATAAAGGAGTGTTTCTTTAGAATTTTGATAGAAGCTTGGGTTCATTTGATAAAAAGAGGTTGGATAAGATGGAAGATGAAGAAATTCATACTTTGAAAGGAGAAGAAAAAGGGTAAGGATGCTTGAATGTAAATTTAAGTCACTTAGCCTATAATTCCCTACCTTAACTAATGTCCCTACATTAAAAGCTTAATAAAGACCTTTTTTATCTTAATTTATGCATGCATTGTAGTATTAGAAACTTGAGTTGATAGGCAAGCTTATGGTCAAAGTTATGTATTGCATGATTTCGATGAGTGCTTACCTTTTCCATATATTGAGTGATCGAGTGATACACATGTTTCTTGTGAGGTCTAGAGTCGAATGTGCTTAGGTGATTGAGTTATATGCTAGGAGAGTGAGTAATTTCATGAGTGTTTGGCTTGACTTGATGATTTCCTTGAGTTTAAATGGTTTTGAATTGAAATGAGGCATCAATGAACTTGAAATGCACATCCTATACGTGTTAAGTGTAAAAGATTGTTTGTTTCATTGTTCGGGACGAACAATGGCTTAAGTTTGGGGGAGTGATTAACACGTATTTTATGTGCATATTAAGTGTGTTTGAGTCTCGATTTATGTGCTTAAATATTAGAAATGCTAGGGTTTCTTAACTTGTAGCATACTTTTTACTTTTCTCGTTTTCTTTCGGTTTTCGATCTATTTTTGTAAGAATTGGAAAGAGCATTCATGTAGCTAAGGATCGAGGGCCGGAAATGAGTAAGAATCGCTTAATTAGAGTGAAACTTGTGCTTAAAAATGCAGAATTTCAAAGTTATAAAGTTAGGTTTACACTAGTTCAAGTTCGTTTATGTTTTCCTCGTTCTTTCGAGTCTCTTTGTGTCTTTTTGCAGGATTATGAAGAAATTATTTGGCAATTTTGATCATTCTATGTTGAAGAGGAGTTCGTTAGGAAGCCATAGCAAAAAGCGGTTCGTAAATCGGAGTGCGGACGAGAGAGAATGAGCAAAAACAAAAACATTGCGCAAGAGAGGACGGATGGGCGGCAAACCGGCGACCCAAACCGGCGGTCCACTGGGCCGCCGGTTCACAGCACCAGAACCGCCGTTTACCACAAAGCCACCGGCGGTCCACCGGTGCCCCGCCCATGGACCGCCGGTTGCGCGAGATTCATGCCGGTTCGCTCCGTTTCGTCCCAGTTCGACCGAATTCGACCCAAACACGATTTTCAATGTATTTAACCCTAAATTCTTACCTTTTTGAGGGAACTTTTACACACCTTAATATCCTAGAACCCTAGAAACATTTCCCTCTTTCCTTTTTAGTATTTTGAAGATTGTTGGAGCTACATTGGTTAGATTTGCAATTGAAGACCATTTTCTTCTTCCTCTTTAAATTCTCTATCTTTTAAGCATGATTTCAATTGTTTTCTATGGTTTAATTCATTTAATTATGTCTAGCTAACTTTTTTTTGGTTCCAATATATGAAGATATGATCTAGATCCTTGGGTTTTTAGGTTTTGTTGTTGGATTTACCTTCTAATTCATATTTCTTGTGGTTCGGGACTTAATTTTATTGCATGATTGATTGGCCATCATTCAGTGCATACAAGGTGTTTAGTTAAATGCTTAGTAGGCTTTAATTCATAGCACTTAGCATCAAATCACAACATATTAGTAATTCTTGTTAATAGGAGTTTCTAGATATTAATTGAGCTATTTGGAGTTAATTTGTGCATCTTGAGTCCTAGTCGGAGATAGATGTCATAAGTTAATCAACTAATATTGGTTGCTTCGAGAGAATAATTGATGTTTAGTATATATAGAACTCCCATATGAATTAGATTAAAATGGCTAATCCTAACAAATCCTAAAACCTAGGCCTCTAGTGATTATCGGATTATATTTGGAACCAAGCTTTCTACTATTGTTGTTAATTCTTGTTATTAGTTGTTATCTAGTTTGTTACTTACTTTATATTTCTCATTAGCTAATCAAAAACATAAAAACATGACATTCGGTAGCTTGGATAGTAGTTAGATAGCGAGATTACTAGTTGAAATTCTCACGCCATAGCATTCCTTGTGGTTCGACTCGATTACTCAATCGATTATTATTGCATCTCCCTCACCCTCAAAAGTGAGGGCGGATCAATTTTTGGCGCCGTTGCCGGGGAATGCTTAGTTTGAGTTTCAATAGTTGATTTAGTTATTAAGTTACTAATTCAAGTATTTATTTCTTTTTATTTTTGTTTTATAGGTATGGAGGCTCTTCTGAAAGAAATGGAAGAATTTCGAGCATGGAAAGAGGAGGAAGAAAGGAGGGCAAATGAGGCTCAACAACCTCCTCTTAACCAAATGTTTGAATCTCCTGCGGGTCAATTTCAAGGAGGAGCATGGGGACCTCGTGTCAATGCAAATAATTTTGAGATAAGGACCGGCCTTATCCAAATGGTCCAATCTGAACAATTTGGAGGGAGGCCCGATGAAGATCCTAATGCTCATTTGAGCATATTTCTTGAGATATGTGATACGGTGAAGTATAATGGAGTGCCAGAGGATGCCATTAGGATGAAGCTCTTTAATTTCTCTTTGAGGGATCGTGCCAAAGAGTGGTTCAAAAACCCCGATAAGAGCGAGATCACCACATGGGAGAAGTTATGCAAAGCCTTCCTTGCCAAGTACTTTCCACCTTCAAAGGCCCAAAAGCTAATATCAGAAATCTCACACTTCTCTCAACAAATGGATGAGCCATTATTTGAGGCATGGGATAGGTATAAGGACTTGCTACGCAAGTGCCCTTAACACGGTTTTAGTGAAGCCCAACAAATCGTGAACTTCTATAGTGGACTTTCTCCACACACGAGGAGCATAGTTGATGCAACCTCCTATGGTTACCTTGTGAATCGGAATGCCAAAGAAGCTCTTAGGATCATAGAGGAGATGACATCCAATAGTTATCAATGGCCAATGGAAAGGGGCCCTACGAAGAGGTTGAACTCGGTTCTTGAGGATGCAAGGTACGATGCTTTAGCCTTGGAGCTTGCCAATTTGAAGAAAACATATGAAAATGAAAGGAAAGCTCAAATGCATGGTGATTACTCTAAAGGAACTTTGGAGTTCAATAGAGATGAAACTGTGAGTTATGTTAATCAAAGTCCTTATGGCAATTACAACAAACAAGGTTTTCAAGGACACCAAGGGGGATTTCAAGGCAATCAACAAGGTGATTATTTGTATGGCCAACAAGGAGGCTATCAAGCCTACAATCCCAACACTAGGAATCCTCCCAATCCCTCTTATGGAAATCCTAGCAATGCTCAAGTTCCATATCCCGGATTCTCCGTTTCCAAAGGGATGATTGAAGAACCTAAGAAGACATCCCCTTCTCTTGAGCAAATCGTTCAACAAATGGCCAATCAACAAAGTGCTTTTATCTCTCAAATTGGCCAAAAGGTCAATGTCTTGGAGAATTCACTCTCAAAGCAAGTCAAGATGATGGAAAACCAAATTAGCCAAATGGCTAACCAAGCTATCACTCAACACAAGTTCGGAGAATCCTCTAGCAAGGCTCAAGAAAACCCGAGGCAACAATGTAACGCAATCCATGTAGTTGGAAAACCCTTTAACTCTTGCACTGTTTTACTTTATTTATTATGTTTCCGTGTTTTTATAATTTTGATAATATGCATTTTAACCCGCATACAAAATGGACATGCATATTACCAAAATTATAAAAATACGTTACCAAAATAAACTAAAGCAAAATGGTGCAAGAGTTAAAAGGTTTTCCAACTAGTTCATTGCATTTGTAAAGATCTCACGCATGACAGGAAGGTCCGGCAAGCCTTGGCTGCGAAAACTCCAAACTCTCTCTCCCATGAGATGCAACAGCTTCACAATAAAATTCACTTATGTTTATCACAAGAAAAATAAGAAAAAAAAAATCGTTGGTGCCCTAAACTCTCTCACTTCGACGTCTGCTGGTTAGTCTTCTACCTTCAATCTGAGAATTGTGGTCTTATTTTATTTTTCAACTTTATATTATTTGCAATAGTAAACCGATATTTCATTATTATTTTTTTTCAATGGTTGAAGAGTGATGTACATTTCCATGAATGATTTCATGATAATGCATAATCTCTGTAAGTAGAAATTAGTTTGTGCTGTTACATTTATTAGTAACAACGCCCTAGTTTCTAATGGGTTTTATAGTTGTTTATGACGGTTTGATTCGTTTAAATTGTTTACGCAATCAACGTAATATGTATCACAAACTGTAAATTCTTAAGTGAATAAAGGAATGAAAGCTTCACAGTTTCTGATTATGAGCCCCTAGATTTGTGTTGTGGTTTATTACTAATTTTACATGCTTTGTTGGAAGCCTTCATGCCTTTGGTTAGATGTAAAAAAAGTTGGTCATTAAGTGTGTGTGAGTTGGCCTAGTGGTAAGAGATTAGCCTTCGAGATCTAAGGTCTCGAGTTCGAGTCCTCTGTGACGCGACCTTTAAATTTCTTGTTAAACTTGTTCACAAGAAAAGAAAAAAAAAAAGGTTGGTCAATAAGAGTGACTTTGGTTAACATGAGTTAGGAAGTTTTTAAGGATGTTATCTTATCCATCTATGTGTTTGCTTTAAAGACGTGCATGTTATTCATCTCTTTGTGTATTTTTGTTCAAAAAATTGAAGGTTTCGGTAGATTTTCAGGAGCTACAAAGCCATACACTATCTGAGGAGGTGTTCATGCTGTTAAGAATCTCATTTCAGGTATTAAATGGCTTTCCCTTAGGCTATTTCTTAAATTTGATTTAGGTTATATTTACTAAAACAAAAACAGAAAAATATGCAATTTTGAATCTACCATTGTTCTCTGAGTGGTTTAAATTAGAAAGGAATAACGTATGTTAGTGTGAAATTGAGGATTATAAGGTGTAAATTTGAACTGATGTGATGTTTTTATTTTATTTTATTTAAATAAGTACATGCCCTATTCTAGTGAATATATGTTGAAGTTTCAAATACTATCTTAGTTATACCGCCCTAGTTTGTCATGGGTTTTATTGTTGTCTATTACGGTTTTTTGAGTATTTATTGAAAATACTCAAAAATGCAAGCGTTACTAACGACCTCCCAACTAATGATATCGCAATAAATACTCATGTTGAATTGTAAATTAGTAATATATAATGACCACCTCTTTAACAAAATCCTACCCAATTCAAGCGAACATCTTACCCTCTTTCTTATCTAACCAAGTCCCAATCCTGCCATGGCGTTTCCTTTCTTTCGTGAATGGCGAGAGTACGAGGAAAGTCACCTTTGCCATTTGCTCATCGATCGCGCGGATAATGTCGCGATCGGAGACTCTCGTGTCTTGTTTTTCACATTTGGAGAGCTTGATACCATTTGTTCTTCTATCACGCGGTCAATGTCGCGATCGGAGACTCTTGTGTCTTGTTTTTCACGCTTGGAGAACATGATAATGAGCTCCACACTTCTCACCCTCGTCCTGACAGTCGTTTCTCTTTGTTGGAGATTGCTTTTAAGACTTATGAGCTGGGCGACTGCTACTATGGGTTCTTGGATTCTTTAAATCTGCCCAGTATCACTTACCTAGAAGATGACAACATTGTATAAAGGAGCTCGGTTTATTCTACCAACTTCAGCGTGGTAACTATCTTCGTGTTCATTTTCCCTTTTTTCTATCTATATGCATCAATAATTTGATCTTATTCCCCCAATTCGCTCCATTTTTAGGAGGAGCCTGCCCTTTACGAACATTTTTAAAGCCGAGGCTTGCCAAACCTTCCTGTCATGCGCGATCTCTTTACAAATGCAATGAACTAGTTGGAAAACACTTTAATTCTTGCACCGTTTTGCTTAATTTATTATGTTTCTGTGTTTTTATAATATTGATAATATGCATTTTAACCCGCATACAAAATGTACATGCATATTACCAAAATTATAAAAATACGGAAACCGAATAAACTAAAGTAAAATGGTGCAAGAGTTAAAAGGTTTTCCAACTAGTTCATTGCATTTGTAAAGAGCTCGCACATGATAGGAAGGTCCGGCAAGCTTTGGCTGCGAAAACCCCAAACTCTTTCTCTCCTGAGATGCAACAGCTTCACAATAAAATTCCACCTCATTTTCTTTTTTCTTCCCTTCTTCACCCCTTCTTCACGATGGCCGGTAGCTTTGTGTATTTTGTACAGCTTCACAACAAAATTCACTTTTTTTTATCACAACAACAATAGGGAAAAAAAATCATTGGTGCCCTAATCTCTCTCACTTCGACGCCTGCTGGTTAGTCTTCTACCTTCAATCTGAGAATTGTGGTCTTGTTTTATTTTTCAACTTTATATTATTTGTAATAGTAAAACGATATTTCATTGTTCTTTTTTTAATGGTTGAAGTTTGATGTACATTTCCATGAATGATTTCCTGATAATGCATAATCTCTGGAAATAGAAATCAGTTTGTGGTGTTGCATTTCTTAGTAACAACGCCCTAGTTTCCAATGGGTTTTATAGTTGTTTATTACGGTTTTATTCGTTTAAATTATTTATGCAATCAACGTGGTATGTATCACAAACTGTGAGTTCTTAAGTGAAGAAAGGAATGAAAGCTTCACAGTTTCTGATTATGTGCCCCTATATTTGTGTTGCGGTTTATTACTAATTTTACATGCTTTGTTGGAAGCCTTCATGCATTTGGTTAGATGTAAAAAAATTTGGTCATTAACTGTGTGTGAGTTGTCCTAGTGGTAAGAGGTTAGCCTTCGAGTCCTCTGTGACGCGACCTTTAAATTTTTTTTAAACTTGTTCACAAAAGAAAAAAAGTTGGTCAATAAGAGTGACTTTGGTTAACATGACTTAGGAAGTTTTTAGGGATGTTATCTTATCCATCTATGTGTTTGCATTAAAGACATGCATGTTATTCATCTCTTTGTGTATTCTTGTTCAAAGAATTGAAGGTTTCGGTGGATTTTCAGGGCTACGAAGCCATACACTATCTGAGGAGGTGCTGTTGGTGGTCTTCCTCGTGCTGTTAAGAATCTCATTTCAGGTATTAAATGGCTTTCCCGTTGGCTATTTCCTAAATTTGCTTTAGCTTATATTTACTAAAAAAAGAAAGAAAAATATGCAATTTTGAATCTACCATTGTTCTCTGAGTGGTTTAAATTAGAAAGGAATAACGTATGTTAGTGTGAAATTGGGGATTCTAAGGTGTTAATTTAAACTGATGTGATGTTTTTATTTTATTTTATTTAATTAAGTAGATGCCGTGTTCTAGTGAATATATGTAGAAGTTTCAAATACTGTCTGAGTAATAACGCCCTAGTTTGTAATGAGTTTTATGGTTGTTTATTAGGGTTTTTTTGAGTATTTATTGAAGATACTCAAAAAACCAAGCGTTACTAACTCCCTCCCAATTAATGACATTGCAATAAATACTCATGTCGAATTGTAAATTAGTAATATATAATGACCACCTCTTCAACAAAATCCTACCCAATTCAAGCGAACATCTTACCCTCTTTCTCATCTAACCAAGTCTCAATCCTGTCATGGTATTTCCCTTCTTTCGTGAATGGCGAGAGTACGAGGAAAGTCACCTTTGCCATTTGCTTTTCGATCACGCGGATAATATTGCGAATCGAGACTCTCGTGTCTTGTTTTTTACACTTGGAGAGCTTGTGATGCGATCACAATACGCGGAAGCTGAGAATCGAACAACGTCAGACACGAAAGATTCAATCCAAATATAACTATGAAAAAAATCGAATGACAGGGAACCTGAATTTCTACCCAAATTACACTGAATAGGCGTCGACAGAAACCTAAGCAATTCAATTCCGATTAAGCTCAAATTTTAACACGAGTTACAACTTAGGGTTATGAAGAACATATCCAAAATTCAGCGAAAACGCACGAATAGTTTTCGATTTGGCACGGTGGTTATTTTCAGGACAGATTTAGGGTTTCAAAACGGATCTGAAATTAAACAAAAGGTTTTCTGCGATGGGATGGTTATGTGAACGAAGGGGATGATTACTGATGATATAGGAACAATGAAGAATGGCTGGGAAAACGAAAAGAACACGAATTGAAGAATTGAAACGAAAATAAATTGTGAATCTTACCCGAAACGAACCCCGGATCTACGTGAATCCGAAACGCGTTTATGGAGCAATCTTCGTGGCTCGACTAACCCGGATACTACGAGATATCACGAACGAGTCGATGAATTCAAGTTTGAGATCGCCAATATCAAACTCTACCAAGAACCTTCAGTTTTTTGTGAAACAAGAGAATAGCATAAAAAACTGTTTTCATTCAATCAAGTCTGTCTCAAAGTATGAACGAAAATTAACATAAATACTAATCTAATTCCTAAGCTAGGTAGGTTTTCGAAATTAACAAGGCTTGGGCTTGATAATTTCGGACTCCTTAATTAAATATAACTGGGCCAATTAATCACCTAAACATGTTGTGATAATTGGACTAAACTAAATTTAAAAAAATAAATACAAAGTTTTTAAGCCCAAATAAAATATAAAACATGAGCAACTAAATAAATTCATCAGTGCTGGACCCGGGCTCATCAGCTTGATAATGAGCTCCACACTTCTTACCCTCGTCCTGACGGTCGTTTCTCTTTGTTGGAGATTGCGTTTAAGATTTATGAGCTGGGCGACCGCTACTATGGGTTCTTGTATTTTTTTAAATCTGCCCGGTATCACTTATCGACAAGATGACAACATTGTGGAGACAAGCTCGGTTTATTCTACCAACTTCAACATGGTAACTGTCTTCGTGTTCATTTTCCCTTTTTCTATCTATATGCATCAATAATTTGATCTTATTCCCCCAATTCGTTCCATTTTTAGGAGGAGCTGGCCCTTTATGAATATTTTTGCAGCCGAAGCTTGCCGGACCTTCCTGTGATGCGCGAGATCTTTACAAATGCAATAAACTAGTTGGAAAACCCTTTAACTCTTGCACCGTTTTGCTTTAGTTTATTCTGTTTCCGTGTTTTTATAATTTTGGTAATATGCATTTTAACCCGCATACAAAATGGACATGCATATTACCAAAATTATAAAAACACGGAAACAGAATAAACTAAAGCAAAATGGTGCAAGAGTTAAAAGGTTTTTCAACTAGTTCATTGCATTTGTAAAGAGCTCGCGCATGACAAGAAGGTCCGGCAAGTCTTGGTTGCGAAAACCCCAAACTCTCTCTCTCATGAGATGCAACCCACCTCCTCAGTACTGATTTCAATTAAAATTGACACGAATTCTGGTGTTTTTGCCATCATTATCATGAAATTTTATACTCAAATCCCACCTCATTTTCTTTTTTGTCCCCTTCTTTACCCCTTCTTCACGATGGCCGGTTGCTTTGTGTATTTTGTACAGCTTCACAACAAAATTCACTTTTTTTTTATCACAACAAAAATAGGGAAAAAAAATCGCTGGTGCCCTAATCTCTCTCACTTCGACGCGTGCTGGTTAGTCTTCTACCTTCAATTTGAGAATTAAGGTCTTATTTTATTTTTTAACTTTATATTATTTGCAACAATAAACCGATATTTCGTTGTTCTTTTTTTAATGGTTGAAGTTTGATGTACATTTCCATGAATTATTTCCTGATAATGCATAATTTGTGGAAGTAGAAATCATTTTGTGTTGTTGCATTTCTTAGTAACAACGCCCTAGTTTCTAATGGGTTTTATAGTTGTTTATTACGGGTTTATTCGTTTAAATTATTTATGCAATCATTGTGGTATGTATCACAAACTGTAAATTCTTAAGTGAGGAAATGAATGAAAGCTTCACAGTTTCTGATTATGTGCCCCTAGAGATGTGTTGCGGTTTATTACTAATTTTACATGTTTTGTTGGAAGCCTTCATGCCTTTGGTTAGATGCAAAAAAAAATGGTCAATAATAAGTGTGTGTGAGTGGCCTAGTGGTAAGAGGTTAGCCTTCGAGTCCAAAGGTCTCGAGTTCGAGTCCTCTGTGATGCGGCTTTTAAATTTCTTGTTAAACTTGTTTACATAAAAAAAAAAAAAAAATGATTGGTCAGTAAGATTGACTTTGGTTAACATGACTTAGGAAGTTTTTAGGGATGTTATCTTATCCATCTATGTGTTTGCTTTAAAGACGTGCATGTTATTCATCTCTTGAATCTTCTTCTTTTTCAAGCTTTCAAAAAAAAATTTGTTTTTTCGCCTCTATCAAATGAATAACTCCTATTTGCACCCTGGTTTAGTTTTAGAGATTTTTAGTTACCTAGATTGTAAATCAGCCGGCAAATGCAAATGCCTTGAGCGATTTTGGCGAGATGAGTTAGAAAAACCCAATCAAGCAATTTCGTTGAGTAGATGTGGCCAATTTAAATAAACTACTTCATTAAGATTAAATTCCATTCTGAACTCACCGAAAATTGAAGAATTAAACCTGCTTCGTAAAATCGTTAAAATGAGATGACATTGTTGCTTTTGGGTGTTCGCACTTCATCTGCCAACATCGTTTGGAAGGAGAAGACTGATATAATTTATATAAATATAAATTTTCCTCAGCATTTGGAGACGATAGCAGACGAAGATTTCAAAAAAAATTAATGCCCTATTTCACAAAATTTGGGAGTAAATGGAAAGAAAGAGTGAGCCCTAACTCATACTATGGTTAGACATTATAAAATAAAATAAAAAAGAAAAAGTTAAAATTAAAATTAAATACTAAAGACCAAAATGCTCAATGCATGCAAAAATGAACATTACACGTGGACCGTGGATATACCCTCTGCAGGTGCTACCCTATTACTCTTAGGCCCCGTTTGGTAGCAATACCGAGAAAAGGGCGGATAAGAAAATGTGTGATAAGTTGAAATAAAAAAAGTATGATAAGTTAGGATAAAAAATATATTGTGTGTTTGGTACAAACATAGATAAGTTGGGATAAAAAATATAAAAAATTGATAATTAAAATTGAAAATAAAAAATTGATAATTAAAATTAAAATAAAAAATTGATAATTAAAATTAAAAATAAAAATAAAAAATTAATAATTAAAATTGAAAATAAAAAAATTGAAAATAATTTTTTTAATTAAAATTAAAAATAAAAAAATGATAATTAAAATTGAAAATAAAAATTGATAATTAAAATTGAAAATAAAAAATTGATAATTAAAATTGAAAATAAAAAATTAATAATTAAAATTGAAAATAAAAAACTTATCACAACTTATCCGGGGGTAGAGGCAGTATAGTATATGCCAGTGTAATAATAAATTTAGTCCGGGCCCAAGTATTTTCGCGGGCCGATGATATTATTTTTCTCGGATGCCGAGATAAATTTTCTTATCTAGCCTCGGCCCTTAGGATTCCACTAGTCCTTTCTCTGCCGATCCCATTCCCCTATTTCTCCTCTTTTCCTCTCGATTTTTGCTTTCTTCCACCTTTCGAAACCTCCGCCGCCGCCGACGACGACTCAACCGGTTCAACGCCTTTGCAGCCCGAGTCACTTTAAGGTAAGCTTCCTTCCTTGGCTTTAATCTGACGATTTCTTTGAGAATTCTGTTTAGTTCTTAGGATTTTAGAAGATAATATCTATCTATATATAAAAACAAAATGAATTTTTCAGTTATTTTTTGGCGCCATATTTAGGGTATTTTTGTCAATTTCTCAGCAACAATTTTTATGCATCGTGATGTGCAGTTAAGCCACAATATGTGCAGTTCTGCGAAAACCACGCGTCATTTCTTCAAGATATAGAGTGAATAAATCTCTCCCCTAATTGGAACCGTCCAACAACTCAGGAATCTCTAAGAGTCCATATAAGAATGGAAGGCATAGTCTCCATTATTGAATTTGTCTGAGTTTCGAAGAAATTAGAAAAAGTGAGATGATTTAATATTTTTATTTGGGTTTCTTTGCACTGTTAAGTTGTCATGGAAGAATAGAATGAATAACAAGGTTGGAAAAATTGTAAAAGACGAAAATGGCATTAGCAGTGGCGGATGTGGTGAAAAAGAAATTATTCAAGATTCCATGGCCTCATTGTTGCAACAGAGACTCACATAAAAAGTCTTGATGCTACCGTCTACTTACACAGGGCAAATTGAAAGGTAACTTTATCAATACAGTACATAGCAGTTTTACTTTGTGTTCATCCTCACAGCATCTAGCATCTACTGTGTGTTAATCAAGAATTTCCTCACATTTTTAGAAAAACATATATATTTTCAATTTTTCATTTATTGGCGAGATCCGATTCTGTTGAACTCCTCACGATAGAAGTATAATCAATTTTTTTTTTTTTATTTATTTTGGCTATAATGATAATCATGCTGTGCAGGACACCATCTTTGAAATTTGGAAAACGCAAGATTCATTAATTGTACGTGCACATCTCATTGAAGATGAAGAACTCTGCCTGCGATTGATTTGTGATTATTTTCGTGGTGTAACAATCGTATTATTCCTGTCCAAATGGTTGATCTTTCGGTGCATATATTGTTTAAGGATCTCTTTGTCCATGCATTGCCTTACCAAAAGGTTTGGTCTATGTATGTTAATCATCTCTACTTTTTTCTGGCTGCAATCATGCATTAATTGTGATAGTTTCAGTTTCTTTGATTCCACAATATTTACTTTAAATCTTCAGGCTTCAATTCTATCTATTGATGTTTATCTGAATCTGAATTTTTTGAAATCTAAATTGACTTTTGTTCTTCTTTTTTGAGTATCCAATTTGAATGACCCTTCCCGGGCTATTATATAATCTGCTGATTTCCTGTACTACATAATAAAGGTGGTCGTCTATCTATTAAAGAGTTCATGTTTAAGTTTTTCGACTTATAGATTCCGAAGTCAAAGTTCAATCAGCTCATATATATTTACCCATCTTCCTTCTATGGAGATCTTCGGAAGGTGAGGTCCATCTACAATAAATAAAAAAAACGACTAAACTCTATTAATTGATCACAATTGGTGCAGAACATACAGTTTGTAACTGTTGGTCCCATAAGCGAGTTTACACGTGTAGAGATGGGGTGAATACACGCGTTAGAGAAGTTTAGACTTCTCTAAATTTTTTACTTAGAAAAACTGTGAGTTTTAAAAAGAGAAGCGTTTCGCTTTTGAAGAAGCGTGAGCTTTTCAGAAGCAAATCACTTTCAGTAATTTTTATAAGATGTATTTCATTTCAAAAGAATGTTACAATAAAATATTTCAAAAGTTAATGGTATTTATATTCAAAATCTTTGATTTGTACATGTTTTTATATATTACTATTTAAGTTAAGCATAATTGTTGCCCCGTGCATCGCACGGGTCAAGGTACTAGTTATGATTTATACAAATACGTCGGCAATTCTGTTGTTAAAGATTTTTGAAGCCTCTCTGAGTTTGATCCATAAACGATGCATAGCATTAATTGACCAGGCTAGGCTATTTCACAATGATATTTCGACTATTAATATTTTGGTTCTCAACTTTGATTTAATATACTTTTATTTCGAAATGATACCTTTGCCTTAGCCCAAACCCACTAATACTGTATGCATGTATATATTTTATTTTATACATAAAGCAAGCTTTAGGGCTTCTGATAATTCTCAAACTGAAGCAGGCAGAAACGATGAGGCACAAGTACACAGGAACAGGAAGCAGCCAATTCTCCCGAAGGAGATGAAGCACAAGTACACGGACGAGTACACGGAAGCAGATTGGGAGGCAGCGAAACGCGCACATCAATATATCAATGATTGGTACCTCGAGCAAAAGGAAAAACATGAGTTGGAGAGAGCCTAAAGGGCTGCAGAGGAAGAGAAAGAGCCATGGCCACCTGTGTGGAAACCGATTGAGGAATCCATCCAATTCAAATCCGGAATGATTGATGCGTTCATGGAGCCTTTTGATATCGAAGATATGGATGATTCAGACTTCTTTTCTGATCCCAACAACAGAGCTTATGGTGATGCTGACATCTTAAACAAACTTAAAAGATTCTTCATGCTAGTTCGCGATACCAGGGTAATAACTAATTCCAATATTCATTCTGATGTTTGTTTGTTGATTGATAATGACATGCTCAATTTAATGGTTAGGATTTAGATTCAAATGCATATAATATAATTTTCTTTCTTTCGTAATTACTGTTTGCTTGCTTAACAACTAGTTGAGATAATCGGTATGTGATATGCAACTATTTTTTGTTTATATATAGTTTCCTAGTTTCCAGCGAAGAATTGAATATGATCATGTTTAGTTTCCAATGGATCGTTTGCAAGAAAAAAGCAGCATTCATTCCACAATTACAATTACTGCATTTAATTTTTTAAGGAAGATAAAAAAAAAATGTTCTTTATTTACGTTGTTGTTGTTGTTTAACCATATATTCCATCATGTTGAACTTTCTAAGGGATATGATGTTGATTGGGTACCCCCACCGAACTTTTTCTCTCCGTTCCGCCCAGTGGATGATGTCCACGGAGCGATGAAAGAGGACCGCTTGTTTAAGAAGCATGTCAATGAAATGTTGGAATGTGTGGTTGATAAAATTAACTCCCGAGCTAAGGTATGTATATGAAATTCATATATCTATTGCTATATAACTAATTTTTTTTTTTTTATTAGTAAGTTAGGGTATATAATATATGTTGAATGAATGCAGGATCATGGTGAAGAGTACAAGGTCTTGAAAGTAGAAAAAATAGTTTGGGCACCGACCAACAGGATGTATTTGATGACATTTAGTGTGGAATTAGTTTCTTCTTCACATGGTGATGGTAATGGTGGGATGGAGAAGGATGTCCAAGCCATGGTGCGTTCGGAGGGAGGGAGGGAATATACTTGTGTAGAATGGAGGTTTAAACCCGGTGAAGATGGGCCGAGTGAAGGTTCCAACGCTGCCATCGCTGCCGACCCAGAACCACCTAAGAAGAAGAAAACCAAGACCTAGATTCATGTAGCGCACTGCACTGGTTGGGGTTTTATCTATATATGTATATACTTTCTTTCTTATTAGGAAAAGAAATCTAGCTTGTTTTTGAAGGGTTGGCTTTTGGAAATCTAGATACTCATAGTGTGTTTTGAACTGTTGATTCGAAATATGACTACTTCAATTTGCTTAATGAGCATAATAAATTAATGTAAGTGTTTGATTCTTTGCTGGTAGTTTAGCGTTCTAATGAACATGACTATTTGGAATAAGCTTTTCTGCCTTATTTGCTTTGTGTGTGCTAGTTTTTATAGTGTGCTTTTCCTGCCTTATTATTTGTGTGTGCCATTCACTGCAAGCATTGTATGATTTCATTAATTAGCCAGTATTGCAAGGATTATTATATTCGATTCTATTAGTGATTGGTAATTATGATTATCTAGCTTGATTCCAGCCATTAATGTCTCCTTTTATAATACTACTATTTTGAGAGACTACAGATATCAAGTTATAAAAATATAAATATCTACTACAGTTTCCACTTGATGTACCACACCTTACAACAATCCTTTTTTTTATTTTTTTATTTATACAAATGTCAATATCCGTCCAAAAAAATATAAAATAAAATTGAATGTCAATATCAGGTTTGAATATATGAAGTCAATTATTATAGGTAATACTCCCTCCATTTTTTTAAAGTGTCATATTTCGCTTTTATTATTGTTTGTTTTTAAGTGTCTCGTTTCGAAATTTGATGATAAATTAGCTAAGTTATTCCACTCTACCCTTATTATTAATATTATATATAAGTTGGTTAAAATAAAAACTTATACATCTCTTTAGTATGTATAATTTGATGAGGAGGGATACAAGATACTTATAAAAAAAGCAGAGTGACGAGTGAGTATTGCTTAATGCACTTTCCAACTAAATAATCACTGTGTGAAGTCATCCGTGGAAGTCATTAAATATGTATAAATTTATTTCTTCTGTAAGCAAATAAATATAATTGGTACTAATAATTTTTTTAATAAGGTGAATGTCACATTAAAAAAAAAAAAAAAAAAAAAAAAAAAAAAATCTCAGTAAATAATTAATTCAAGCAAGGGCTGAAATCTACCCATTCTTGTCTCTATTTGTATCTCACTTCAACACATACATGATACATGATATATTTAATCTAAAGCTGATACTAATATTCACTCTATCTACAAAAATTCTTTTGCCTGTTTTACTATTTTGGTCCGTTTACAAAATATTTGCATATTGTATTATTGGATATGTACAAACCTATTTAACGATTAACTTTACAGTACTTTCATTTGTTATATTCGTAATTCAATCAATCAAACTAAATAATTTAAAATTATATTTTAATGAGACTCGTTTTCCATTTACATTATTACAATCAAATACTAATATCTTAAAACTCGTTCTGCACCTTGAGAGGCAAAGAATTGGCGGATGGATGGAGTATTGTTTACCAATTTTGATGGCATTAAAATCCAAAAGCATAAATCTCATAGCTCCTAGTTCAGTCGCATACATTGCATTGTGCTTAATGTATAAGTGGGACTTGCTTTTATTTTATTTTTTGAGTACGTTTTGATTTTACCTTTTATCTTATAGGTGGATGCACATACATCATCAACCCAAGTTGAAGGAAAAAGATAAAGGTAAGATTTGGTCACAAGAAATACTAACAAAAAAAATGGCTTTTCTAATAGGATAGAATGTTAAAAGCAATATTACTACAGAAACCACCCAAGTTGACAATGAAGCGCAATTCAGTTAGTAAGACATTTCCCCTCCAATTAAGTGGTCAGGTATTAGAATCACATTGGGTGCGTGTGTATAAATATGTTGTATTGTCTGATAAAATATTTATTAAAAAACAAAAAAACAAAAACAAAAACCTACCCAAGATTGATTGATGCTCTTTTTGTGCCAAACTTTTGGAAAAGAGAGCCACAACAATTATTAAGTGGTACATACTATAATTTTCTTTGAAATCTGTTCTTATTAAACCTCACATTATGTAATCATTTACTTATGTAGAAAAATATATTTAGAAGTGAATTTGTTGTATATATATACAAAGATAATCCAGATGGCCAATAATGTAAAGGAATAATAGTAAAGAGAATAAAGAAAAAGATTCTGGAACTTGTATAGATCACTAATCAACTATAAGAATGAATGTGATTCCTTACATTATTTACAATATATGTTACCCAACCAAAAAAAAGAAAAACTTTGAGGTTATTCATCCCAAAAGTAGAAGCACTATCAATATAATTAGTGAGCTTCAAGATGTTAAGTTTTCTTTGCATCAATCAAATTGAAGTCCAAAGATTTACCAGCAGCTCCTTGATTTTCGAACAGGCCCACGACCGAATAGATGCTCAAAGACAGTCTTAGTGCATCTCGTATCTCCGAGTCTTGCTCAACGGGCTCCGGTTCAGTCATTCCTGAGTATACAAGGCGGTCGAGCAACTTAACTCTTCCAGTGAAGGTAATTATTCAACATCTGTAGAATTGACCTGAAAAGACTTTTCATGGTGCATGGTAATTCATAGAAGACTGAAATGTATAGTACACACAGAATAACCAGAGTTTAACGCAGTTTTTTGCTAAAGCTTCGGAGAGATTGAAGAATCAATCTGTACATGCAAAAATATGAAATTAGACAAGTCAATCACAAGAGATTGTACCTTATATATTTGTGACCTATGCATGTGTTTGTTGCAAAATTCATGTCGTTGGGCGTGTCATCGTTGACGAACCCCGTCCCACTGGAATTACATTTTGGAGGCCCTCAATCAATTCATCTTCAGTAGTAGCTGCAAAAAGAGTTGGTTAATGAGGGTCTATACAATCAAACAATATTTCACAACTGATTTTACGCATTCGACTTCACCTATGACGGGTTCGCCAGCTTGAGACCCAGCGATTCCAATGCAAGAGAACAAGCAATTTTCATCTATCTTCAACTGCTCATACGCAACATATACATCTTCAACAGTAGCAGCTTCATATAGAGATATCATATCTTTGATGCAAGATATATCCTGAAAATAATAACAAATGCACCATGTCATTCTCATATCTGAAGTAAGAGTGAAGAAAAGGAACTGCCAATGATGCTGGATTTATTCTCTTGGCCACGAGCCGCACATATAAGCTGACTTTGTTAAGATTCATGACCAATTATTTATTGCAGACTTCCTTTTCTTTTGTAAAATTATAAGTACGGAAAGATTTGCATTTCCACCTTTCTTGGGACAGATGTGGCTTGCAAGTGTGCCATCAATCCTAGCCAATACGCATTTGACTTGATTTCAGCTTCATGACGCATAAGCAGTGTCCGTCTTGCCTGTGTATGAAGGGAAACATACATTTAATAGACTAAATCAAGTCAAAAACAAAAAAAACCAAGAGAACCGCCGTGACTGAATTCACTTCAGATAAATGGCACATCCACCTGGCACAGAAGGCACATGAGGTGGTTTTCTTACCATTTACATTTAATTTTTTTTTTTTTTTATTATTTTTTTTTTTTCAATTTGTCTGTGTGGAAAACTAAAGCAGTTTATAGTATTCCAGGATTAATATCATAAAACCAATTCCCGTTTCCCAGACAAACCAAGGCTATTTTATTACATGGTCCCTTTATAACCCAAGAATTGACATCACACAAATTGTTATTTCATTATAGCCTGAGGATATATTCCAAAATTTTTGAATTCACTGGCAGAGATCCTATCTCAATTGGAAAGAGAAGTTCAAGGAAACATTAATGAAAGAAATAAACTACACCACTCACCCTGTCCAGCTCCCTTGGAGCAATCTGGTTACTGTGAAGACCTCTGAGGACATTCTTGCAAGCATCAACAGCTTTGTGTACCTGTATATTTTTTGCCAGCCAGAATTAATACGATAAATCAATAATAGACATGGAAAATCAACATAAGATACGCCTTCGATGAAAAACACGTACCTTTTCAGGGGTTGATGTTACTGAAATTACATACCACCCAAGTTTCAACCGATCAAACAGGTTTAGTTCAAATGATACATCATATGTCAATCCAAGAGAATCCCTGACTGTTGTGAAGAGCCTATACAATAGTCAAAGCTTAATGTTAAACAATATGAATTTCATATTTATTAGATAATTTCAACTTTGTATTAAGTATAAGTTGAAGTTCGAAGTTTCAAACTTCCACTTTCTGAGAAAAGGTACCTCGAGTTTATGATCTCTTGCAACAAGCCCATTGTGATAGCAAAAAATAGTGGGTGAGAACGTAATTTCCCCTTGTCAGAATTTTCCAACTTGCTAGGTTGTTCATCAGATTTTAGATGTTCACCTGGAGAACAATAAACGTCTTCTTCAGATATGCATAGATGTCAATGGTAAATATAAAAGATCTCTTGGATAAAAAGCTTCTTAAAACAGTTTTCCAGGCACATTACATAGCTATAACACAAAGTAGAAGAGCCATCCATAAATACATTTGATAACAGGATTGACATGACCAATCAGTTACCGAGTTTTTATCCTTAATATCCACACCCAAGGAAGGGATATTCTATGAGTTCCTTTTCCCATTTCCCACAAGTATACTAAAGTTTCCACATCATTAGCTCAGCATTTATAGAAACAAACATAAAATTCCTCCACTTTGACTAGTAAGTAATCACGTTCAGTAAAACACGGATACAGCCAGCATCCTCAAGCAATAAATGCTGTTGACAATGTTGTATGGAAGTCAAATTTATTTCACCCATTTCTCAAGAGAACAAGCTAGTGTATGTGGATATGCATGTTGGAAACACATAGCAATTACAGAACAATTCACTACCAATATGAAATTCATACTACATGATGAAGAGCAAATGAAGTTTTCATTCTAGCATAAGCTAGTATAAATTGTCTATGTCAGACAACAAAAAGAAAGAAGCTCAACAATCTGTATTAGGTCATGTGTGTGGCAGCAAGATTACACGAAATTGTGATATTTTTATGCACAAGAAACATACCAGACCCAGAGGCATTCATGACTGACTCAAGAAGATTCTTTCCCTCAAAAGTAAAACCCCAGCGATTTGGAGCAGGGCCTGCAATATATGCACATGCTCGCTCATCTGTATCCTTCAAGAACACCTATGAAGCAACCATTGAACAGATAATAAATGGGCAAGGATGAGCGTGAATGGTGATTAACAGAAGAAAAAATAACACCCATAACAAGCTATTGGGATCCTATGGAAACGAATTGCCTTCACAAAACTTAAGAACTGATAGTGACAGTCAAGTTTCAATGGAGAAAACACATTTGCTATCAGTATAGATCATCTCTTACTTGTTGATGCTGCAGATCAGCAGAGTATGGACGGAATACGATGGGGCTGAATTTTTGTACTCTCTCAGAACCTCTTCTTTCTCCTACTGTACCTAAGTACTCCAAGATACAAGACTCGATATCCTCTTCTGTGAAGTCCCCGACGATACTCACCTGCCAGATAGAAAAGGGGAAAAAAAAGCACCTTTCACAGTAAGATGTAAATAAATTTCATATGTTCAAGTGGCTATTACAAGAAAGCCATAGGAATCATTTTTTAAATAAAAATAAAAATGGAAGGATACTAACCTCCATGTTCTTACTAACAAATTGATTCATCACTGCATCTTTCACTTGTTCTAGAGACAAGTGTTGCAACGCGTTTGGAGTAGGCTCAACAAAGCGTTCATCTCCACCCAGCATGGCAAGCATGAGCTTGTGCGCGGTAGAACGCTCTAAACTTTTTGGGATTGAACGGTAATAAGACAGGTATAACTGCTTTGCTCTATCAAATGCATCCTCCAACCAAACACTTTGCTGCAACAAACATGCATAGAGACTCAGTAACAGATTTCTGCATAATCAACCTTACTTGCCACTAGATCCCATTCTCAAATCTCAACACGTCAAACTCTTAACTACACATAGGGGAAGGGTACAAGTAGTAGTAGACTGACAAAATCAAATACCTTGCAGCTGCATGACTCATCAAATGTAATAAGCAATAACCCAGTAGATAAACAAACATCAATGATAATTTAGACAGGATAGAAGGCTTCACATTACCTCCAGCACCATATGAAGCAATTGAAAAGCAGCACGCATTCCATCATCTCTTAAAGTAAAGCGGAACTCCATGCTTATAAATTCCTCAGTTGACTCAAGGGAGCAATTGATCAGATGATTCACACAGAAAAGCTCTACCTGTGCATAGTTATTATAATGATTTCAATTCCAAGGAACAATGACAGCAAAAAAATTCAGTGTTCTAAGAGAGAGTTGTGGGAATTGAAGATCTTGCACCAAAACAGATGTCAATGAGCATGGGGAAAATTAATGTTGCAGAAAAAAGAGAAGAGCACAGAACATACAGCAATATTACTTTTGTGTTTAACATCTTTGATGTTCACGAGATCAATGAAATGACATATGATCAACCAAAACATCCAAAGTGTATACTCCCTCCATTTCGTGCAAAAGGCTTCATTTCTTTTTGGCAATTCTGGCACGCTTTTCCACGCTTCTTGATGATGAGTTTTAAAATGAATTTTTGAATAATTTTTTCTTTTACGGGATACTACGACTAAAGAAAATTCTTCAAAAATCCATTTTTAAACCCATCATCAAGAAGCGTGGAAAAGTGTGCCGGAATTGCCAAAAAGAAATGAAGCATTTTGCACGAAATGTAGGGAGTATAAGATAATTTATATTATGTTCAATATTAGCAGCAGTTGCATTGGACTGAGTTCAAGTTATGACCAAGTGATCATTTAGTAATTATCAAATGTAGTGGAAAACCTTTTAGCAAGCAAATATAGAATAAGGTGAAGGAATCAACATAATCTTGAAGAGAACCCCAAATTTGAAGCAAAATAGAACATCAAATTTTTGCTACCTCACCTGTTCACGGGAGAAGTTCCCCACACGGCCTCCTTCACTCAGGGTCCGAACACCCACAATAACCGCTCCCTTAGCATCAGCAGTTTCAGCTGCTCGCCCACCACCAACGATGAGGCGCATGACACCACAGTTGGCTTCATTTTTGGATATCTATTGGTATAATAACAGAATTCACATGAAAGACTGTTTGACAAATTTAGAAGTATTTCTAGAGATGGAAATATTATCATTGATACAACAAACAACTACGGAATATGAAGGTAGCTCGAAACAGCAGCAGAAGACTAAGTGACTAGCATCATTATTTGTTATTAATGTCAAGAAAATTGCCAAATTTCCGAGTCATAGACTGTGAGTATGGAAATGACATACTTGACATGTACCAACAAAGGTAACCTAGTCAATCGAGCCTCAACACACTGCTTCATAGCACTTGGTTTAAAGGATTTATTTTTTATAATACGATGCATAGATAGAAATACTTATGGGTACAAATTACAATATAATACGAAAATGAGATCATCAACTGATTGCTTATGCAGAGAAAATACTTAATAAATGACCTACCTTGTAATTCACTGGAATTCCATTTGAAAGACGCCTCTGAACTATTCCTGTATCTTTATCATAAACCTTTGTCATTTTCTTTTCTTGGTCAACAGGAACAAAGGACGGGTGCTGCTGCAAATGTAATTCCTGCAGCTTTTCTGAGGATATCAACTCCTTTGGTATCTCAAGCTGCAGTTGTGAAACAGATAAAATTTAAAGATATAACCCTTTGATAATACTTCCTTAAAACATAATTTTTTAAATATGAGCACGTGACATATTTCTTAATTTGGAAGGCAATTTCACTAGGCTGTGCCGTCCTTCCCCTTATAACTTTGATCACTAAAACACAAGTTTTTTCAGGTAAAAGACCTCGGGTTCAGCCTCTATGGGTTCCTTTAAACCAGCTTCAACAGCAGCCAGGATCTCTTCTGGTTCTATCTTGAACTCAGTTTCACCAATTCCATCAACGTGCATTTTCTTTGGTACACATGCAACAATTGCTGCAGGGGACGGTGCAGATGGTCTACCAAAATCAGATATGAACTCCAACACCTCTGCACCAACAGAGTTGACCTAATGCACCAAAAAAGACTCGGGTAAGCATCAGTGTGCATAAATCATGGGTATTAATATTCACAATATTGTCACAATTCTGTAGATAACCATTTTTACTGAACTTATGTAAACTAATAAACCAGAAAATGTTAAAGATATATGCTCTGATAGGAAATATTATGCTTCCATAACAAGGCTAGAATTACCTCCTCAAGGGTAACTGTGCTAGCAACAGCAACCAAACTCTCATGTCCTTGTCTCTGATCCATCACAGTATGCCCAAGTGCATCGCTTTCCATAATGAAGTCTAAATTATCCACTGATGACACATTATCAATCATAGCAGCCAACTGTTCACTGTCTTTTAATAGGGCATCTAAGTAACGGGCTAGTTCACCATTTGTCACACCAAATTCTTTAAGCCTCCTAACCTGAAAACACACAAAAATTAAACAAATGTCTCTAAGAAATATAACTGGGAAAACTATAACAAATAAACTGTTGGAAGATAAAAGAAAAACTGGCATGCAAATTGGAGTTGGGTAGATGTGCATACAAACATATACATCATACATGCATGCACGTGTACAGGCACTCGTGTATGTACAGACATGTATTACTTGCACACAGAGAGCATAGAAGATGATGCAGGAAAAACAAACCTCCTGCACAGCAACTTTAATTGCATTTTGCCAATTCCGAGGTTCTGCAGTCACAGTAAGTGTCGTAACAGTACAACCTTCTCTTCCTGAGTCACTGTGGTCCAATTCTACCGAGGTAAATGGGGGGTTGGAACTCTGGGAAATTGTTGAAATTAGCTCATATGCCACTAATTAAGATGCAAATTACAAGATCAAACTGTTCAGAAAATAGCACATGATAACTGAACATCTACCCAACATAATTGCTACCATATATGATACGTACCCAATTATGCGATTAATGTACTGTCAGAACCTTGCAAGAACTTGGCATACAAAGTTCCACAAGCAAGGCCCAAAATCATGAAGGTAGTAAGTTCCCCTCAATTTTCAATTCTCAAACAAAGTTTTACCAGGAAAACGTTTTATCCATGTCTAGAGAGCCAACTTTTAAGCAGCCAAAAACTGAACCAATGACTTAAAAGACGCAAAGAAATTGCAGAAGTATTTAACTGATCACATTTTGCACCTGAACAGGAGGGAACACTAACTTTTGAACTCTGCTTACTTGCCTGAATTGTCATTCAATTCCAACATGAAATCATAGGCTTGGTTTAGATTTTGAGGAATAAGACATGAGGATTAATGTTGTGTCTCTTTTTTACTAGCCTAATTAATAATCTTGAATAGAGAATCCTCAAAAAGTTAAAAACAGGGAACGGGTTAAGCATGAGCACAGGTATCACAATGGTACATCATGACATACTCCAGGCAAATATACCCACCGACTGTTGACCTCTTAAACAGAAGCATATTCAAGGGGAGCAGTCAATGCACCTGGTATCTTGTATTAATGCGGAAATGCAAAGCTGAAAGAAATATCCTCTTCATCAGCACAGTCCGCAAATCACCAAATGTATGGACCTTATTGACTGGGATCTGTTAAGAAACATCAAATAATGCCTATCAAGACTTGAGGAAATGTAGTACTAAAAGAAAAATAATTATGAAAGCCTCTCTACAGAAAAGCATTCCCTCTTATTGGATAACAGTTGACTAGAAGCAAAAGCAACGGCAATTGCATACCAAATACATATATGAGAACCTCCAGATGCAATGGGAGGGAATAGGAATCTATGTAGTGAGGAATGTGCTTTTAGCTAACATATTATGGATCTGACAACATTGAGTGAGTCAATGTGTAATACTGAACAAAATCAACTCGTATCATCTCCATGTCTTTCATGACTATAATATTGCTTCAGTAGTACTTTTATGTTTCAAGTTGTTTCCTATAAAGTTTAGTGGACACATATATAATAAGACCCTAAGCACAAAAATTATGAATAACGATAACCCTTTCACATCAACTAGCTTAGCGTAAATTGAAAATAAGAAAGGCAAAACAACATTGGTGTTATGGAGGACACAAGTGTAAGCAACAGATACTGAAAAAATCAGTCACTGGCATCATGGCTTGTGTCAGTTTGGTAATCTAACACAAGCTTAACTATTTACACCTTTCAAAACCTTGGTTAACCAAAAATGTTCTTATAAAAAGGCAATATAGAGAAAATCGTGTTTTTTTAAATGAAGCTGCAAAACTATCCAACTGCACCCAGTATTAACATAAAAGCTAAAACATAAAGAATTCAAATACATAAAAAATTAACTTTAACCTTGCAGAACATATTGATTGAGAAATTCTGAAGCAATTCATGCTGAAATATCTGGGGAAGCTTAGCTTCTGTATAGCTTCCAGGAAGTGACCAATTATGCTGAACTGGAGGGCGAACAGCATGCCTCTCCCTTCTTTTTTTTGATTGCTCCAAGGAAACAGATGACCTTTCCTGAGACAAACCACCAGACAGTCCAGCTGTCAGCTTAGGAACAAGGAAACTGGCCATTGCACCAAAGGCACTTGGTGTGGGTGGGACAGGTATCTCGTTTTGCATGCCAATCTGTCCAAACACTGCCTGCAAAAGTTCAGGAATGATTTATCATTCCAACCATAACTATAAATGTGAAACAACTCAAATGATGAAGAGTATCTTCAAGTCCTATGTCAGTCTCCACGTCATTAATAAATTGACAGTTACGTACTTCAATGTGGTTAACTGTCTTTGGAATGTCATCAATGTCCCCAACAAGATACAATGTGGCATTTGCTGGGAAGTACCAACGCTCATGGAACTTCTTAATTTTATCAGCATCCCATTTCTTAATCTGTTCCTCCAATCCAATAGGAAACCTTTTGCTCAGCTTGTTTTCAGAATGCAAGTATTGCAACAACTATACCAACAAAAGAAAGGAATAATTTATCAAAAAGCAGGTTCAACATTGTAGAGCCAATTTAGGTCAAGGGTGACAAAAAAACAATAAAAAGCCTGCAAAGCTGTTCACTTGTTTTAAATACCTGGCAATCAACACGGTACTCTATAGTGTTCATCATTTGTAGCTCCGATAAAATTGCTCGCCTTTCCTTCTCAACTCGAGAAGTGAGAAACTTGGGGTGAAAAGCAATCTATAGCCATTAAACAATGCATCATTTTCAAACAGTGCATAAAAATGCAGAGACGCACAAAAAAGGCAAAATAAAATGATAGAGCAGAGCCATTGGCCTAAATAGGATTAAATAGTCTAATGTTTACAAAACATCAGAATCAAAAGGAATAGATATACCTCCTTAAGAGCATCCAGGACAACTGGCAGCAAATCACCTTCGGAGTCCTAGAGATCAAAACTTGCATTAGACTAAGTAGAGACTTGCAATGCTGAACGAAAACCAAAAAGAAAAGGAACATATGGTAACATCGTTACTAAATAACATCTCAACTTAAAAAAGAAAAGAAGGATAACATCTGCATTCCTACTACTATCCATTATTCCTCGTTATTTTCGTCACCAAATCTTCACGCAGGTACTTATTTTCTTTTTGCCTCTTCTTTTCTTTTTCATTCAAAGAGGAGCAATACAAGTTGTGTTTCCTCACTTTCTTCTGAGTTTCATTGCTTTTTTCCCCTACTTCATTTAGTTTGATCATCATTTTCGCACATAAAAAAACTAAGGCATATGAACATAGTTAATGGACCCAATGAGCATAATCTTTCGAGAATCTTGTAAGGGAAGGATGCGGACACAACCTTTGTACTAGTTGGTGAATGGATGTGAAACACGGTATGATGGAAGTCAGTGTATGCATTAGATCTTGCCCCAGTTCCAAGAAGCTTCTCACGCTTCTTACTTCCAAGGAATGCGACATGTTCAATCATATGAGCAATTCCTTGCTCATCATCTTCCTCATCGATTGATCCAGCATGGACTTCCATGTGAGCTTCAAACCTATAATTCAGAGGTAGACAATATAAAAGAGCCTAAGGGTGAAACAAAAGCACTAGTCATTTGGATCATAGTACTATGAGCCATAGGTCAAGCTAGCACATCAAACTCCTTTTAATCACGATGTTTGATGAGCTGTAGTGAGTTTCTATTTTAAATTCAAAAAATCCAATAAAAAATGAGTGAATGTGTTTAAACTATTACATGCTTTACAATATCGGGTGGTAAACTGATTCTTGCCTATAGTGCCATAAATTATGCAGGCATAGAGCTCAAAATGCGTACCCTGTCTATCCTAAATAGTTAAGAAACAACTGAAGCTTCTTTAGTTTTCATGAACATGATAATTGCAAATTATTTCAGTTCCCTCTACCTGTGTCCTATTGTAATCATTGAAGAGAAAGCTTCAAATTCAAATTGCTACTGTAATTTCTAGTGAGTCCTTGTCTACAAAACTTATAAACTAATCCAGGACAAAAAGAGAGCAAAATTGCTTTATCCCTTGTTTTTCAACTATAAATATATAAACAATCATTTACGATGTAGACTATCACTTTTCATCACAAAATGACTAAAAATCCATTTCAAGTTTTCTTAAAAGTGTGTAGTATTACGTTTCATGGACAAAGAAGGCCAAAAACCCACAAACTCTCATTCTTTACTCAGTTATATTGGCAGGTTACTGGAGGACGTTAAAGTTTTCACCTACTTTAAATGAAGCCCTCGCTACCTGATGACGAACAATTAAGCATAACTACATAGACTTGCTTCATACTATATCAACATAATAAAATTTACGAATCTAATGGATGTTCTTCTCAACAGATTCATCCATCCCTTGTAATGTGCTTATTTGATCCCAATATGACATAGTTCTCAGACTTCTAGTATATGATGCTTTCTGCAGTCAATGGTAAACTCAAACAATGTATCAAGTTCTCGTGCCATCACTTATTATTCTGTTGCTCTTTGGCTTGAGCAGTTCTAAGATCCTTGGTACACAGTTCATTTTCTTAAACTGAGAAAGCACAAATCTTTCTCTTACGTGTTTCTGCTTAGTGTGCACATTTAATTTCTTCTTTCATGAGCACCAATAGGATGTAATTTCAATCTCCCAACTTATGACATTTGTAATCCCATAATCTTCCCCATACTTAGTAGTTAGTTACTCGTCCAAACAGGAACCTTAACCTCTATAATAACAACCCAGATCCAAAAAGAAAACAGCAAAATAGGACAAATAAGGCAAAGACATGATGATTGACAGATATAGAGACCCAAGAATCTCCTACATTCTCAAAATCATATCATCATTAAAAGAGATGCAGCATCCTTCCATGTTATTCGAGAAGAACATTAAACAATGCGGCAAGGTCCATATCTATGTATATTCGTGTATGAAATCAGCACTCTTCAGTGAGATCTACAAAATCTCATGCTTATCTTTTAAAATTGTCAAGCATTCTACTCTTAAACGACCTAAAAATGCATTTATCATGTCCATGAGATTTATTGAGAAAGAAGAGTACCTATTAGGAGGGACTTTATTTGGCAGAATAAGATAGCGGAGCCCATTTTTTAGTTGTCCTCTGTGCAATTTTGGGTGAGAAGGAAGCTCAAACCTTAAGAAGTTCTCAAATTCTATTCTCTCTGCTTCAGTGTCTAATAAATCCGAACTAGGTTTCTCCGTGACACCATCAGGCCAGGTGGTACTTGCGGCATGCGGCTCTTCTGGGCCCACAGAGGCACGTGGAACTTGAACATTTCTTACCTGAATCAAATTGATAGGAAAAACCAGATAGATGTCAATTCAAACATCAAAGGAAAAATTTGGAAACAAAGATCTACATCTATTGAATAGGGGCTTCTGACTGGCACAATTATGTTATCAGTATGATACATTATCCCGTTAAATTTGCGTCATTCTCCTTGCTGGATATTATTCCCTCAAAGAACAACAAAAGATAGATGATAGATTCCAAAAGGCAGCACCCAAGAATGTAATATTTGCTTTACACTTCGCGCAGAGTGCAGAATGATCCAAATGGTTGAAAAGGATAGAAAACATAGCAGGAAAACAAAGTGTCGTAGGATTATGATCAAATAAGTGCATGTTTGGTAGTAGATGTGAGATAACACATTTAAATAGTAAAGCGTGATATAATACGGGCCAGCTCTACTGGTCAACTGTGTTTCCATATCATGGGGGTGGAGGTGTGATAAGAATTGGGGGAGGAATAGTGTTTTTAAAGCTTTTTAGAGCGGGCCGGGCTAATATGTCGGGCCTTCAACTTTTTGAAATATGGAAACCAAACATGAAATTGAGTGTGATATCTTGGTCAAACCCATGATATCACCCTTACCAAACAAGCACTAAATAGTATAATCTATCACTAACAGGAAATAATGGACATCTCACAGAGCCCAAGCGCAAAATGAAAATTATTTTGTTCAAATGAAAAATAGAAGAATATGGTGAAAATTAATAAATCATAATTTTCAAATGAATTACAAGTATGGTAGGTCTTTGAAAAATAAAAATTACTGATGTCTTACTTCTGTATTATCTTGTAGATTTTTTGTCAGGTGAAATGTTGACTTGTCCGTAAAGAATCCAGAGGTGAATCTCTTCACTCCAATTTGCTTTCTATTGTAAGAATGGAAGCAAGATACTCGTTGTGAATTAGCTGACAGACATGAATGAGGGGGTAATTCTTTGTACTCGGAAGAAATTCTCCTACTTATCTGCAACAAGGATCAACAGTGAGCCAAGATATTATAGTTGATTAGACGAGCATAGTGGAGAATAACTTTACACAAGTAACCGGAATATAAATTTCCTCCCAAACAAAACTAAATGATTACAAGTGTGTGCAAACCAGATTAAAGGCAATCATAGGACCTTCAGATAGAAAATAGAGAACTTTAAATGATCAATATTTATCACTGAGCACACATCCTTTTTGAAGCCTCAAATTGGTCATAAGACATTAGTATAGATGATATCACATGCAGATATTTTTTACATTACTGACAATCACAACATTAATACTCCCTCCGTCCCCAAAAACCTTGCCCCAGTTTGACCAGGACGGGTTTTAAGAAGGATGTAATTGACTTGTATTGTTTATTGATAGTGGAGACTAGGTCCAACCTTTAGTGTAGTGTGTTGTTTATTGATAGTGGGGATGGGGTCTCACCTTTATTTGTATTGTTTATTAGTATTGTTATAGACTTATACCGGGCCCATGTCCAAAAATAGAAGGTGCATGGTTTTGAGGGACGGCCCAAAATGGAATTATGGGCAAGGTTTTTGGGGACGGAGGGAGTATTTAATAAATAAAAGAAGATCTATATGATGCTAAGACTTCCATGGCGGCCAAAGGTTTGAACTTTTGCATTTTTATCCTGCAAGCAAGGATGCTGCAAGATAAAAGCTTAATGCAATGACTTAGGGATTCAAACGAACAGACTATCACATCAAGACTTTCCCTTTATCAGAAAAAAACCTTAAACCCACAATTTTCTTTCACTAACCAGTTCAAAAATCATTCCACTGTATAAAATAACCAACAAGAAAAAATAGAGTTCACGACAAGTGAAGAGTCCTTCTTCATGTTTATGAGGCACATTTAAGCTTAGCAAGGAATGATAACAAGAGCAAGACAATGTAACATTCATGTTTCTAACATTTCATTAAGAGCGGAATCAGATTCATCTGATAATAACATTCCACAAATGCACTCTAGGGAAAAAGGAATTATGAACCCACTCTAAACTTATATTCCAACTTAAACTTTCAAATATTGTATTTACTCACTTGCCTTACTACTGCCCATATAAGAAAAAACCATTTACTAAAGCAATTAATTAAGTATATCACAGATACAGCAGCTTGGATAAAACTAAGCAAAAATTCAGTTAAACAATTAACCGAAGCGGCTTCGGTAATTAGCAATTCAAGGTATTCGACTTCTCACTCGATGTCATAAACCCACACACACCCCCAAATAAAATCTCACATTAAATATAAATATAAAACATATTACAGTACACAGAATTAAAACAGAATTCAAAACCTTTCCCTCAACATACCTTACTGCTAACGGAACGGATACGGCTGCGACAACCATTCTGCGGCGGCCGCAAAGTAATGGCCTTTCTGGATTGTAACCGATTGAATTTGGGTGTACAGAGAGCAGAATTAGAGCTGTCTCTACTGTGATTACAGCTACTGCTGGCATGAATCGACGCTAAAATCGGATTTGTGTTGAATACGATGGTTGAGCTCTGCATAATTAATAAATTAGGGAGGAACAAAAAAAATTGGGAATGGATGGGGTTGAAGATATTTAGAGAAAATTGCAGAAGAAGAAATAGTTGCAAAACCAAACTGTACGTAAATTAGCTCATTTGAACAGTAGACTGGGGATGTTGGGGGGTGGTGGGGGTGCGGGGGTTGGGCGGAGTCGGCTGTGCAAGTGGTGGTTGTTTGGCCACCTTGGCTAAGATTTTTCTTCTCACATAAAAAAATCGTAAATAGCGTCCAATTAGGTTATGTTCGTTATTGCTACTATTTGGGACCGATATTTTTTTATAGTCACGATTATTATTATTATTATTATGTTTGTACGTATCTTGTTTGTTTTCGTATTCAAGAGATCTCTAACGAGTTGTGTTTAAGTTTGATGTTGCTATATGTTGTCTTTTATGTTGATAACTAGGGCTGCAAACGAGTTGAGTCGAGTCGAGTATCAGCTAGCTCGAGCTCGGCTCGTTTAAAAGTTATGTTGTTCGAGCTCGGACTCGACTCGAGTCTTAACTTTCGAGTTCAGCTCGATTTATAATTTTTGAGCTCGACCTCGACTCGACAAATAGTTCGAGCTCGAACCCGGCTCGTGAAAAAGTTCGAATTCATTTAAATCCTATTCAACTACACGTGACTATAAAGCTCTAGCTCGAGTTCGATTTTGAGCTCGTTTAACATAAATAAAATATAAGTTTAAACAAAAAGCATAAAAAAAACATAATCCACCAAACGAGAACTAATCTAAAGTTTATTAAAAAGTAGAACATACTTCGTATTTTTTTTTCGAAATAATATGCTAAAACTCGATTAGAGACTAGCGAACAAGCTCGATTAATAAATGAGTCGAACATGTTTGCGAGCAAATCGAGTTGAATACCTTAGTGCTCGAGCTCGACTCGATAAATTTATTGAGCTTGAACGAGCTTTTTCCGAATCGAGCGCCGAGTTCGTGCTGCGTAGCTTGGCTCGTTTGCAGCCAAGTTGATAACACGCAATGGTCAAATCCTAGTTATTCTTATAGTTCTGCAATGAAACGAATTAAAAGGTATAATTTTCATTGTTTGTTTAATGAGTATTATAATAGACTTTTGGGGAAAACGAAAATTATGACAAGCGCATAGCTGAATTAACATGACTTTGTACGCATATTTTTATAAATAAATAAATAAATAATGGAGGGGGTTTGTAAGAAATTTGAAGGTTGTACAAGGCATGATCTGTGTGGAGTATCTTAGGAAACTATTTTCTTTCAAAAGGAAACTTCTAAAAATTATTTATAAGTACGTGTTCATTGTCGAAATCGAAAATCTATACATTTCTTCTTTTAGAACATTTTCAAACAATGGATATTCAATTACAAGGGCGATAATGAGGTGATCTAACTTTGACGCAATATTTAAGAATATATATGTGTGTGAAAACTAATCAGAGTGTGAAAACTAGAAACCAACATCATCCCTTGATTTCTATCATCCTACGGATAAGAATAGCTAGGATTTTATGTTGTTAATTAGTTTTTAATTGCCTGTAAATTATATTTATATTGACTATGGGTTATTTATGTCTTTTTGTTCACACCATATACATGATTTACAAGTGCGTGATCGCACAGATTTCTATCGGCACAGATTTCTATCGATCCTTCACGATTACTATTCTCTATCAAAATCACAAGCATATATCGATTGGATCTTCATCTCAGATCTAGTTTCATCTCTCTATGGTTGTTGCGCTCTCAACAAATCGCTGCGGTAAAGGTTGCCACTACGTTTCTTCACTTTTCTGGAGTCTCTCTTAATCTAAGTTTCAATTTCGGTGAGGTTTTTCGATCTACATAGAAGTGAAGTTCAATTGCTTCTATTTTACTTTTCCGTAATGTGAAGTTCAATTGTAGAAGTAGTCGTGTGGAATCAATCGTCATTTTTTTTTTCTGTGGTTAATCTCTCCATGGGTTTTACAGGTTCAATTTTGTTTTAAGTTTCTACTTACAAATAAGATATTCTATGTAATAAATGGTTATTTCATATATTTTCTGGTTTGTGTGAATCTTTATTTTGCTCACCATGATTTTTTGTATGGCCTTAGAATTTTGAGAACATGCATTGTGGCTCTATGATTGAGACCGCATGTGACATCTTGTCTGTGGATCTGCCACTGTAATTTCCTTTGTTGTGTGGTTCTGGCATTTGATTCTCAACTGTATATTGAATGGAAGGTGATTCAGGTGATTGATGTCTCTTTTGCTGCTATTGTAGTTTCTTCGTTTTGATAATTTGTTAACCTACAAAAGTGAATGAAGTTATTTGACAGTGTTTGAAGTTGAGTTGCTGAACTAACATGTTCTTGATGCTCTCAGTTTCATTCTAGATATGTCTATAGTTGTTCTCAACACTTTTTATTGTTGTTTGGCAGTTTGACTCTTCATTTCTTTCAACTTATAGGTTCGAAAAGCACATATGTTCTCAGGTCCATCATTGATATCTGCTTCCAATATGTCTTAGTTTTTATTCCTTGGATGTACTAAGGAAATCATTATTTTTTTAGTTCATGTACAGAAGGTTTCTATGCATATTCTGGTCATTTTGATACATTTTCTAGTGATTATGATGCATAAATATTTTTTTTTTGTTCCGCAGTTGACAGTGATAATTGTAGAAATGATAATTTTGATGGAGATAGTACTAATAAATCTGAGGTTGAATATGTGGCTGAATACATTGGTCGCAAGTTTAGTATTCTTAAAGATGCTGAAGATTTCCATTGGTCTTACGGTGCTGCATGTGGGTTTGACGTACGGCTTGGACAGCTTAAAGAAGCATGTGACGGTACTGTAACAAGTAGATATATATATATATATTGCAACCGTGAGGGGGTTAAGGCAACTAATGAGAAGAGTAGGGGTTCTTATAAGAGAAGGAGAAGGCTTACGACAAGAGTATCATGCGAGGCTAATGAGGGATAGATTCAGAAGCTGTACTTCTTGAATATGTTGCATCAGTCGTCAAAGAAGTCTTGAGGATTCATTATTTTTATTAGACTTTTTTTTTCTTATTATTGCATTAGCTTAGCTTTCTCGAATATTTTTATTAGTTGAAACAATCTTTTGTTACTTGAATTTGGTTATACTCTTACACTACAATTAATATTCAGTTAATTTCGTATATCAGCACACTATGATGGTTAATATATACATCAATATTGGTTCATCATTTCCACCGCGAGTTCATTGCATAATTGTCATTATTTGTTGCATTTTGCACAATTGGTCATCATTTTCATTTTATTTCACATCATCTTCTACCGAAATCAGTTGTTATGGATTAGGTTTTAGTGTTCTAGGGGTTAGGGTTTTGGGTTATTAGGGTTTAATGTTCTAGGGGTTAGGGTTTAGTGTTCCAGGGTTATGGTTTTGTGTTATAGTGGTTTGGGGTTTAAGAGTTTCGGGTATAGGGTATAGGGTTTAAGTGTTCTAGGGTTTAGTGTTCCAGATGTTAGGGTTTAAGAGTTTCGGGTATAGGGTTTAAGTGTTTTAGGATTTAGTTTCTAATGTTATAGAGGTTTAGGGTTTAAGAATTTCATTGCATACTTGTCATTATTTGTTGCATTTTTCAGTAATTTCATTGCATACTTGTCATTATTTGTTGAGTTGTGAACAATTGGGTCACCTCCATCATTTTATTTCACATCTTGTACGGAAATCAATTGTTTTGGATCAGGGTTTAGTATTCTAGGAGTTAGGGTTTAGTTCATTAGGGTCAGGGTTTAGTATTCTAGGGGTTAAGGTTTAATGTTCTAGGGGTTTGGGTTTAGTTTATTACGTGTTCAAGGTTTTTTAGGGTTGTAGTGGTTATAGTATGGGTTCTAGGGGTTAGGTTTTAGTTTATAATGGGCTAAGGTTTAGTTTATTACAGTTTAGGCTTTTTAGGGTTTAGGGTTCTAGGGGCTAAGGTTTAGGGTTCTAAGGGTTAGGGTTTAGTGTAAAAGGAGATCAAATGGTTCTACATTTCCACTGCGAGTTCATTTGTATTTTTTAACAATTTCATTGCATATTCGTCATAATTTGTTGTATTTTACAGCAATTTTATTGCATACTTATCATTATTTATTGCATTGTGAACAATTAGGTTTAGTTTATTGTGGTTTATGGTTGTAGGGTTAGGGTTTAAGAATTTCATTGCATATTTGTCATTATTTGTTGCATTTTTCAACAATTTCATTGCAAACTTGTCATTATTTGTTGCATTGTCAACAATTGGGTCACCTCTTTGAATTTATTTCACATCATCATCTACCAAAATTATATGTTTTGGATCAGGGTTTTCGTGTTCTAGGGGTTAGGGTTTAGTTTTCTAAGGGTTAAAGTTTCGGGTTTTGGGGTTTTAGCGGTTAAAGTTTAGTTTATTAGGGTTTATGGTTTTAGGGTTCTATGGGTTTAGGTTTGGGTTTGGTGTTCTAGATGTTATGTTTAGTGTAAAAGAAAATCAATAATGGTTCCACATTTCCACCGTTAGTTCATTTGCATTTTTTAGCAATTTCATTGCATACTTGTCAGTTTTTGTTGTATTTTTGAGCAATTTCATTGCATACTTGTCATCATGCGTTGCATTATCAACAATTAGGTTACCTCCTTGATTTTATTTCACATCATCTACCGAAATTAGCTGTTTTGGATCAGGATTTCGTGTTCTAGGGTTACGGTTTAGTTTTCTAAGGGTTAGGATTTCGGGTTTTGGGGTTATAGGGGTTAGGTTTTAGTTTATTAGGGTTTAGGGATTTAGGGTTCTAGGGGTTTGGGTTTAGTGTTCTAGGGGTTATGTTTAGTGTAAAAGGAGATCAGTAATGGTTCCACATTTCCACTACGAGTTCATTTGTATTTTTGAGCAATTTTATTGCATACTTATCAGTTTTTGTTGCATTTTTTAGCAATTTTATTGCATACTTTTCATTATTTGTTGCATTTTTTAGCAATTTTGTTACGTACTTTAAAAGTAAAATAATTTTAAATTAACAAACGACCATGATTGATTAATTGTAAATCAGAAATGTACAATATTAGATCTTCTCCTCCTATTTTTCCTCTCCATAAAACTTGATTTAAAAAAAAATCATCATCACTTAATATCAGATCTTCTTCTCCTATTCTGGCTCTTCACAAGACTTGACTCAAACAAAATTATCATCGTTTAATTCTTCCTGCTGTATATTTGTAATCGTGGCATAGAGTTTATGGTGAGCCTTTTATGGATTCATTTTGACCTAGCTGCACAACAAAAATAAATAGTTATCAATAACATACATAGGTATATTACGTTCGTATGCATAAAAAACAAACAAAAATGCAATAATAGAGAAACAAAACTAAAATGCATAAATCTAAAAAAAACAAATTTTGTACAAAGTGAATACATGTACATTCCCAATCTGCATAAAGTAGCCCACACCTTTTAACCCACAACAAGTAATGTGTGTACTCATACTTATGTTCACTAGAAATCCATTAAAATGCAACACAAACTATTGGATAAATTCGTACAAATTATAGCCAATAAATTTTAAATTTGAATTGAGCAAAAATTGAGATTCATTCCAATAAAGTAAAATAAAATGATAGTAGGTGAATAAAAGTGAGGTGAAGGGCATAATTGAATTAATTACCAATAATTTGGTGAGTAAAGATGTGTTTCCATTAGAAACAACAAGGGCGTAGCATCAGTTCGGAAATCCTCGCAATAGACGCGTAGTTGGGTGTGCGATTCCTGGCGCAAAACAACAGCGGTCTTTCGAATCTTCAAGCAAACAACACCGACAAAGTTTACATCGACGAAGGGATCAGCTAGGCATTCATGAGCCGAACAGAGATCATTGTGAAGCGAGGCTTATAGAAGGCGCTGCCATACCTCAGCTTCGTAGTTTACCGGAATGACTTGCTTCCCAGCTAGAAATCCGCCGCTTCCTCCTCCGCTGTGTCTCAGTATCATCATTAATTTCCAAGGTAGGTAGCAATTAGGAATAGGAATAGAGTGAGAAAGGTGTTCAATTCGCAGAGTGTGAAGATCAAATTGTCAGTGTTGGTTGAGAGAGAGAGAGAGGAGGGGGGCTTTTCCTCTTCCGGCTGTTCGGAATCTCCACCGCCGATGACGTCGCCCATTCGTATATGGACGAAGTTGATCTCGCTCGTGCTCGAGAGTTTGAATTTGGCTGCTTGGAACGATGAACCCCTATTTCTAATAATTGAATTGGATAATTCTACCCTTATATTCCCATTTAATAATCACTAATTAAATTAATTAACAAGCTTCTGCTTCTAATCCTGGCCGTCTAATCTACAGATATTAATGGTCTTGATTGGTTTCTAGGTTTCACTCTATCTTTGGTTTCCACTAGAATGCATCTATATATATATATACATATATATATATATATATATATATATATATAATTAAAATATGAAAATTGACATTTGTGAAACTTTTGCAAATAATGCAATGGTGGAAAAAAAGAAAAGAAAACCAACTAGTGGTGCGAAAATTAGACACAGCCCATTGAGTGTGTAATGGGCTGATTATTTGGGCTCACAAACATTGGCTTAGCAATTTAATTGGCCGTACATATCATTTTGAGAAAGAAGTCCTATTTATTTACTACTAGTTTAAGAATTCAGGGTTTGGATTATAGAATTAGGTAGTCGATTATGGGTTCTAAGAATAGAAACATAGGTGACCTTATTATGTAGCCGATCGCCAACCTTTACAAATAAAAAAAATAAAAAAAATAAATAAAAACATCAAAAGACAATTTGGGCGGTTGATTTCACGCCAACCTCCAACCTTCACATGTTGATAGGTGTGTCCAGCCCATAGATAATGTCCGTGAAATAGGCCACGACCCAACTTTCGTTGTCCATAATGGGCCTTCCATTTTGGAGTTCCAAAGAGCCCCACGCATGTAGACATATTAAGTCCACCCACTCGTGTATGTCATTAAAACCTTTAATTTATAATAGTTCATTAAAATATTTAATAATCAATGTGGGATAAAACCTTTATTAAGTACTTTAATGTAATAACTCTCACACGTATCCATATTTAAGTAGCCAACTTTGAATATATTTTTTTCACTTACCGAATCATGCGACGTATAATTCTTTGAAAATACAATAAAATTAATTAAAAATAAGATAATATTATTTTCTAAAACTTGTTTCCGACAATTTATACGAAAGCAAGATCTAACTTCCTGTAAGTTGTAATTAGAACTCACATAATTCCCCTAAAAGTTCAAATATGAAAGGAAAAGAAGTTGGAATATGAGCTTATCCATCCCCCCCCCCCCCCCCCCCCCCCCGACAAATAAAGGAAAAATGAAAATAGAAGAAAATATAAGCTTGTCCAAATTCATCCTAGCATCTACAAAGTTCCATATATGACACTATTTTTATCCACACACTTGTAATTAAGAATAAAATTAATAATTCATACTCTCGAGAAAATTACATAAAATATACGAGCATTTACACTATTAAAATAGATATTAAGTGGAGACTTCCAAGTCAAGCCTAATAATTCCAATTGGTTGACAGTGGACACGAATTTGATGCCAAAGAGAGCTCATCATTTGATGTCCAAACTCAATTATTTCACCTTTATACTTTAAAATAAAAATTAAAATGGAGGCTATTCCAAAAAAAAAAATGGTGGCTAAAAATACAATGTATATACGGCTATTAGAATTTAATGTTTTTCGAGAGTGAAAAGAAAATTGAAATAGTGATAGTGATAGAAAAATTTATTAAAAAAAATAAGATGCTCAAGGGTGCGTTTGGAGATAATATACGAATTAATCAGTGTGGCAAATAGTAAACAGGTTAATCTAGATTTAAAAACTTCGTGTTTTGTTGAAAATTGGATCATTGAATTTTGGATTATGTTAATATAATAATCACAAGCATGCTTATAAATATAATTGGAGAGGACACATATAGCAGCTAAGGAATTCTTTTTTTTTATAGGCTTTGGGAAATTTTTTAGACGTCTTATTCAAACAACAAATATTAAATGGATAGCTAATAATTTTATTTATTTAGGATGGTGAGGCTAGAGGCTAAAGTAATATGTTGGCGAGGGAATTCAAATTAAAATTGTATTAGATGAGTTGTCATTGAGTCATTTTAAACTTGATTTGACCTTTTAGATTTATTTTATAATGGTAAAGGTCTTACAGTATAATTTTAATTATTACTTTTTTTTTATCAGAAAAATATAAAGCATTTTATTAATCTTCAAAGTTGGCACCAGTGGTACCGCAACCATACAGCTCCACCTAAAACAAAGTACTAGAAGAGAAGAAGAGAAGGAAAACAAAGCGGGCAACTCCCGCTTATACTGTATGTTTATAACGGTAAAAGTCTTATAAAGATAGTATAATTGTAATTATTATGTTAAAATGTTGTCCTAATCCGAAAATATATCAAAGATGTAAGTGTATGAGTGTAACATGTAGGAGTAGACCCCTTTTCTATTTTTACCATCATGTAAATGCATTAGAGCATCTCCAGTGGGCCGGAGCTCGCTGGCTTGAGCCCGCCGCCGAGCTCGTTGCGCGAGTCCCGCGCCCGCTGGCGAGTCGATGCTGGCTCGCGCCCAGCTCGCAGGAGAGAACTGAGCTTGCGTGCGCATCCTTTCCCTGTTGTGCTGACGTCAGCCAGCACTATTTATTTTATTTTTTTAAATCGAATATTCTGGCCGGAAAAAAAAAAAAAAAAAAAAAAAATTTTGAACGTTGGTCTCCAATGGTAGCCAACGGCTACCTCCAATATCTTCCCCTATAAATTCATACCCCCATTTACACAATTTCTACACAACTTCTATATTATTTTCACACAAATCTATCTAAAAAAATCCCTATTTTCTTCAATTTCACTCCATCAATATGTCGAGCTCTTCCGAAATTTCATCTGATTCATCATCATCCTCCGGCGAACTCGAAGCTATGTACCAACAAATCCAGAAGAATGCCGAAAAAGCTCGGAAATATAAAGAAGCGAAGAAGAAGGAAAAAGCCACCGAGTCGATAAAACGCCGAAGGTATCCCGTAAGGTGAATGATCGAACGAGATCGAGTCACCGGAGCAAAGCAACTTTTCTCCGACTATTTCGCTGAGAGGCCCACATATCCCGATAATTTATTCCGTCGACGCAACCGGATGTCGAAGCATCTGTTCTTAAACATCGTGGGGGTGTTGGAGAATCACGTCGAGTATTTCCAACAACGAGATGATGCAATAGGCAGGCCGGGTTTCACAACACTGCTGAAGTGCACCGCCGCTATACGTCAACTCGCCTACAATGGTCCCAGCGACCAATTCGACGAGTACTTAGCGGATGTCGGAGACTACCGCCATAGATTCGTTGAAGCACTTTGCTAAGGCGATTCGAACCATCTTCGGTGGTCATTACCTGAGGAAGCCAACCGGAGATGATTGTCAATGAATTCTGGCAATGCACGAGGCTCGCCACGGCTTTCCAGGGATGCTCGGTTCGATCGACTGCATGCACTGGGCATGGAAAAACTATCCAGTAGGGTGGAGAGGCCAGTACACACGTGGGGATAAGGGCCACCCTACCATCATCCTTGAGGCCGTTGCATCTCACGATCTGTGGATATGGCACGCCTTTTTCGGGGTAGCTGGAGCGCTCAACGACATCAACGTTCTCAATCAATCGCCGGTGTTCAGCGACGTCGTCAAAGGAATAGCACCTCCGGTTCATTTCCTCGCCAACAGAAAGCAATACAACATGGGCTACTACCTCGCCGACGGGATTTATCCGAAGTGGCCCGTTTTTATTGCAGCCCCACCACACGCCACTGACGAAAAAGTGGAGCGTTTCAAAGTTCTACAAGAGGCAGCGCGCAAAGATGTGGAACGCGCTTTTGGAGTTTTACAAATCCGTTGGGGCATGGTTAGCGGCCCATCACGACTCTGGTATCGTGATAGTATTCAAGATATCATGTATGCTTGTATTATTTTGCATAACACGATAATCAAGGATGAAGGAGCAAACGCGACAAATTGGGCTCCACCTGACGAGGATGCCTCTACTTCTGCAAATGGTGGAGCGAATCGAGGACCTGTGGGTTCATTTCGGGAGTACGTGAAGCGCAACGCGTCGCTACGCGATAGTGCAAAACACAGCGATCTTTACAACGATTTGGTCGAATATATTTGGGCGCGTAGGGGCCCAAATTAGTTTGCATATTTTTAAAATTATTTCAAATTATGTTGTATTTTGTTTGTTTAAATTAATGTTTGTTTCAATTTAATAAAAAAAATCCAAAAATTTTGTCTTTTTTTTATTAAAAATAAAATTAATGAAACAAATAAAATTGAATGAAAAACGAATTAAAAAACATATCAAAAATCATAAATAAAATGAATTAAAAATAAAAGAGAGTCAGGAGGAGGGACTTGCGGCTGAAAATGAAATTTGGGGAGAGTCCCTCCCCACCGGAATAATGCCGTTGCGGCTGGAGATGCTCTTACACTCGATCGACAACTATATACAAGTCAATCAGTATAACGATTTCAGTTTAATTAATAGGTCGACTGTTCGAATTATTATAATTATGTACATGAAGTATTGTTGTATTGTACTAAAAATTAATGCATTCAATCGAATCATGTCCCGTCGTGTTTTTACAATTGACGTTTGAAAAATGTACTTTCTTGTGCTCCGAATTTTTTCTTATTTTTTAAAGAAGAATAAAAAAGAAAGAGAAAGCAGAATATAGTGTGAAAGTAGGAGAAAAAGAAGGGGGAATAAGAAAGTAATACAAAAAATCAAATCATCAAATCTTGTAATTAAATTCTAAAATAAAGTATATCGACTTAAAATAATTTACAATGTTCAAAGAGGAAATAATCAAATTTAAAAATTAAAAGTACCTAGACTTCAATTATAAATATGACTAAACGTCATATTAGTTCTAGATGCTTCCATACATCGTTTTGTCAAAAGTGATTGATCAAAAAGTATATTTACAATAATTTTATCTCATCTATAAGTAGAACCTCCCTACATGAATACTTTATATAGGAATAACTTCTCTATAGTAATAAAAAATCATGGTCTCGACTCGGGACTAGTTATATTTAGGAATAACCTCTACATTATAATAAATAATATTTATTTTCGGTCCCGTCTTAAGGATTTATGCCTTCATATAGGAATAAATCACAATTATATATAAAATTATACTATATAATATCATTACACAAAATTTAAGATGACATAAAATACTTATCTATAGTTGATAGTGAAAATATTTTAATTTTATGGTTGTCACTATATCCTTTAATTTGCACGTACGTAGTAATTTATCTACATATACACCCTATTGTTGAAGCCAGAAAGATTTCAACTTAATAAGGTGAATGCATAGTTTAGTCAAATTTATATTAATTAAGTACATGAATATGCTAAATGTATCTATGTGATGTAGTATTTAATTGATTTTTTTTTTATAAAAATAAATTATATTTCTACGTAAAACTCTACATAAGAATAATCTCTCTATAGTAATAATTTCTTCCGGTCCCGATGATATGACTGTATAGAGATTTTACTGTAACTATAGATCCCACCATTATTACAGAAAATAATAAAATGAATAGATAAAGGTACGGGGGAAAATAAAAATGAGATAGTCTTAATCACCTAAAAATAAATTAACAAATTAAATTGGTTTTTGTTACACCAACTAGATTTCATTGTCTCTTTGCTATGTTAGTTGTAATCGTGTGCATGCAGCGGCGGGGCTAGAATATCAGGGGACATGTGCAAATTAATTATTAATATCACAAGCAAAGTCCTAGACGAGATTAAAGGTCGATTCTGGAGCTGGTGCGTCGCTAGGGGTGATTCGGAGGAAGTTATGACTTTCCATACTTGGTCTAATACGAAACTTGTTGAACGCTGGATTTTTTGATTTTCTCCTGACGCAGCTGTGTACACCTTGTACATGTTCTTTGAGTTCTGTGAATAAAATCTTTCTTCTTTGATCAAAAAAAAAAAAAAAAATCAGGCCTCTTTTATGATAAATAATATCCCTCCGTCCCTCATATATGGGTGCAAAGAGAAACGATACGCAGATTAAGACGAAGTTTGTGTAAAGTGGGAAAAGTAAGATAAAGTAGAGAGAAAGTGGGAAAAGTAAGAATAAAGTGAATGTGAATAAGTAATTTTGGTAAGGAAATATTCCATTTATGGAATGCACCTATATATGGGGACGTCCCAAACGGGTAATAAACACCTATATATGGGGGACAGAGGGAGTATAAAGGTTTAAATTCATAAACAAATAATATGGTAATATAAGAAAACACACACACACACACACACACACATTTTGTTATTTTTGTTTACCCCTGAATATTCAGTTTACGATACATGAAGTAATGGAGTTAGCCATCGGAGAAGGAGAGTGGAAAGAATTCAGCAATCTTGGACACAACAGGGAGGCAATTCTAATTGCCTCTCTAAAAGAGCTTGTTGCACAAGGTTTTGAATCAGATAATGGGTTTCGGGCCGGGTACCTTATCAAGATTGAGGATGCAATTATGAAGAAGTTTTCAAGCACCGATCCCAAGGGAAATCCACATATCACTTTAAAGCTAACTAGTTGGAAGATGAATTACTACTCGCTCAGTGGAATCCTGAGTCAAAGCGGCATTGGATTCAATGTCCGGGGAACTTTATGATTGACTGTGAGGACAATCAATGGGACCAAGTTATTAAGGCATTGCTAACGTCACTTAATACATGCTTCAAATCATTTTTATGTAGTTTTTTCATGAATTTTTATTTTGACTTCTATTGAAATTTTAACATTTTGTTTGTAGTTTTTGGTCATAAATTGGTACGGCTGTAAAATGATTTGAACTGCTATTTCTTATTTCTGAAGTTGATTTCATTTTTGTAACGACCCAAACCCGGGGCTATGCAAAATAATAATTAACTGGTGGGTTTAGGGACGCTACTCGAATAATAACATAATCAAACATTTAAAATAGGACATTGAACACACTGAATACCCGCATTTCAAATGTATGAAGACATTGGGACGCGTGTCATAAACTTGAAATAGAGTAATCAATAATCCAATAGGAGTCGAGTACTTGAGAAGTGATTATTCAACAAAATAAGAGAAGATAGTCAATATCCAAACATGCATAGCAAGTCAAATTGTTCAAGCATAAGTTGAGGAAATAGATAAGGGGTAGAGTTTCCAAATCATGTTTTGGAATTTATTACAAGGAGAAACAATCCATGAGCTAGTCACCCCTCTTGCAAGCTCGTCCCCACCTTCGGTCCTTAACTTGAAAATATTTAAAAAGAATTTTGGGCTGAGTACTAGTGCACTCAATGGATTTCGCTTGCCCATAAAAACTTTACTTGGAAGATCATTCATGTCCATCATCATATAACATAGGAGTTTTAAAAAGGAAAGCATCACCCTACGTATATGCAAAATACTTTGTTTACCCTTAGGTATATAGATATTTGTACGCGCTTCGCTCATACGCCATACAACCATAATTGGGGACCCGGCCGAGTCTTCCCAACATGGACTTAAGTGCACTAACCTTTGTCTAAATCAACCAAGGCCCAATTGTTTATCGACATTTCGTCGCATCGACATTCCGTCGCATCATATGAGCGCAGTAAGACATAAAAACTTTGACATGCATAATCATACTTTCATACATATATACATAGGAGCTCACTAGCTCAAAAATATCGTACTGTAAATAGAAACCCACCTCGTTGGTGATCACGTCTCAAGAGGATCCGATTCGGTTGTTAGCACATAACCTTCATTTACTTGCCCTACAAGAATAATCTAAGGGCTAAGCTTCCATATCACATTCAAATGGCATCTAAATCCCTAGGCTCTATAGTTCGCTACTCCCCCGTCTTAAAACAAACATACACTTGATATCATACTATCACATATAGTAATCACATATATGTTCACATATAACATTTTCATGCTCATGCATGAACCGTTAACGAACCAAATAGGCACAAGCATACCATAATTCTCTTGTAAGAATTTCCCATTTTAAAACAACATTTACAACTTTCTTAGAATAAATAACAAAACATAGTCTAAACATAGAGATCGATCCATTTTCATAAGACATCCACTTTCAATCAACAAGAAAGTTACAAAGATACATATACATGTCTTATATGAATAGGCAACAATCCACCACTAAGAAAGGTACCTACTGTCTAAGAACTTAATTTCTTCAACCCAAATGTTTTTAAAGGAGTTTCGAAATTTTGTTTGAATAAAAATGAGTTTCTACAAAAGCTGGAAATCAGTAGCAAATTTACTTCTAGTATACAAGAAAAATAGTTAAACTACTAGAAAGCTTCTGAAATTTAACAGACACACTCTCAACATTCAGAATAACAACTCTGAAAATTTTCATAATTTTTGAACAAATATTTCTATTTAAAACGCATTTTACAAAACCCTATGAGTGTGTTGTTCCAAATAAAATTATGTTGTGCAAGTAAGTTTAAAAGATCATTGTGCATAATCGGTTCACCAAAAGAGTCTCATATTTTTACAAACATAGCTAACACACTGAAGTTGAATTACAAAGAAAGAATTTCCAGAAAAAGTCAATTCTAAAAATAATTAAAAATCATAGAAGTTCATTCTTAGAATTTGTGACAGATTGACATCTTGTAAAGAGAGGTTATTTTCGTCAACAAAAACTCATCTTAAAATCATGAAAAAAATTCACACATTATCCTAACACTATATAGTTACTACCATGAAAATATCTTGCAAAAATAACCACTACAAGTTTGCATAAATTTTTGAAATGCACGCAAGTCACAGATTTTGGCAGATTCCCGTACATTTCAAATACGTGGTTCTTATCAACATATTCTCATCACCAATGACAAACGACTTATTCATGCAACAAATTACATATTTGGACATCATATAACTCATAGATGAAGAGATTCATGAAGGAAAAATTGTACAAGAAACCTTTGCCCCCAAAACTATCAAGAAGGGGTTAGATCATGGCTACCTTGAAGAGATCGAACCAAAACACAAGAGATCCTCCTCCTACCCATTTGATCCAAACTATTGAGATTTGGCTGTACAAGAACTTTGAAATGAGTAAATGGAACACGAAATGAAGTATGAGGAAGAGGGGAAAAAGGGAAAATGAATAATCATGGGTTTTTCCTCACCTTTCAACAATGATGATCTTGTTTGATCAAAGAACACAAAAACTCTTCCTCTTGCTTGAGACAAAAACGTGATTGAGTGAGGAGGAGAGGAGTTAGATGTGTCTTAAGAAGTGAAGGAGTACTCATAAATGATGGTTGGTTTTAATGGAGAACTTGAATGGCTTGCATGAGGTCATGAAGAAAGGTTTATTGATGGAATGATGCCTCTTGGCCTCCCAATTTGAATATGACACACGTCAAATGTGTCTCCTAATAGCCCATCCATGTAATTATCACTCAAATCTCTAGACATAATCATTAGATATACTAGTATAATCCTAGGCTAGTTAGTTAGGATTTTATTCTTTTACACACTTGACACTTGTCACAATGCACAAATACTACATAAATATAAAATAAATAATATATATGTATAAATATGAATATATTTGTTCAAGAATACCATGCATGCACAAATTATGAACTCACATATGTAACATAAATAAATAATTCATGAAATCAACTAATAAGTGATAACCACATCAAAAATAATAAATTCAAAACATTTATAAAATCAATCATGGGAAGTGGAACTATAGTGCTCTAGATTACGAGCCTGTAATTACTATTAGCGAAAATCCGGGATTTTACAATTTTTAAGTGGCATTATGATGTGTTGCTACTTGATTAGATAGATCCAAATGCACGTTCCATGCGTTATAAGAGTTGACCGTTATATGATGATTGGAAAATATTTTTTGGGAAGGATAGAGACATGTGAGACTGCCGAGGATGTCATGGATGCTTATGATGACTCATGGGATTGGGCTAACACCATCGATGAGGGAATATGTTGTGACTATGAGGTGGAACTCGAACATCTAGCAGAGAATGAAGTAGCTACAAATAGTGTCTCTCACACGGTTAAGACTAGAGACATGCCAAGCCTAAAGCCAAAGAAATGCAAAGTGTCTGAGGATATATCTGTGATGAGGGATATTATGAGTGAAATTGGAAGGACTGCAGACGAGCGACTTGCGTCCTTGGTAGAAGGCATTGGATACGAAGCTCAGTTAGAAAAAGCAAGGAATGAAGCCTTCCACCAGCTTGGTAACATTCCGAACTTGTCTATCAATAATCAGTTGGATGTATTCGAGATTTTGGCCAAACATCAAGACAAGTTGGAGATCATCATGAGGCTGTCGGAGATTGCAATTACTGTTTGTTGATCACGTGCTCTAGAACAAGGGGGGCTAGCTCTGGGAATCGTTTATAAAGTATCTACTACTATTTTGGCTATTATTAATTTGATGGTCTTTTTTTTCAGATTCTTTTCGAGAAGACTTGTTAATTTTGCTTGATGCTTGAAGTCTGACTCTACGATGCCTGAAACTTGATTCTTTTCGAGAAGACTTGTTTAATGGTGGTATTTGCTTTATATTTTAGGATTCTTTTTTAGATGTGAAAGCATGGAGGTAACTATTAAGCACCGATTATTCAATTTTGTGACACATTTGTGATCACAAAATGATCAAAAGAAGACATTGAGATATAAATGATATTTGGAAGCATCTCAAAGATAAGTGTTACATTATATTTGTTGAACTATGCTTACACATATTAAGATTACGCACCGGTACCCTTGTTCTCGAAATAAATATTTTTTTTTTTGTTTTCTGATAATTAAAAAAAAATAGAGAATGTAAAATTTTAGCAAACAACTTATTTCATTTAAAACCTTTGGGACCCAGGCTAGATGAAGCACATGAGCTTGAACTCAGGGGCGGGGCATGGATATCGGGGGCCCTGTGCAAATTCTTGAAATCGGGCCTTTTCTCATAATAATATATTAAAAAATATAAAAAAAAATCTATTACCAAAAAAAATCTTAATACATAAACTTCAATGTCATGTCATGAACAAAAAAGCTGAAATATTCACTTAAAAGAGTAGCTGTTTTTGCATGTTTCAAAACGAAATCACGAACAACACTTTACACTTTCATCATCAATTTCTTCCAAAAGATCGCATAAAATATTAAATATCCATCAATTAAAATTATCAATTTTAAATAAATTAGAATAAATTCGTGAAGATCAGTAGATCACATACCTTGAAAATTGAGAAAAATAAGATCATGGAAGACAGGGACGGGGCAAGGAAGATGAAATCTGGAGGAAGATTAAAACGCAGATGAAAATTTAGAGAAGAAAACCCAAACACAAAACATAAGGAAAGCACATAAGAAGAAAAGAAGATGATTGATCTCATAGAAGAAGCCGCGTTTGGTGTGTTGAATGATATTCCCATACATTAATGTGAAAAGGACTGAATAGGTGGGGCCCATCAAATACTACATAATTAGGAGAAAAAAAAAAGGACCCAAAATTGTAGCAAGTGAGATTCGAACCCCTGCCAATCTTTTAAAAGCCTAAAGTCTTTGCCAATTGCTCTACTTCCAACATTCATAAATGAAGCAATAAATATATCTATATATAAATATAATGTGGACCCAAAAATTTGGGGCCCCAATTTTTCGGGGGCCCTGTGCGGTCGCCCACCTTGAACATGCCACGGAACCGCCCCTGCTTGAACTAAGATTCTTCCTGGTCTTGCTTGTGCTAGCTCTAGGGCATAGCGGAAATGCATTGCGTAACGGCATGGCTAAAATGAATTGCGTAACAGGAACCTTCTATAAATAGTAGAATCTTGGTCTGGATTCATCTCTATCGCCTCGGTGTCGAAAAATCTACGACGCAAAGTTGTAGATATGGGGGAAAATATCTCTTCATCATCGTCCATGGCATTGGGTAGATTCTTCAACTCTTTGAGAGCGTATGTAGAGTCGCTTAGAACAATGAGGGAGCGTACGTAGATTCTACAACTTTTTTCAAATCGTTAAGTCCAAATAAAATGTAAAGTTTTTTGAACTCCGGCTCGTCCTTGTGATAGTAGGCCTTGGCGAAGTGATTTCTCTTCATAATAAATTTATCAAAATGACAAGAAACTTAGCACAAAAAAAAAAATAATGCGAAGAAATGTTGAACATGACATAAAATCACCTCAAAAATTATCTTTCGTATGTTGTCCTCAGCTCTGATGGTGTTGGCGACGATAGGATCAAATAGGACACACCAGCATTCAAAACCAACTTTTTATAGTTTCGGTATCGTTGCGCCAAAATATCAATGCGATGAGTAATTTCTTCCTTCGTGATATTGCAACCAAATTGAGAATTTACCTCATGCCGAGCACTCATCAAGTCTTCACTTTGAATCTCTGAGCCGACCCGACCATTCTTGATTTTGAAGGACACGAGGGTATGGATTAGGGATGGTAATTTGGGTTTGGGTTTTTGGGTAGGGACAAAAATACCTGAGCCCGAACATGTATTTGGGGTGTTGGAACTGCTGCTTGAAAGCATTCCTTTTTCCCACAGGATCTTCGAATTGGATGTGATAATTTAAATGCAACTAAATCACATAATCGAGTTTAGAATGTTATACTTTTGATCTGTGCCGACGGAGTAATCTACAGGTCTAGATTACTGAGGTGTGATCCCTTTCCTCGAAGTTCTTCGACTGTGTGGGCGTCTAGGAACTTTGGAACCAGGAACTCTCCCTCTGCTAGTGTGGGCGCCGATTACACTCTCCAAAACTTAGGTTTTGAGAATCTCCTCCTCCTTATTTATAAGAGGAGGAGGCGCCACTTTCCTTGTCCACCAAGTCACGGGCTTTAAATAATTAAAGTCCGGTTTAGTTAATAATTACTGGAATAAATTCTAATTAAATATAATTAGAATTAATCCTAATTATTATAAGGAAAATAATATATATATAATTATTAAATTAATTATCTAATTCCTTAATTAAGAATAAATCTTAATTAATTAGATATTAATTTATTCCATAATTATATAATTAACCAGAGTACAATTACTGAGATCAGATGGACACCAGAAGAGGAAACTGACGCGTCCCTTTCACTACAGTAGGCGCCACATTAATGGGCTCAAGCCCATAATGCCTCTTTTCAGTCCAAAACTGATATCCCTCAATAATACCTTGAATTCCTTTCCTGAAGAGCTCTTGGGCCACCCCAGGGATCTATGTACCAGACAGAGTTTAGCCTTACCTAATGAAATAACCATGATCAACCCAGAACATTTATTTCATTAGAGTTGTGATGCATTCCACTAAAGAATCACAACTGAATCACCGCTCTGTCCCAATTTGTAGATTGGGGATGATACTTTATTTAGAGCTATCCCCGTGTTTCATGACTCCGATATCCATTAATTAATTAGAGCTCCTATGACTGCTCATAATTAATTAACATCTTGTACACCTCAAGTAGTACCCGTTCACCCCATATTATTATACCTGAACTTATTCAGCATGCATGACTTGGTATAATAAACTTTGTGAACTCCCCGAGGGGATATCTCTCAACCTGATGCGGACACGGTGTCTCGATATAACTAATTAGACATACTATGTGTCCTCATGTTACCCAAGATGCAAGTCATCAGGGATGCTGCGATAGACCCTTAGCTATACAAGTCAAAGTAACAGTGATCAACACATATATCTTTAATAGCATATCGAGATTAAGATCATATCTCTAAATCCCGAGATCTCTAGTTCTTCACCTATTGCTAGGGTCAGTATCAGAAGAACCTTATCTCACTCGATCCTGTCAATATGTTCCACCGTACCAACATAACTAGTGACTGAGACCCGCCACTACCGTTATGTTGCAGTCTAAACTGATAGTTTTCCCAAGCTATCTCGACTGTGACACTGTTTATATCTCATAATTATTGTCGAACGCTGCGTGATCTCCCTAACACCCGAGCCGTCCACGTGTTCTAAAACATGAGATATAGGGCTTATTCTTATTAATATATTTATTCAGATAGGTGATTGTTACCAGTGGAATACATGTCATATATACTAAAACACGTTTTTGCTTTAGCTATATACAACAACCCCAACAATCTCCCACTTATACTAAAGTAAAAACTTTTAGTATACCCATGTGTCTATCGGAAACTATATGGCATCACTGTATTTCACATCTTCTCCCACTTATACTGAAAGATTTTACCGTGGGAGGATCACTGAGACAATGCCCACCACGTGCTTCCGAGGTGCCGGCATACTCAATTTAGTGAATAAACCGCCATATAAACATTCCTGCTTTAATGTTCCTTTATACACGCAATATCGCCTTATGGTTACATAAACCAATCGGTACTCCTATGTGTTTTCCAGTTTGACAAATTCGTAAATCTTGCTTCTGCACTTGAAAGCTCAATGAGAGATTTCTTGCAAGATAGGATTACTACCATTTCACAAAGTAAAGTTTCTAGCCATACAGCTGCCTTAGTAGCTCCCACTACAATTTTAGCTTGTCACGAAAGAACTCTCATAAACATTTTACTGTCCCGAGATTCCCTAAGGTATGGTTCTCCTTTTCTAAGTGAACACATAGATTTAAGGTCGATTACCTCATTTACCAACACACTCCCCGATTATCCGTGTTCATTAATGAACTATATTTGTTACCTTGCACGCAGCAATAGCAAATATCTGACACTTTTTCAATATAAATTATATCGATAACCTAGTCAGAACAGTAACCTACGTAGAATACTTGAATCATGTATACTATCCTTATGGATGTACCCTACATTATTCAAATTATGCGTCTTAAACTGTCCGGATAACCACCACCATTATGTCTGATAATACTCTCACAATGTTGCCAAAGTTAGTGATATCATCACATAATGTACAAGAAAATCACGCCTTTCATCCTTATTACCCTGAGAACTGTAACATTTATTGACATGTTCCATAAAACTTGATTTTATGCATGTCATTCTATAAATGCTCCTATTATTCGAATTTCCGCAAGAGTTATCAAGCATTCAGAATAATGTCCTTAATTGATACACATTTGTTCCAACATAACCGTTATATCCGAATATCTCCTACCAAAAGCCATTGACTTTAAACAGATATTTTTGTCCGGGTTTTTTTTCGTATTTTTTGTTAGAACAATGAAGTGGTACGCCATACGAAATGTTAAATTCGTACCAAAACAAGACCAAATATGGTACAACTAAGCTAGGTACGAATACAAATATTTGTACCTAGCAGTAGCACAAATATTTGTTTACAAAATATGATCTAGAAGGGGTACGAAATGTTATATCCGTACCAACAATGGGATAAGAATTACATCATATTATAAGTATATGGTAATTGGTACGAAAATGAGTCAATTTGTACCGATTACCTATAATATAATAGTTAAGCATGAAGTTATCGATACGAATATTGTTTAATTCGTACCGATTACCTATAATGTAGTACGAATTCAGGAACAACAATAGCATTAAGTCCACTATATAGAGAACAAGAAGCTCAAAAATACACAAAGGTAGTTCAAGAGCAACTGGAAAGCAAATATATAGCAGCAAAACTCTTCACATATCTCAACAATAATAAATTTCTATATTTCTATCGGTACAAATATTGTTCTATTCGTACCAGTTACCTATGATTATTGGTACGAATATCGTTCAATTCTCATTGAGATACCCAGTCAAAACAAAATCATATGCAAAGAGAGCCCAATGGCATTGTCAATTCACCATTGCACGTATGCATCCTCATATAATATCACGTTAAACCAGAAAATGAACCCAAAATACAATCCACCCAAAGAAAAAAATATGAAACTATAATCACTACTTATCTTCAAGAAGATACGAGCCACAGAAAAAAAAAATGACCACAAAAAAAATGCAATACGCAAAACTCCCAATGAATATTTTGCAACAAACTTGAAAATTAGAAACAATACATATTGACCAATACACCTCACTCATTTTTTTCTAACTAACACACTCGATGCAATCTGCAGCACAAATATCAGATGGTATCACAATGAATTGCAGATTAGAGTAAATAATCTCAAATTCAAATAGAATGAACTCAAGAGCTGCAGTGGGAGGTTTGAACGGGATTAAATAGTTGCCGGAAAGGTCGAGTTCACAGCTTGGTCAAGGCTGGGAATGGGAGCTTCGTCGGAGACACTTTAACTAACAACAACGAATCACCGCAAGTATACTGCGTAAGTTTCACTTGGGAATTTATTCAAACAACTACAGGGTACAGTTAAATCGTTGTAATCTGGAACAAATGAGGTGCATAATCAAATCGAGAATGGAAGAGAGAACAGAGAAGAAAAAGAAGAAGAAGAAGAAGAAGAAGAAGACTTACTATCCCGCGACACGACATTGTCGGTGCTGACGTGGCTCTTCTGGCTACTCTCCATGAATCCAAACACCGAGGCCAAAATTCTCTACAAATTAACCAACCTCCGCCAGAAAAACAACTAGCAGATCGGAGAGATATACAACTACGACAAACTCCGGCAAGCCCTACAAGCAAGAGCAGAGCGGTGCCCGGTTGAACTCGCAGACGCCGAAGCTCCCGCACTGCACGTATGCATCGCACGTGTCGGACTGTATCATGCTTATGCCGATCCACTGCAGAGGAAGGCGGTGGATGCACGCCAGCAGTTCCGGCTACGCACAAGGATAAGGAAGGCGGTTGAGGGATGTGAATGGAGGGGGAGGGGAGGGGGAGAGAGAGAGAGAAAGAGAGAGATCAATTCAAATTGCAGAGAAATGAGGGAATTGAGGAATTCTAATTTCAAAAGTTGGGAAAATTGAGGGGTAGAATTGTCATAATTTAAAAATTTGGGTAGAAAGTGTGTAAATTTAGTTGGGTGGATAGAAATTGATTTTCTAGTATGAAAGTGGGTATTTCACCCTATTACCTCAAATCTATAACTTTCATAATTATTACTTCACAGCAAAATAAGCTATATCAAAAAGAAGAAGATATGGATGTCGCTCGATTATAAATAACGTACCAATTACTTATCACATGAAGTGCAAAAAATAATCAAGCTCAACAAGGGAGTTCGAACACTGATGTCATAGCATCAATATCCAGATAAATATGCTCCAAATTGTGAACTGATTAACACGTATTTTATGTGCATGTGAGTGTATTTTGCATGTGTTTGAGGCTCGAATTAGGTGTTTAAATGCTAGAAATGCTAGGGTTTCTTAACTTGTAGCATACTTTATACTTTTCTCGTTTTCTTTCGGTTTTCGATCTATTTTTGTAGGAATTGGAAAGAGCATTCAAGAATCCAAGGATCGAGGGCCGGAAACGAGGAAGAAACGAGCTTAAAAAGGTGGAAACTCAAGTTTGAAAGTCGGTTCGGTCGAAGAACAAAGAAAACCGGAAGAAGGAAGGAAGAAGGAGAAGACCGGTCAAAGCAAGGAATACCGGCGGTCTGCCAGACCGCCGTGATCTTCCCTCAGACCGCCGGTTCTCCACCGATTTCTGTAGCATAGACGGCGGTCTGGCCGGCGGTTTGCCAGACCGCCGGTTCTCCTCCTCACAGACCGCCAGGCAGGGGCGGTTCCGTGGCATGTTCAAGGTGGGCGACCGCACAGGGCCCCCAAAAAATTAGGGCCCCAAATTTTTGGGTCCACATTATATTTATATATAGATATATTTATTGCTTCATTTATGAATGTTGGAAGTAGAGCAATTGGCAAAGACTTTAGGCTTTTAAAAGATTGGCAGGGGTTCGAATCTCACTTGCTACAATTTTGGGTCCTTTTTTTTTCTCCTAATTATGTAGTATTTGATGGGCCCCACCTATTCAATCCTTTTTCACATTAATGTATGGGAATATCATTCAACACACCAAACGCGGCTTCTTCTATGAGATCAATCATCTTCTTTTCTTCTTATGTGCTTTCCTTCTGTTTTGTGTTTGGGTTTTCTTCTCTAAATTTCCATCTGCGTTTTAATCTTCCTCCGGATTTCATCTTCCTTGCTCCGTCCCTGTCTTCCATGATCTTATTTTTCTCAATTTTCAAGGTATGTGATCTACTGATCTTCACGAATTTATTCTAATTTATTTAAAATTGATAATTTTAATTGATGGATATTTAATATTTTATGCAATCTTTTGGAAGAAATCGATGATGAAAGTGTAAAGTGTTGTTCGTGATTTCGTTTTGAAACATGCAAAAACAGCTACTCTTTTTAAGTGAATATTTCAGCTTTTTTTGTTCATGACATGACATTGAAGTTTATGTATTAAGATTTTTTTTGGTAATAGATTTTTTTTTATATTTTTTAATATATTATTATGAGAAAAGGCCCGATTTCAAGAATTTGCACAGGGCCCCCGATATCCATGCCCGCCCCTGCCGCCAGGTGGCCGCCCCTATTCACTTATGACCAAGTTTGGCTCGTCCAAACTCGGTCCAACTCGTCTTCAAGCCCAATTTTTATGTATTTAACCCATAAATCTTCCCCAATTGGGTATCTTTAGCTTTAATATACTCTCTAGAACCCTAATTACATTTCTCTCTTTCTACTTTAGTATTTTTGAAGATTTGTGGAGCTACACTTTGTGGATTTGAAATTCAAGACCATATTCTTCTTCCTTATTGAATTCTCTATCTTTTGATTATGGTTTTATGCACTTTTTATGGTTTATTTTTCTTGATCATGTCTAGCTAGTTCTCTTTGTGATTCCAATTATATGTAGATTAGGGATAAGTGATGGGATTAGGCTCTAATCTATGAATTTACCTTCTAATTTCATGTTCATTTCTCTTGGGGCTATGTTTTATTGTGTAATTGTGATTGATCACCATAGTTGCATATCAAGTGTTTGATCTAATGCTTAGGAGGCTTGGATTAAGTGCTAGGAAACAAGAGATTTGCATGCTAGAGATAGTAGGGCTAAAGAACTCCATGTGCTATTGGGAGTTAATGATTTACTTGATGTCCTAGTCGGAATAAGGTAATTCATTAATCTACTTGATTCAGTTGCAACGGGAGTTGAATGAATCATACATAGGAGATTTCCCACATGAAATTGGATTAAAATAGTTAATTCTAGTTAGAGTGTTACATCCCTATCACTTAGACCTAATTGAAGTATAATTGGAGTCACTTTCATTCTATATTGAGTTTTTGTCCTTTGATTACTTGTTGCTTATTTAGTTGAACTTTAAGTTTGTTACTTACTTTCATTGTCCTTAGTTAATCAGTTAATCAAAAATACAAAAAACATGCTAGTTAGTAGCTTGGATAGTGATTAGATAGCTAGATTACTGGTTGAAATTCTTACTCCTAAAGCATTCCTTGTGGATTCGACTCGCTACTTATTGATTATTATTGCATCTATCTCACCCCTAAAGTGAGAGCGATCATGAACTAAAATCTCTCTACAATTTAGAAATAACAGTCTAGGACTTTTCCAAGATGTAAACCTTTTATTTCTCAAGACGCCAGCGTGTCGGAGATCTTCATGGGACTGCAGGAGATTGCAGATCCGTAAAGATTATGTGTTCGAACAGATTTTAGGGTTCCCAAATCAGTTCTACCTTCGAAGATAATTGTAGCTCCGATTATGCCGACGGAGGAGAAGGCATAACTAAGATGCAATCTGATCTCCGAATATCTCATCAGAGAAGAGGACGCAAGTCGTGTGTATGAGAGAAGATTGAAGTAAAGATGCAATTTTGAACGGGTCTAGGAATTGGAGACGTCGCGAGAAGCTGGGGTAATTTTGGGAAATAAGTTTTCTGTCTTGATTTGATATTTCTATCGGACCAATTTCGAGAGTTATGAAATTCAACCGGAACTGTAAAAAGTTGCACGGGCCAAGATATATCCACGGGCCCATAGGCTAATTTTAAGTGATACCAAACATGGGATATGTTACTATAAAAGATATCTAACTTATATATCTTGATTATCAAACTAGCCCTAATTAAAAGTAATTAAATAAGGTGGATCACTACATTCTCAACCTAATTCACCATTTCTTAAAAACTGTCCCCAAAAGAAAGTGGTCAAATCGGATAGGACGAATGAAAGCCTTAATCGGATAGGTGTGCGATTGACCCGCACACCCATAGGAACCCGCCCACGTGTGCATGTCTCTCTCTTAGAAACGATAGACTATGTCACTACACAAGAATAACAAACAAAGCCATCCTAATAAATACTATGTATAGTATTTTATAATATAAGAATGCTTTGATTAAACTTTGTCATGTAAACATTTTCCAAATTAAAATTTTAAAAATAAATAAAATATTTGTACAAAAACATTTTTCCTAAAATAAGTATTAAATAAAAACATTAACATAGAAACATCAAAGTAATATACGCCGGCTGATTTATCTTTAAATACTATTGATTATTTGACCTAATATCTAGACTAACCATTTTATCAAATTTTCACTTTTTTAACGATTAATTGAACCAATAAAAAACTGTAAAATCTATCAACGTTATATATAACTCAATAATCTTAAACTCTCAAAATCGGTCTAACCCGATATTGTCTCGGGCCGTAGAAATTTCGGCCGATAAATTTCGAGCAGTGCAGGACAAGTGGGCCCAGCCCGGCCGACCATATATAATTCAAATTCATAATAACATTTCATCATTAACTCATTTTTGTACGACTGGTCATGTCATAAAGAAACACACCACACCATTAACAAGATAGATGTGGTGGTAGGCCCTAATAGTGGAAAAATGTTTATATAATTGCAGAAATTATTGGCTAAATGGAATATACTTATTTATTAAAGTAAATGGGCCGAATCCGAATCCATGGTTAGGGCTAAGTTGACTAGAACCACAAACTTCAAAATCAGAATAAACTAATTCGAACAGAAAAAAATTATAGTACATAAACTTTAAAAAAATAATAATAATAAATAAATAATAATGAGGCAATGCCAATACCCTAAACTTGCGGTCGTTATGTTGCCCTTGCAACTTTAATTATATTTGCAATCATCGCCAAATTCTGGGGACATTTTCGTCTATGAAATATTCTAAGATATTATTAGTATATAACTTTCATTATATTCTTTTCAATTTCATTTTGATGAAATGAATTATCGAGAGTATTTTTTTTCTGTGTGGTGCAAATATATCCTTGTACCATTACAAGAATACCTACTTCTGATGAAAAATATTGCTACAAAAGTAAACTTATTGATTTTATTTATTTATTTAACAGAATCTAACAAAAATTGTTAAGAGTTAGACATTGACCAACATACATTGAATTTGTTTTTTGTTTGGAATTTACAATATCTTGAGCAAATCCATGATCTTAATATAACATCTAAACTCATTTAAAAGAAGATGTGACAATCGAATTGAGAAGTGTTAATTTAGTTACTACCCTCCACACACCACCAAAAAAAAATAAAAAATAAAGGAGCAAGGAAGGAAGCAAAAAAACACCCACTACACTTGACAATTCTCGAATAGTATCATATTCACTTGATCCATAATTTTCTATAATTGGAAAAATATTCTAATAATAAGTGATCACTTTTTTTTTAATTATACGGGATTCTTTTAATTTTTATACTTACATATATGATTTTTGTTGTTATATGTGAGTAGTATTTGCCGTGTACTCGTGAAATGCAACATTTAATATAGCTTTAGGTTTAGATATTTAAAATGTTCTTTTTATATATTTATACACACGATATATAAATATTATTTTATGACAATGCTTTATATACATTACATGATGCTAGTTTTTATCACAACCGTACATTGTACATAGATTAATATTTCAGATATGTTCATAAAAACTACACTAGGAAACATTTGTATAATACTCCAACATGAAGTATATATTTTGAAGAAAGTAGCCCATGCATGTATGTATTATTTTGTTTAAAAGTACTAGAATATATATCATCTAATATTTTGTCTCTTACATAAAAAAAAAGACACGTCTAAGTATTCCAATATGCAACACTAGTAAACCATAGTTGTGCAAGTGGGAAATATTCTATCTTGTAACCATCCATTGTGGAATAAATGCTAAATACAGCAATAAAATAGAAGAGTGAGATAATTAATTAAAGATACTTCAAATAAAGGTAGTAGTATATTAAATAATTAACACGACGTAGCCACGGTTCAATAAATAAAACGTTTCTAAAAGTAGTCGTTTCACCGAGTCCCACACGCGCGTGGCCTGACTTTGAATTTTAACCCCATTAACAACTTGCCCTACCCCCTCAACTAAATGTGAAATAAAATATTGAAAATATTATAATTATAGGTTCGTCCCTTGGCTATTGAAAAATGACTTATTTCACTTCAAAATTTATAGGGACTTCTATTTTGCTCAATATCAATGTTTGTTTATTATTTTAGTTTATAGATAAATAAGTACATAAATTGACGTGGAGCCGAAAAACCGGTGATCGAATATCCCCGAAACTTGAAATTCGGTTTTTGGTGACAATTCGAAAAGTTTTATAATTGACGTGTTGTGTTTCTAGTATCGAGGTACATATGTTCATTGATCTAATCTTAATATACATGTATAGTTCGTGAAACAATTAAATATTTATTAATGGTATTTTATAAAAGTCGCAATTTTTTTATCGTAGATTTTAAGTCATCCCAAAAGTATTACTCGTATCTTTCTTTCTTTTATCATTTTCTTAATATTCTTTTCTTTTTCATTTTCTTATTTTCCTTTTTTCTTTTCTTAAACAATTAAACTGAAATTTAAAAATCCCGTTACGCAGTATCCGAATTCGATAATTTCTGCCACAAAAGTTTCAAGTATTAACCCCATCGGCCACCACCAATAGATCAACTCACGCGCACGTCTTTTTTTATTTTCCCTTTCCCTTCCCCTCGCAACTCAAAGGGACTAAACAAATTGTGTGTAGAAATTATTTCATTATCTATAGTTGGGGGGTCTTTTTTTGATTTTGCATGTGGTTTGTTTTCTGTTATTTGTAAACTAGGCACATGGCTTTCTCTTTTCTCCGGACAAGATTAGAAAGTTTAAAGTAATGCACAATCTTATTTTTCTATATGTCAGGCGTACCAAAATTTTGGGATATAACGGAATATATAATTTTATTTGGCAACACATGTGGAGTGATTAGGAGTATGGATATGATCCAAGGTGATTGGGAAATTCTTTGTATGTATATGCACTAAATCACGCTCATTATTATAATAACATAATTAATATTAAAAAAAATATATATTTTATAAGGAGTGAGACAAAAGAAAAAATTTAGATTAAAATTATCCAAAGATCCAATTTCCTATTGAGGCTAAATGATTTTTAACTTTTCGATGTAAATACCTCATCCATGTTAACACTCGGTGATTCACATCCTCATTCTAAAGAAAAAATTAAGCACACACAACATGTTACAAAAAACACAAACTCGAATACATATTATCACACATCACCAACAAATAGATTCAACTTTTGATGATATATATGGAATGATTGTATTTTTTGTTGCGCGTGTTTTAATATATATCATAAAAATATGTATAATATATTATTATATATAATTATTCTATTTTAAATAATAATATTATTGAAAGAAAATTATTATAAATATATATCATAAAAATAAACCATATAAAAAAATCATACTAAAAAAGAACTATACCCTAAATGAAAAAGTTATTAACGCAACAATTCCACATCAACTTTATATATAGAAGGGTTCATATAGAAATAATTAAGTCATAGTGTGCAAATATGCGAAAGGGACACACTTGGTTCAGCCAGAGGCACCGTGCGGACGGCTAAAACACTGGCACTTTTATTCGTGTAGATTAACATTTTTCTGTATAAAGATTGACACTTTTAAAAATTGACATTTTATTCGTATAATAATTATGTTAAAGATTGTCACTTTTATTCGTATAGATTAACACTTTTCTGTATAAAGATTGACACTTTGACCCGGCCACACTATATGGCCGACCTCACCCAAGTTTTTGTCTATGCGAAAAATGCTTACACCTATGCAAAATCATGTTTAAATATGTACGTAGTCATGCTTATTTAATTTAGAGCATCATACTTATTTATATAAAATTTGATGCTTAAAGTATTTTTCATGATTATTGTACAACGCAACCATGCTTATATATCAATGTCAGATATAGATTTTAGTAAGAGATCAGTAGTTCAGATCTATTCATATTTCTCACACCAAGACTTATTTTTATATGAATCAAACTCTATGTATATATATCAACCCTAGTAATTCAAGAAAATATTTTAAATCATAAAATAGCAATGCTATCATGGTAACAATGCAAATTTCCTTCTAAACACAAAACTGAAATAAGTGCATGTCGTGAATGAGATAAAACACTTTCTACAGTATTAAATCTAGATAGTTAACCAAATTTCAAATCAACCAATATGTAAAAGGAACAATTCCATCTCATGTTCTTAAGAGAAAAGAAAAGTTCCATGATGAGATTTTGATCATTTTCCACAAATAATCTTAAGTTATCTGAAGAACATGTGATGTGATGTTAACCTCTAAATTGACTTTCGAAACTTGCAACTATCTGAATGAACACTTTCAATTTAAGTTAATAAAAAAAATAAATATTTAAATTAATTACCTTCGTGAATACTCGCACATGCTTTCTAATTTTTAAAAACGTGAAATCATTTATACCGATAATATTCATTATACAAGTATGAAGATATTGTAGAATCGTTCCTGGTGCCAGCAAAATACAACAAATTTAAATATTGAATGAGAAATTAAAGATAATTAACATAATTGATGATGATACTTAGAATATATTAAAACTGAATGAAATACCATTTCATCACCAAACTCGAATAAATTAATAACCAACAAATAGAAAAATATGTAATATTGGACTAAGTTGGATAAAATTAGTCAATCCACCTGTCCGTACCGTTATTAAATTTCATGTTAAAATTAAAAAACAAAAAATATAATTTCACATCATTGAAGAATTTAAGCCACCAACTACTAAAATCCAAAATTTACAACATGGTTAATTAACCGTGAAACAAAATAATTATTTACTTTCTAACCACCATACATACGTGGCCACAACGAATTTGTCAATTTTGACATCATTTATCAGATTCATAAGTTTTTAAATCCTATATAATCTATAGATCCCAACGCAATTTAAATACATGAAAATACCGAAATAAAGTAAGAATTACACCATTTCTCATCGAAAAAAAAGTTCACTCGTGATCAAACGAAGAAAAAGGGAAAAAAAGAATTGTTTATCAAATCTATGAAAACTGCCGAAACATTCATAAAAGACTAAAAGAGTACAACACGTTATTAATTTAGAATTGTTATTGAAGAATAATTCTTTTATAATGTTACTATTTAATAATAATAATAACAACAACAACAACAACAATAATAATAATAATAATAATAATAATAATAATAATAATAATAATAATAATAATAATAATAATAGGGATATAATAAGAAAATTAATTTTGTAAAACAATGCTCTTTTATAATAGGGTATAGATAAAAAGGGCCATTCCACGATACCCTTCGATATTATATATTTATATACTATACTATACTATAAAATTAAATTAAATTTCAAATAAGAATACGATATGAGCGAAATTATTATGAATTTGAAAACGAAATATATATAAGGGATATCTTGGCGCCCCTCAATTATGATGAGTCATCTAATTGAAGTTGTACCATATTTCGCGGTACTCTAGTTTTCAATTAAGAATGCATGATTAAACATGGATACTAATGTATTATTCCTTCTTCCATCTACTATAATCTTAATTAATCCAAAAATATTTATTTAATTTAAGAAAATACAAATTATAAAAGCCACTAGAAGATTCAAATAAAATTGAGAATCGGGCTTAACATCTTATGTGATCGAATACCTTTTACTCTAAAAAAAAAATAGTAATCACAAATTTACAAACCATATCAACTAACGCTTTGCATTATAGTATAAATTAGATAGGTGAAGAAAGAACTAAAAATTGGAGCGCTGAGAATAATTGTTTGTTCATTACGTGAAGCAAGATTGCCAATTCAAATAATAAGATTATATTAATATGTAATTTGCAACTCAACCGACTATAATGATTAAAGAGAAAATATTCAAATTTTGGTGTGAAATTAATTATAAGAAGAGTAGTGCTGTAGTCGTGCTTTGTAAATTAATATTAATTGATTCCAATTGTACAAAATATTGCTTTTATATGTGCAAATTAGTTGACTTATATTATTATTTTTAAAATGAAGACTGCATATAATACATTTCCATGTTAACGGATTCTTTGCACAATGATTATTTCGGCTCTAACCAACAAATTATGTTTGTAATTGTACTCTACATAAATTATTGTGATTTATTGTTTATGATATAAACTTTGATCACTTTTCATCTTTTATATAAACTCTTTTATTATTTTCTAACTGAAATTTTTAGTATGTTTTATACAATTCAGCTTGCCTTTAAAATGAACTAAGATTTTTTTCGCATGCAATAGTAGTATAAAATAAAATGCTTGGACAATAAGTTCAAGATCTAGTATAGCACATGGTGTTTCTTTCAAGAATCTTTTGTTATCTCTTATTCTTTATTCAAGTAAATGCATTTCGGTATTGTGATCGAGGAACTTATAATTATTTTAATTATACGTTTGAATAATTTGTTCAATAATAATAATGCAACGCATTTGTTCAACTAACTCCGGATTGATAAATAGTACTAGTATGTCTTCCTTTTGACGTTTGATATATACAAGGAAAGTTGTAATGATTGTGAGTAAAATAGCTAAGTATATATATTGCTAGGAAAATCGATAGAAGAAGATGTTCACTAAATAAGTTTATGTGTTGGAGGTTGTAAAATTAAAATTAACAATTTAGTGTATATGGGCCGAATTTATTCACTCGTAACTAATTTACTAGTGAAAACATGATTTAATAAATAGCTGGATAAAGTTTGGTTGTCTTAACTTCGAGTACGAGAAGAAAAAAAAAAAAAAGAGTGCAGTAGAAATATAATTACTTGAAAATTCAAGGGCCGAAAAATTAATTTTGATATTCGACAGCAGATACGTGTCAGGGTGGGAGTGGACACACGAACTCGTCGACATTTCTTGCAACCTTCGAAAGCGACGTCGCACGCGTCCATATTAGGCCTAACTCTTTGAAATCAAAACCACTAATCATCTTTCATTTTTATTTATTTTTAATATATCTCACACAATGTGGGAATACAAAAACTTGGGTGAGGTCGACCATATAGTGTGACCAGGTTAAAGTGTCAATCTTTATATAGAAAAGTGTTAATCTATACGAATAAAAGTGTTAATCTTTAACATAATTATTTTACGAATAAAATGCCAATTTTTAAAAGTGTCAATCTTTATACAAAAAAGTGCTAATCTACACGAATAAAAGTGTCAATATTTTAGCAGCCGCACGGTGCCTCCGGCTGACCCAAGTGTGTCCCAGTGGGAATCGAGGTCCTTTATTTGTGTAACATAAATGTATATATTTTTGTATTTTTAGAAATAGATGCAAATGTATGTATAATATATATTTCAGAAGAAAAAGTGGCTTATCTTGATTCCTTTATACAATGCTGCAATTTTTTTGTTAACTAACCAATATTGTGATTTCTAATTTTCTATAGCTCAGCAAAATAAACTTTAATTTTAAACTTTAACTTAGCATATTACATGTTTTATGAATAAAGCTTGTAAGTGGTGACTATTTTATGAAAAAAGTATACAAAATATAGTAAACGTTTCACTAAATAACACACACAAAAAAACCTATACATACAATAAATACTGTATACAAAATATCATATGCCTTTTTAACTCGCAGGGCATTAGATTCGTTAAATAATTTTCTTGGGACCATTTTCGCTTTTGCGAAAATAAAAATAAAAATAAAAAGAAAAGGAAAAATAAAATAAAATAAAAAGGTATCTACGGTTTCTATAAAAGCAGTGGATTTAGTTGTATTCCACAGCCATTTCAGTTATCCATTAAAGAAAGCTTCAATTATTGCCTTCCATTCCTCTTCTCTAACAACAGAAGCAAAAATTAGAGCTTACTACGATTTAATTCCTCAAGCTTACGGCGTTACTAATTCACAATTTAATTCCCACAATTTCTTTGACATAGGATTAGCGCCATTGCCGATTTTTCTGGAGCTAAGCGCAACTGTTTTAACCGAAATCCTACCCTTCTTTACTTAGTGGGTCTTTGATTTCTTTGGAGGGAGTGTTTTTCTCTCCCGGGGAAAAAGATTCAACTTTTTCTTTTTTCAAATTTTCTGTTGTTTTTTTTCATCCAAATTCCCCCTTCAAACTAGGGTTTCGGATTTCATTTGTTTGTTATCATGCAAATCAAGAAGCTAGTTTCTCTGCCGTCTCGCACCGGGAGGCATTTGCAGCGCTACAATAAGGGATTTCGTCAAGTTGTTGGGTATGTATTTTCCACTCTGATTTTGGATTTTGATGGATTTTTTTGCTTAATTTGTTGGGAAATTTCCGATCTATGGATGTTTTCTGTGTTGCTCACCAACTGTTTGTTGAATTTCCCCTGTGGCGTTCCTGCTCTGTTCTTTCAGATCTTTTTTCTGAAATTGTGCCTAATTTTTCTTTTCTCTTTTGCAATTTTGTGCAGATGTATTCCATATAGAATTAGAGACACCAAGAAATCTCATTTGATCGATGATATCACGCTCGATGATTTAGAGATCCTCTTAATCAGCTCACAAAAGAGCACAAGGCTCATGTTCCCTAAGGTAAAATTTGATGCAAAAGCAAAATCTTGACATTACGAATTTAAGATATGTTCGATCCGTTGTCTAACGTTCTTCGATTTGCTATTGAATTCGTCAGGGTGGATGGGAACTCGATGAAGATATCGAATTGGCAGCTTCAAGAGAGACCTTAGAGGAAGCCGGCGTAGTTGGCCTTCTAGGGGTATGTTCTTGCTTAATTTTCCCGTTAACAAGATCGATGTATGTGTTCACACCTCAAGATTCATCAACTAACGTTATTTTCCATTTCCTGCAGGAAAAATTAGGTGAATGGATTTTCAAGAGCAAAAGCCAAGAGAAGTATCATGAGGGATCGATGTTTCCCTTGTATGTCACCGAGGAATTGGATGTATGGCCTGAGAAAAACCTTCGCCATCGAGTTTGGGTATGCCCTCAAAGCCCAACTCTTTCGATCTCTATTTATATATGTATATATATCTGAAAAGGGTCTTTACTTTGGTTGAATATATGGATCGAACAATTTTGAGCTTGTATAGTCAATCTATGTATTGTCAATCTATAACTCAAAAGTAAAGGATCTATGAAAAAAAGTGAACTTTCTTTCTTTTTTACTAGTTCTGATGTAGGATTTGATCATTTTTCGCAGATGAGTGTGAACGAAGCTAGGGAGGCGTGTGCAGCCGTGTGGATGAAAGAAGCTTTGCAAGAATTCGTTTGTTGGTTCAGAAGTCAATTGAGAGGAGTAGGGGAAGAAGAAGAAACTCTGGCATCTTGGTTATTAGCATTGTGTGAAAGTGATGACTTGAGTTTCACAATCGGAGCTCAAACTGCAGACAACGACGTCGATTGCTACTTGATTAGCTGAAAATCGAGGCGCTCGACCCTCGAAGAAAACTGCAACAGGAGCTGCTTGAAAATGAGGATTTTAACCAGATAAGCAAAAATGTACAAATTGCTCGTCTTAGTTCATTCTTTCATTCGTGGGAATCCTCTTTCATTCGTGGGAATCCATTGATTCTTCAAGCACCGTTCCGTTTACGAAGTTGTTGGAAAAATAGAGGCTAATCTGCAATCAACTTCTTTGTCTGTAACTTGATCTGTGATGAAGAAATTCATGGTATCATCATATACTATCAAAATCCTTTGTACATTCACCTGGATTATTGAAAATAAATTGAAGTAATGTATGTTTCTTGCATATGTTTTGGGGTTATTTGTTTCTGCCACGTAAAGAGGCTTATGATTTCCCTCTTATCTCTAATTTCATCCACATTTTGTGTGAATTCTTATGGCTAGAAATAAGTCTTTCTGTACCATGTATTTCTCATCTCTATGGGAAAAAGATATTTATTGAAGGGTATTTATGATGCAATGATAGTGGCTTGACGAGTACGACGATTTCCCTTCGACCAATAGGTGTATCTAAGAGTGAGATCAAACGCTTATTTTAGGTTTCAACTATATGTTGCAAATCATAAGGTTTATTAATTTTAGGGATAATGTCACTTTAAAGCACATTTTTTCAAAAAAAATAAATAATTTTTTTTTTTTTAAGGTATTGGTATTATACTACTCCATCCAACACGAAAGAGAGGTTTTTTTATTTTATAGTAACTCGTATATATTCTAGAAACGTCATTATTCGATTATTCGGCCGGACAGAGGGTGTATGATTTAAGTGATTTAAAAGTCATTTCTAATTTGAAAAATTAGAAGAAAAAAAAGAAATATCACTCTCGATTTCATCACAATATATATATCATACTATCTATTTTCTCCGTCCTGTTTTCTTGACACCTTTTTATTATTTTATACTCATATATATTCAAAATTTTAAAGCTATATATGTAATTTTTCTATAAAGAATAGTAGTGTGAAAGAATTTTTTTACAAGTTGGATTTGTGTGAGAGGGATTTTCGTTTATAAATGAGTGTAGTTTTCCAAGTTGCAAATTTGTTGTAAGATATCTTCTGTTTCCAGTAGTATAGTTTATTTATATGTCACATAATTAATTATGTATATTATATGATATGATGTAATACATAACGTGACTCACAAATCAAGGGCGATTGATTCAATTGACAAGGACTTTAGTCATGAAATAAGCTCAATGCCTTATAGTATTTCTTGAAAAAGATTAAAAAGAAAAAGAAAATACTCTTACGAAAGAAAAATCTAAGATTTTCACCAATATTGAACTATGTGTTTTTAGACTCAACTCAATCAATGTAAGCAAAAACTTAAGACTTTTGAATATCATTATTATTGCGTGTGAATGGCCATGACCATTTCTCTCTCTCTCTCCACATATACATACTATATAAGATGAACGTGGAAGTCCACACCATCCGCCCACAAACTTTGGTAAAAGTAAACTTATGCAACACCGACGACGTAACTAAATACTAGCAGAAAACAAATAATAGGATATATTGAAATAATCTAACAACTCTCTCTTTCTATATATATATATATTGTGCAACAAGTTCAAAGTTGTGCTGCTAATCAATACTAGTAGGTAGCGAAACTTCCGTTTGCACTACTTATCCATTTCAGTTGCTACAACACTTTTGATAAATCCAAGTTTACTACGTTCGTTGACTTATATTTGAGTATGACTGTAGGAGCTCGCCAAAACCCAACTCAAGTTGCAAAGTTGAGGCATCACAATTTTTTTTATAATTAGTTGAGAAATCTCAGGTTTGATCCATTTTTTTTAGATTAAAAATATTTGAATATACCCATCTTGCCCAAAATTCCAACAAGCCCACCCATTTTTGAGGTAGACCCATCAAGTCAGGCAGGCCAGGAGAGGGGCCGAAGTTTGACACCTCTACATCTAAGTATAGTAATGATCGTTTGGAATTGAAATTGTAAAAATTTGATAACGTGTTGTAAAATATCGAAAATCCACCATATAGATTTGAGAATACAGGAAGAAGAAAAAGACACCAGGAGATAAGAGGTAGAAGGTTTCTGTATATCCACCACAATCAATAATAATACAAAAGATGTACTAAGTACATGGAATGACGCAACTTATCCACAAGTAATATCCATTAATTTAATAAAGAAAATATTTATAACAGTAATTAGTCATAGATAATTTTCTAGCAATATTTCTAGATTCTAATATGATTAATGTCGATTCTAGAAAAATTATCATCAATAGACAAAAAAAAATAATAAAAAAAATAACATGTGGTTCCAAAGTCTTTTCCCACAAGATAATTAATAACTATGGACTTTAAAGTTTAAAAAGTGAGGCTTGATTTCTAGAACGAAGTTATTGCATTGCATTCACTACCACATGTTCATATATGGAGTGTAACATTCATCACTTATGCCACTCATAATCACTTCATATACGTCTAGCTGTAAAACTTCATTATTGCTATTATAAAAATTCATGCAAGAAAAATATTTTTCAAATATATTACTAACAAAAAAATATGTAGGTGGGTATACGTATACATCACTTAGCCCCCCCCCCCCCCCACCCCACCCCACCCCCCCGATTTATATATTTTAATGAATATGTTATTGATAGAGACATTTTAATAGATGAGATAAACTTGTTTAAATGAAAGGAAGTCACGAGCTTGTCTTGACAAGTGAATAATAATATTCATAAAATTTATATTATGCAATAAAAAGTCCATAAGTTCACCGACGATATAGACATTTTATTTTTAAATACCCCCCAATTAATGCTTAATACTATTACTACCCTCTCCCTCCAAAAAAAGAAATAAAAAATAAAAGGCAAAACAGTTTCGAAGGTCTTTAATTATTTTTGTTTCGATAAGTTCTTGTACAAACTTTTCATTTTAATAGATCTTTATATTTTTATTTTTGGTTTTATCGAGTTCTTATTTAATGGATTTACAAAATTCCTTAACTTTTCCGTTATCAAAATAATATAATTAAATTAAGTATAAACAGTATGCAAACTTAAAAACTTACAATCTTGAATAAAATCTGTGAAGATGATAAATCAAAGAAGAAGAGTTCGGCAGTTCGGCTTCGGCAGTTCGGCATGAAGAAGAAGAGCTCGGATTAGAAGAAGAGTTCGGCAGTTCGGCTTCGGCAGTTCGGCATGAACAAGAAGAGCTCGGATTAATTAAAATTGTTATTTCCTTTCACATTTTATTCTTTATTTCTTAGCCTAGTAAGCATGTGGATCAGTAGAATGTTGCCACGTGTATTAGGTTAATTTTTGTTGGCAGCTGTTCTCTTTAAATAGGAACAGTGCGTAACCTTGCATGTACTGATTTTTCTCTCTTGTTTTTCCGGTGATGAATGAATGAAATTTTATCTGCAATTTCTTCGATTTTCATGTTTATTCTCTAGATTTAATATGGTATCTAGAACCTAGGTTATTCCGCAAGCGTTTGATCTCAGTAATTCTCAATTTAATTCTCTCCTTCAACGATGCCGCCGCGACGTGAGACTCATAATTTCCCACCGGATGATCCCATCCCTCCGTCCAGTCCTTTGTACCTTCACCCAAGTGATAATCCTGGTACGATTCTCGTCACTGAGCTCTTGAATGGCTCAAATTTTGTTAACTGGAGTAGATCGATGAAAAGAGCACTTCTAGCTAAGAACAAAATTTGTTTTATCGATGGATCTGTGAAGCGGCCTGTAGATCCATTAGATCCAGCTCAGGCTGTGTGGGATAGGTGTAATGGAATGGTGGTTTCATGGTTACGAAATGTTGCTATACCTCAGATTAGGTCAAGTTTTTAATGTATTTGGATTTGGCTTCTCATATTTGGAATGATTTGAAAGAGAGGTTCTCTCAAGGAAATAATAACTTTAATTAATCCGAGCTCTTCTTCTTCATGCCAAACTGCCGAAGCCGAACTGCCGAACTCTTCTTCTTTGATTTATCATCTTCACAAAATCTCTATATCACTAATAATATAATGGTGTGTTCTTTTTGATAGAAAAGAAAATGAGGATAATAAAATGTTGGAAAATATTATTTATAGTGTGGTCCTCTACTTATTTTAATCCTATGTTCTCTAAAGTGGAAAAGATGAGAAATATTATCACTTCAAATAGGTGGATAAATTTTATTATGATTTGGAGTGAAAAGGTAGGATAAGGAGTTGCCAAGAAAAAATTTCCTTCTGAGAAAAATTATCCATCAAATAAAACATGGAAAAAAGAAGAGAAATGAAGAAAATTTCATTTTACAATGATATGTTGACATAAAAAAATTGTTCAAAAATTTAATGAAGCATAAAACAAAAGTAAGAGACGTCTATAACAAAACCTAATTCCAATTGGAAATTGTTTAATCGTTGTTTATATTTGCTTATTCATTTGTCGATTCCCAACTTTGTAAATTCAAACCAAACTAAACGACACGTTATAGACAAATTTTGGGTCGGGAAAGATGGAGACTGGAGAGCAATCGCATTTGAGAAAAATCCTTTAATTAATTTTAGAAAGATGACGTGTTTTTTGTTTTTTTGTTCTTAAACAAAAATTCAAGATCTAAACGAAATAATGATCACAAGCCGCTTGAGAATTGGACTTCCGCGTAGCAATTATAAATAGAAGTGTGAACCATGAACAAATTTTTTAAGTATTATATTTTATTTTATTTTTAATTTTATTTATGAAATAGTTTTTCGTGTATAGTTATTCTTTTACTAAAAAATATTTCGCATATAATTTCTTTTTTAACTATTGTGATATTTACCAGAACAAGTGCAAATATATATATATATATATATATATATATATATATATATATTTACGGTAAACAAGTGCAAATATTGAGTTTATATTTTCCCATAATTTTCTTTTCTTTAATACGTGACAGACATGTTGGATTAGCAAAAAATAAAAATAAAAAAATAAGGCCGTTCAACTTTTAAATATACAAAGCCTCGTGCTCCTCTCTCCCTCGAACGAAGAACTGAAAAGGAAAAAAAAAATAATAGAAGAAAAAAAAAAAAGGGGGAAGATTCAAAGCAAAATCCGATTACGAGGATCTCAGAAAAGCTCGCATTCTCGAAAATCAGGTAGATTTTTCTCCGATTCAGAGAAATGTGTTCTTGTGGTGTACGTTGTCTATTGAAATCTTCCTAACTTTCTCTGAAATGGCTGTGGAACTTGCAGTCGCGGCTGGCTAATTTAGGGCTTCAAAAAACTTTGTCGGAGCTGCGGTCGCTAAATTCATCTCCAAAATCTGATCCAATCCCCAAACAAAAAAAAATAAAAATGCAGAGTCGATCGCAGCGCCACGCCTCTACGGCGATCAGCTGATTGACTGGGATATGATATTACCGAGTATCAATGCTTGTTTAAATGGATAATTATCCCTTTAACAAGATCGATATATATATACATATATATATATATATATGTGTGTGTGTGTGTGTGTTTTCACACCTTAAGATTCATCAGCTAATGTTATTTTCCATCTCCTGCAGGAAAAATTAGGTGAATGGATTTTTAAGAGCAAAAGCCAAGAGAAGTATCATGACTCATGAGGGATCGATGTCATGGTTCCCTTGTATGTCACCGAGGAATTGGATGTATGGCCTGAGAAAAACCTTCGCCATCGAGCAGTGGCGACTTCAGAATTTATAATTCGGGGGTGCGGGAAATAATTATTGATAGGATGTGGCCCAAAAGAAATAGAAGTGAAGCCCAATATCAAGCCCAATATCAAGCCCAAGAGAAATTAGGGTTAGAGTTATTTAAATCCTCTATAAATAGAGGAAAGAAACCTTGTAAAAGGGGGACGGAAAGTATTCGAATAAAATTCATACTCTTGCTCCGTGGATGTAGATCTCACAAAAGATCGAACCACGTAATTTTTTGGTGTTCTTTTACATTCTCGTTACGCTTTTTAATTTCCCCAAGAAAATCAAGAACCAACACTGGCGCCGTCTGTGGGAAACGATTATTTTGTGTTTGAGATCGAAAATTTTCTGGGAAGAATTAAGCAAATGGGGGAGTGGGGCGAAAAGGACGGACATCCTAACCGCAGCACCAGCCGCGCCGCCACCGCTCCATCCTCCGCCAAACTGCACCTCCACCCGCCAAGCTGCATCACCACTATCGAAGGGACTAGCGGAAACTCAAGCCACAGCAGACCCCCAGATCTGCGACCCCCATACGCCGGCAATGCGCTGCAGACACAGTAGCAGACGCTGAAGCAGCAGTGGCGGACGGAGTTGCTGTACGCAGCCCAGCAACACCCACCCCGCCGAGCTCCTCCGTCGGGCTCCTTGCTGAGCTGAACTCGATGAAACTGCACCAGCAACACCTCTATGCCGCACTGCAGCCACCAGCAGCAAAGCGCGCAGCGGATCCTCCACGAGTTCGCACGGCGGTGCAGGACGCCGTCGTCGAGGCTGTGGCAGGTGGCGAACGAGCTGCAGCACTTCCCCGAGCTGCCGCACCTACCCCGCCGAGCTGCACTAGCAGCACCTCCTTGCCGAGCTTCACTCGACAAGCTGCAGCCAAGCTCTCCGCCAAGCAGCAGACCGAGCTCCCGCCGACGTTGCCGCAGCCCCGATGCCGAGCTGCTCTGACGAGCTGCAGCACCTGCAGCTCTCCGCCAAGCAGCAGGCCGTGGACACCCGCCCCCGTCGAACCGCACCTGCAGCTCTCCTCCGAGCCGCCGAGCTGCGTCACCTCCAGGCCGAGCTGCGAACCGACATCGCAGCAGCCCCGCCGAGCTCGACGCCGAGCTCCAGGCTGAGCTGCGAGCTGATGTCGCCGCAGCACCGCCGAGCTGCAAGACGAGCTCCGAGCTGAGCTTCTCCGCCAAGCTCCCCGCCGAGCCCCCACCGGCGAGCTGCAGCACCTCCTTGCCGAGTTGCACTCGACGAGCGCGACGCTGCACCTCCGCCAAGCAGCAGACCGACGTCGTACCTGCAGCCCCGACGTCGCCGCAGCAGCATCCGGCCGAACTGAAGCTCTCCTCCGAGCCTCCGAGCTGCCGAGCTGCGTCACCTCCAGGCCGAGCTGCGAACCGACATCGCAGCAGCCCCGCCGAGCTCGCCGCCGAGCTCCAGGCTGAGCTGCGAGCTGATGTCGCCGCAGCACCGCCGAGCTGCAAGCCGACGTCGCAGCAGCACTGCCGAGCTCCCCGTCGAGCTCCCCCGACGAGCTGTGAGCCGACGTCCCCGCAGCACCACCGAGCTCCTCTGTCGAGCTCCCCGAAGCACCGTCGAGCTCGCCCGTCGCATAAGTATCGAGCTGCAGCCACCTCGCCCCGGCCGTAGTGCAGCACCGCCAAGCTGCACCTACGTGGGCCGACGACGCCGCAGCTGTAGCACCTCCGAGCTCCCCATCGAGCAGAGCAGCCGAGCTATGAGCCGACATCGCCGCAGCACCACCGAGCTCCTCCGTCGAGCTCCCCCGACGTCCCCGCAGCACCGTCGAGCTCGCCCGTCGCATAAGTATCGAGCTGCAGCCACCTCGCCCCGGCCGTAGTGCAGCACCGCCAAGCTGCACCTACGTGGGCCGACGACGCCGCAGCTGTAGCACCTCCGAGCTCCCCATCGAGCAGAGCAGCCGAGCTATGAGCCGACGTCGCCGCAGCACCACCGAGCTCCTCCGTCGAGCTCCCCCGACGTCCCCGCAGCACCGTCGAGCTCGCCCGTCGCATAAGTATCGAGCTGCAGCCACCTCGCCCCGGCCGTAGTGCAGCACCGCCAAGCTGCACCTACGTGGGCCGACGACGCCGCAGCTGTAGCACCTCCGAGCTCCCCATCGAGCTGCACAGCCGAGCTCCTCTGTCGGGCCCCTCGCCGAGCTGACGCAGCCAAGCACCGCCGAGCTGCACCACCTGCGAACCGAGCTATCGCGACGAAGGGCAGCCGAGCTGCACCGATGTCGAGCTCGTGCTTCGACCGACTCCGTCGTATAAGTGCCGAGCTGCACTCGACGAGCCGCAGCCAAGTGCTCTCAAAAGCCAATCCTCGTCTCACGACGAGCTGCAAGCCGACGTCGCCGAAGCACCGCCGAACTCCCCATCGAGCTGCAAGCCGACGTCGCCGAAGCACCGCCGAACTCCCCATCGAGCTGCAAGCCGACGTCGCCGAAGCATCGCCAATCGGCGCTTTGCAACCTTTCGAAATTCCGGAAATTAATTTTCCGATGAATTTTCTACACAGCAATTTAATCGGAAATAAAAATTTTCTACACAGCAATTTTCTACACCGAGCCAACATTGCCACGAAGCTTCTACATCGAAGCATGACGCCGACCTCTCAACGCCGACTTATCAAGAAAAGCCCCGAGAATGTCTTCTCGCGAAAGGTCAATTCTTAATTCTAATTTCTTTTATTAGTTATATATATATATATATATATATATATATATATATATATATATATATATATATGTATATATATACTAAAGCCAATCCTCGTCTCACGACGAGGAAGAGCTACCTAAAATTTAAACGCGCGTAGGGAGACCACTCCTATCGATAAATTCGACAAACAAGGAACACGTAAGCCAAAACTTCTTCTTTAGACGAAGTGGCTACGAAGGCCAAAACTTCGTCCCTAGACGAAGTGGCTAATCGAAAGCCGAAACTTCATCTCTAGATGAAGTGGCTAATCGAAAGCCGAAACTTCATCTCTAGATGAAGTGGCTAATCGAAAGCCGGAACTTCATCTCTAGATGAAGTGGCTAATCGAAAGCCGGAACTTCGTCTCTAGACGAAGTGGCTAATCAAAAGCCAAAACTTCATCTTTAGATGAAGTGGCTAATCGAAAGCCGAAACTTCGTCTCTAGACGAAGTGGCTAATCAAAAGCCGAAACTTCATCTCTAGATGAAGTGGCTAATCGAAAGCCAAAACCTCGTCTTTAGATGAGGTGGCTATTTTAAAGCCAAAACTTCATCTTTAGACGAAGTGGCTAAATGAAAGCCGAAAACTTCTTCTCTAGATGAAGTGGCTAATCGAAAGCCGAAACTTCGTCTTTAGATGAAGTGGCTAATCGAAAGCCAAAACCTCGTCTTTAGATGAGGTGGCTATTTTAAAGCCAAAACTTCATCTTTAGACGAAGTGGCTATTTGAAAATCGAAACTTCGTCTTCGAACGAAGTGGTTAACTTAAAGCCAAAACTTCGTCATCAAGCGAAGTGGCTATTTCAAAACCGAAACTTCATCTTCGAACGAAGTGGTTAACTTAAAGCCAAAACTTCATCATCAAACGAAGTGGCTATTTCAAAACCGAAACTTCGTCTTCGAACGAAGTGGTTAACTTAAAGCCAAAACTTCGTCATCAAACGAAGTGGCTATTTCAAAACCGAGACTTCGTCTTCGAATGAAGTGGTTAACTTAAAGCCAAAACTTCGTCATCAAACGAAGTGGCTATTTCAAAACCGAAACTTCGTCTTCGAACGAAGTGGTTAACTTAAAGCCAAAACTTCATCATCAAACGAAGTGGCTATTTCAAAACCGAAACTTCGTCTTCGAACGAAGTGGTTAACTTAAAGCCAAAACTTCGTCATCAAACGAAGTGGCTATTTCAAAACCGAGACTTCGTCTTCGAACGAAGTGGTTAACTTTAAGCCAAAACTTCGCCTTACAACGGAGTAGAGCTATTTAAAAGCCTAAACTCGTCTAAGACGAGTACGAGCTAGCATTTCGACTTCATCGAAATTCCAATTTCGATGGGGCAAGGCAATTCAAGTTCGACCTCAAATCACACCCTCACTTCTATGTCTTTTTGGGGAGGGATGTGATAGGATGTGGCCCAAAAGAAATAGAAGTGAAGCCCAATATCAAGCCCAATATCAAGCCCAAGAGAAATTAGGGTTAGAGTTATTTAAATCCTCTATAAATAGAGGAAAGAAACCTTGTAAAAGGGGGACGGAAAGTATTCGAATAAAATTCATACTCTTGCTCCGTGGATGTAGATCTCACAAAAGATCGAACCACGTAATTTTTTGGTGTTCTTTTACATTCTCGTTACGCTTTTTAATTTCCCCAAGAAAATCAAGAACCAACAATTATATAACACTAATAGTACCCTTTTATAATAATGTCAACGAGAATAGTAAATTACAAATATACTTAATTTAATTTTCGATGATATTTTATTACTTGAAAGCGATTGACAATATTGTCATCAGAAATTCGTAAAAAAAACACATATCTCTAATTGAAATTGACCAAACAATAATCTAAATATTAATTTTTCATGCTATTTCTCAACTTATATAGAACTGATATGCTGGGCGCCTTTGTTAGGCGATATTGTGAGCGACACCCACGTCAGCAATTACTCTCAATTTTTTATTCGTCTAATCTCTTACTTCCAAATTTCCAAAATACCTCTCTTTCTTCTCCCAGTGCAATTCGCCCCCCTCTTTAATTGTGCTTCTGTTTTTTGTTTTTTATAGTGTTTATTTTTTTATTAATATTTTCTTTCACTCTTTTCTTTCTCTCTCTAATATTGGCCCACACATGCTTTTCATTTCAATTTATTTTTTGTTATTTTATTGATAAAGAGAATTAATTTAATTTAAGACAAATAACATCTAATTGAAATTTATTAAATTCTAGTTGAAAATAAATAAACCCTAATTGAGGATTAATAAACCCTAAATGGGAATTATTAAACCCTAATTAAAAATAATAAACCCTAATTGGAGATTATTAAACCCTAATTGGAAAATGATAAACCCTAGTTGCAAAATGATTACCCCTAATTAGTGATTACTAAATTTTAGTTAAAAATATAATAAAATTAAATAAATATAATCAATATTTAGATTAAAAATAATAGAGTTTCGATACCAATTGAGAATCTATAAATTTTAATTTTATATTTATAAATCAACATTGAAAATTGATAAATCATTATTGTGATTATAACTTGAGTTATAATTAATTCATTCATTCATAAAAATATAGCATATTAATATTATTATATATACTGCGTGGTCAGTAGATATATAGAAATAGAAATAGTTATTGCTACTAGAGAGAGAATATATATAAGAGAATTAAAATAAGAGAGAGAAACATATTATTAGTACTATAAAATAGGAATGGAATGACGTGGAAGGAAGAGAAAAACTAGTCGCTCACAAGGCGCGCAGCATCGGTCGCTCATCATATCAATTTTCTATATATATAATACTAGTAAAAAAAAATTGGGGGTACAACTGTACCCCCATTGCCTACTACTGGAGTCGCTAGTGCCATCGAGTTTGGGTATGCCCTCAAAGCTCAACTCTTTCGATCTCTATTTATAAGTGTATATATATCTATACTCATACTTACTATTATAAAAAGTGTATTCTTTACAAAATTTATTTTACCTATTTTACCCTGAATATTATCATTAGTATATCAATATTGTCATTCAAGTAAATATGCAAATATAAATAAACAACACAAATCCTTATCTAATTCATATACGGAAAAGAAAAGTACTACATATATTTCGTTCTCAATTAAATAAAATGAAAAGAAAAGGAAATTTGTTCTATATCTAATCTAAGGGCAATATATTATTATTATTACTAGTGTTGCTCCCGTGCGATGCACAGATCATACAACAATCAAGATTATAAGAAAAATTATAATAATAAAATAAGATATACTATATTCAATGATAAAAAAAAAATTACTTTGAAATATGGAGTTTTATAAAACTAATAGTTCACTATTATCTTACTATATGTATAGTATTTTCTAAATTTATTGATGGGCCATGCAATCTTCAAGTTTTAAAAAATAGTGTGATATGCAATCTGCGTGTACGATCTTAACATTCTGTAAGAGAACAAATGTTTTGAATTTTAGAATTATAAACTTTTCTAATCTTTCCTCATACTGCAAAAGAGTAAAATCTCAGTTATACACTTACAAACTGTTAATAATAAGTGTCATGTTTATGTTTATAAAACAATTTCTATTTTTTTCAATTTAGTGAATGCAATCCAAATTTGACTGTTGTACACCAACATAAAATAAAATAAATATATATAAGAGCCATTTTCTTTTTAAAAAGTATGTATAAATCTCGAACAAATTTATGTATTCAATTGGGTTGTTTCGGTATATGTATATTTCTTGTAAACATAATATAGTACTATTAAAGCTGCCTAAAATACAACTGCGATGATAGAACAAAATCAAAGAAAACAAATACGTAACACATTTTTCAAACGAATAAATTAAATTTTGCACAAGAATCATAATTTTTGTTTAAGAGAAAATTTTATGTTATGCAAAATAATATAGAAAATTTGGTGAGAAATGATGTTTGCATTTAGAGGAAAAATCATCCAACTTATGCCTAATTTGAATTTGAATTTAAATAAGATATTGAGCTCCAATTTAGATAACAAAATTAGTATCTATCTTATTCGTTATGTATTATTATTAACCTTAAGATATTAGTAGATTACTTTGACCTATATTTTAATCAATTATATATAGGTAGTTAATCAATACTTATCTATGTTATATCTTTTGGATATAGTTATGTAGCTTTTGGAGGGAAAATGACAATGTTAGTAATATTTTGCAATAATTAAGCTTCTAGATATTGTAATAGATTATTATTATTATTATTATTATTATTATTATTATTATTATTATTATTATTATTATTATTATTATTATTATTATTATTATTATTATTATAAAAATTTCACACCAATCAAAATTCTATACAGATATATTTGTTCAAATCAAGTTTAACCTACAGGGCACACTTGGGTGAGCCCGGGTGTACTATATGGCCGTTCAAAAGATTTACACTTTTATTGTATAGATTAACAAAAGATTGACACTTTTAAAAATTGACACTTTTATTCGTTAAATAATTATGTATTGACACTTTTATTCATACAGATTAATACTTTTTTGCATAAAGATTGACACTTTGACCCTGCCACACTATGTGGCCGGCCTTACCCAAAATTTTGCCTAACCTATATAAGATATATCCAGAAAACAATCATTCCGTTATTCGATTGAAGCAATATGTGCACATACAAGGGGGTAGCTTGTGTTCCAGATTCAAGCACAATAGTATGGGTTAGCTGTACGTACACCATCGTTTCTTGTATTGTCACCAATTTTTATCTTTTAATCTATCAATTATGTTAAATAATTGTTGAATGTATTTAGGTTTGATAGAATTACTATTATCAAGGGTACGGCCTAGCTCCTAGGCCCAAAGCATGAGGCCTAATATAATTAGGCCCCGACAATGAAGCTCGGCCCAAGCAGCTCGCCCAATTGAAGACTTTATCACCAAGGCAACCAAGACTCCTACATCGACTACAACTCAAGCTCTAAGAGGGATATAGAAGCTCGATGTTTATCCATAAAGGAGGAGATCAAGCCAAATAGTCCAAATAGGAGAAGAATTCGTATTATAGTCGAACTCCATGTAACTATCTATAAATAGGGGTTTAGAATAGATTGAGAGGGGGGACAATCTTTGTAAAGCCACACACGCATTAGCAATACAATCCATCTATTTTCTGCTTCGTGGATGTAGATCTATCTCAATAGATCGAACCACGTAAATCCCTGTGTTTTCTATTTGCTTTCGTACTTATTAATTCCTTGTTAGTGCTCATCAATCACCTTACGAAAATAAGTTCGATCACTGGCGCCGTCTGTGGGAATCGCTAGAAATTTGTGAATTCCGATCAAAATTTTCCAGGTGAACGATAGCCATGACAAGACCAACACGATCAAACGCCGCCGCTGTTGCTGCCGCCGCCAAGGAAAGATAGATTCAACAAACCGGATAAGATCCGGTAACAAATCCACCTATCAACGAAGCTGAAGCAAGCCAAGTGCAGGATCAGAATCTTGTAGCGAATAGACGACCCGGGAAGGAGCCTGTGAAAGACCGAACCCCGGAGGGCCATGTCGATCATGTTCCGTTGGACAAGTTTGGCCGTGAAAAAGAAGGTCGTGGCAGCAGCAAGGAGGATGACCTTTCAAACTTTCAGGAAGAATTTGACGACGCTGTAAAAGCATATCTGGCGAAAAATCGGCAAGATTTCCTAGAGTTTGCTAAACAGCAAAGAGATCGCAATTGTGAAGGCGGCCAACTTTCGCACGGCGATGATCGAGAGCACAACGCCACATCCGGATCAAAACACCGGCAAAAGTCCCCAAGCGTCAGGATTCTAGACGCACGGGACGCCAAGATCCCTCCCAGGCGATTTACGAATGACCGCTAGGGAAATCCTAATCGCGCCTCACCTCGGCGCGATGCCATCCCACCTCGTCGCTACGCTAATTCACCTCGTCGTTACGCTGATTCACCTCGGCGAGACGAGGATAACTACCGAGGAGGAAGGTTCGGTGTATATGGGAGAATCTCTACGCCTTTCACCAACTGAATCTCTACACGCCTCTCCCGTCTTCGTATAAAGTTCCGCCAGTAAAGCTGTACAATGGATCGTGTGACCCGCATAATTTTCTTTCACAGTACCAGTATAACATGGTCAACCAGGGACTCAGCGATGATATCTACATGTGCAAGGTGTTCCCGGAGCTGCTGGTTGATAATGCCCGCATGTGGTTCGATAGCCTGCCATCTCGCAGTATTGGGTCGTATGATGAGCTAATGGATGCCTTCGAGTGGAGGTTTATCCAAAAAGCTGAGGCTAAAACAACTGCGGCGCATTTACTCACTATGAGGCAGAGGCGAGGCGAGTCCATCAGTGACTTTATGACAAGGTTCAATGAAGAAAGTCTGAAAGTAGATCGCCTAACTGATGAGGTACTTATCTCGGCCTTCCAGAATGCTATCCAGTCGGGCGCCCTGTACAAGGAGCTCGAAAGAAACGAGCATCAACTATGAGGCAATTGGGGAGCATAGCCGATCAGTTCGCCAGAGCCGACGAAGCTGACAGGCGCAAGCGCGAAACTGACAGGGCCGAGCCGTCAGATCGGAAGAAAGAAGATCGCAATGACCTAGGCCAAGGTCGGCAAAACGCTCTCGATAGACTCCAGCGGGGACCGATCGAATCCAGGCTTGGACCTCGGCAGAACCAGGAAAAGAGCCAGTTCACCCCGCTGACGAAGCCGAGGACAGAAATCTATGAGCTCCACACTAACATGTTCGAGAAGCCTCATCCCATGTTGCGAAGAGGGTCGAAGCGCCGATCTAAGGATAAATATCGCCGATTTCATGAGGATTACGGCCATGACACGGAGGATTGCATGAACCTAGCTGAAGATATCGAGCACTTGGTGCGCGATGGTACCCTTAAAAAGTACTAAAGTCACGGCCAATACGAAGCCCGACCTCAGGGCAAGGGAAAATGCAAGAACAGAGGAGGGAATAATTGTGGCCCTAATGTGGATAAGAAGCCGAAGCGCGAAGATGAAGACGAAGACGACCTCAGTTCGACGGAGTCATCACAGCCATCACGGGGCTCCCTCAAGGAGCAACAAAGTCATCACTCAAGGCCGAAGCCTGAAGTCCTCAGGCTGACGAGCCTTCACAGAAGAGGTTCAAAAAGGACAAGGCCATCACTTTTTCGGAGAGAGATCCAGTACCACCTACGGTACCTCATCAAGATGCCATCGTGATCGAAGCAGTGGTGGCTAACAAGCTCGTTCGTAGAATCTTTATTGATAGTGGAGCCTCGGTGAGCGTTCTCTTTAAGTATTGCTTCGAAAAGCTAAGGGTCGAAGAGACTCATCTCACGCCGGCGCCGATCCCCCTAAAAAGTTTGTCCAGCAGGATACACCAATAGAGGGGACCATTCAACTCGCCGTTACGGTGGGGAAGCATCCATTATCTTCCACCAAAATGGTAAACTTCTTTGTTGTGAAGGCCAACTCTCCCTACAAAATCATCATAGGAAGAGATTGGTTGGTGGCGGTGAAAGCAATCTGCTCGGCATACCACTTGACGATCAAAATCCCGTCGAAGAATAGGGTGATCATAGTTCGGGGCGATCAGAAGCGAGCAAAGGAATGCATGCAGATCGCCCTACGAGGTGTCGGCACACCTCAGCATCCGCAAGCATAGCAATCACAGAAACCCGAGGAGTTGGAAAGCTCATTCAACGAGCCAGTAGAAGACATCGTATTATATGAAAATGACCTCTCTAAGGTCGTCAAAGTAGGCTTCGCCGGTGGGGCCGAACTCCGAATGCAGATAGTCCGACTTTTTCGTGAATACATAGATGTCTTCGCTTGGTCACCCCTTGACATAACCGGGGTGGCACCGAGCATCATCACACATCGGTTGAATATTGATCCAGGGATAAAACCAGTTCGGCAAAAATAGCGAGCTTTCGCAGCATAGCGAAACCAAGTCATCTATGACGAAGTGCATCAACTCTTGAAAGCGCAAATACTTTTTGAAGTTAAATACCCAACATGGATCGCAAACCCGGTCATGGTGAAAAAGCAAGGAGGAGGGTGGCGGATGTGCATTGACTACACTGATCTAAGGATTGCTACCTCTCCCCAACATCGACAGGAAGGTCGAAGCTCTAGTCGGCCATAAAGTCTTCAGCTTCCTAGATCTGTACAAAGGGTACCACCAAGTCTTAATGAGTGACGAGGACGCACCGAAAATAGCCTTCATCACAGACTTCGGCATTTATGCGTACAAAAAGATGCCTTTCGGACTCAAGAATGCTGGGGCGACCTATCAAAGAATGGTCGACAAAACATTCGAGCCTCACATCGGCAAGAACGTAGAGGTGTACATGGACGACATCGTCGTCAAGAGTAAAGAGCCGACTACTTATGTTGATGACCTCAAGCTCGTCTTCGGCCTCCTTCGCAAAGTGAACCTAAAGCTAAACCCCGAGAAGTGTATCATCAGTGGTCCGATCAGGAAAATTTCTGGGGTGCTGGGTTTCGCAAGAAGGGTTGAAGGCCAATCCATTCAAAGTCCGAGCCATCCAAGAGATGAAGGTGCCAAAAACCAATCATGAAGTGCACAAATTAACGGGTTGTTTGGCCGCGCTAAGTCATTTCTTGTCTAAAGCCGCCAAAAAACAGCTCTTTTTTTTAAAATTTTGAAAAAGGCGCCGGACTTCGAATGGAAAGAATAGCACAGGTCGGCATTCGAGGAGCTCAAGAAGTACCTAGCCAAGCTTCCGACCCTATCCGTTCCAAAGGAAGGAGAAGTCCTTTCCCTATATCTCGCGGCTTCGGATGAGGCCATAAGCGCGGTACTAGTTCGGGAGAAAGGACGTCGTCAGTTACCTGTCTATTTCATCAGCCGAGCACTCAAAGGGCCGGAGACAAGGTATCAACCACTAAAGAAGGTCGTACTGGCGTTGGTAAATGCCGCAAGGAGGCTGCGACCCTATTTTCATGCACATACCATACAAGTCCTGACCGATCTTCCACTTCGCCAAGTGCTGACGAAACCTGAAGCGTCGGGGAGAATTGCTAAGTGGGCAGTTGAGCTCGGTGAGCACGCGATCAACTTTTTTCCTCGCCAGGCTATTAAGGGTCAAGCCCTAGCAGATTTCCTAGTAGAAGCCGAGTTCACAGAAGTGCCAAGGCTGCTTGAACCCCTTCCAGCCAAAGTCGAGGCCGAAGCACCAAAAGAACCACCCAAAGATTGCTGGAAGGTCTATGTGGATGGAGCTTCGGGACACGTGGGAAGTGGTGCCGGTGTCATATTGCTCAGCCCAGATGGGATAGAAATAACATACGCACTTCGGTTTACCTTCCCGACGACAAATAATGAAGTGGAGTACGAAGCATTGATCGCTGGACTTCGTCTAGCTCAGGCTATCTAAGTACGAGCTGTACAAGTTCACAGTGACTCCCAAGTCATAGTGAGTCACACGCTCGGCAAATACGAGGCTAAAGGCGACAGGATGAAAAAGTATCTCCACAAGGTTAAAAGCTTGCAAGAAGGCTTCACCTACTTCGAGTTAGTGCGAATCCCGATGGGAGAAAATAATCGAGCTGACGCCTTGAGCAAATTAGTGTCGTCATCTACAAGCTCACCAGTGGAAGAAGTCAAGTGCCGAAGTATAGACGAAGCCGAGATCTGCCAAGTGGCTGAGGACGAGCCGAACTGGATGACTCCCTTTCGAGCTTATTTGGAGAAGGGCGAACTACCCGGTGATAAGCTCGAAGATAGAAAGATCCTAAGCAAGTTTCCAATATATACTTTAGAGCAAGAAGTGCTGTACAGAAGATTGTATCTTCAGCCTCTCCTAAGACGCGTGGGACCGAACTAAGCGGACTACGCACTGCGAGAAATGCATGAAGGATCATGCGGAAGTCACATCAGAGCTCGAGCATTGTCAAAGAAAGTGATGAGATGGGGATACTATTGGCCCACAATGTTCCAAGATGCAGTCGACCTCGTCAAAAAGTGCCCGAAGTGCCTAATCCATGCGACGGTGCCGAGGGTACCTCAGACTGACCTCATAAGCATGCAGAGCCCTTGGTCGTTCGTGCAATGGGGGATAGACATCGTCGGACCATTCGACAAAGCTCCTGGACAGCTCCAGTTACTCATCGTAGCCATTGACTATTTCACTAAGTGGGTCGAGGCTGAACCCTTGGCGAGGATCACAAGCAAGAATGCCCTTAACTTCGTCTGGAAGAACGTGGTTTGCCGTTTCGGTGTACCTCATATCTTAGTCTCAGATAATGGGACGCAGTTCACAGATAAGACATTCAGGGAATGGTGTGAAGGGCTTCATATTTAGCAAAAGTTCACTTCGGTAGCTCATCCTCAAACGAATGGCCAGACCGAAGTTACGAACCGAACAATTATCAAAGGACTTAAAACTCGCCTGGACAAAGCCAAAGGAGACTGGGCAGCAAATTTACCCCAAGTCTTATGGTCATATCGAACAACTCCCAGGACCTCAAACGGTGAAACACCTTACAGTTTGGTGTATGGAACCGAAGCAGTGATCTCGGTAGAGATCGGCCTGCCGAGCCATCGCACACTCAACTTCTCAGCTGAAGCCAATGAGGAAGGACTTCGAACCAATCTAGATCTGCTGGAAGAAAAGCGAGAGCTAGCCTACATAAGGGAAGCTAAGTACAAGCAGCAAGTAACTCGGTATTACAACCAAAGAGTGAAGTATCAACAATTCCAAGTAGGCGACCTCGTACTTCGAAATAACGAGGTCAGTAAAGCAGAAAGGCTCGGCAAGCTCGAAGCCACATGGGAAGGACCTTACCGAGTTGAAGAAGTCCTCGACAAAGGATCATACAAGCTCGCCCATTTATCTAGTGAGCCAATACCCCGAACTTGGCATATTTCTCATTTAAAGAGATATTTTGCATAGGTGGATAGGAGTAAGATTAGTCATTTAGTTCATGTAGGTCATAAGTCAGGTCGTCCTGTTATTTTATTTCAAATTCGGTTTTTATGTCAATAAAGTTTTTTTTTTTTTTTTTTAAGAGTTATTGATCTTGCATATTTCATATCTTCTTTCCACTCGTGCAAATTATCTTGCTTCTTTATTCTTAAAATCCTGATGAGGGTAAGTTAATATCCTTTCAAGGATAAAAATAAGCTCCAATTATGGAGTAATACCTAAACGCGAGTAAGGGGACCACCCCTATCGATAAATTTGACAAATAAGGAACTTTAAGCCTACCTTAGTTAAAAACAAAGACGAACTACCTTTGTTTAAAACAAGGAGGCACTACCTTCGTTAAAAGCAAGGATGAATTACCTTTGTTTAAAACGAAGATGAGCCTGAACCTCGTCTTATGATGAGGTCATGCTATATAAAGCCTAAACCTCGTCGTATGACGAGGTAGTGCTCTAAAGCCTAAACCTCATCTCATAACGAGGTAGTGCTATTTAAAGCCTAAACCTCGTCGTATGACGAGGTAGTGCTCCCCAAAGCCTAAACCTCGTCTTGTGATGAGGTAGTGTTATCTAAAGCCGAACTCCGTCTCGTGAAGAGGAAGGCTACCCAAAGCCGAATTACGGAGAGAGCTATCTTAAGCAAAACAAGCAATATAAGGCCTGTCTTCGTTTAAAACAAGGGACATTACCTTAGTTAAAAACGAGGATAAAAGCCTGAATAAAAGTACAAAATTTCCATTTTATTTCATGTAAAAAGGGAAAAAGTACAATATTACATTACAAAGACGAGGATCCTGGAGGCCGGCTAAAGCTAAGCCAATCTCTGGCAAAATCCCTACCAGAGTTAAAGTTCAAGATATCATCTACACTAAGCCGACCTCTACCTCGCCCCTGAGCTGAGCTTCGACCTCTACCTCGGCCACCCTGAGTTCCCCGGCCTCGGGTACTCTAGCTCACTCGACCTCGACCTCGTCCAGGCGCCGACCTCCATTCTTGACCATAAAATTCTGAAGAGTGGTGTTCGACAAACCTAAGCTTAGGGTTAGCCGAACTTGAAGATTCACCTTCTAAGAATTTCCTAAAAGTGCGGTCAAGAATCCTCAAGTTAGAACTATGGGTAGCCGAAGTCGAAAAATTGGCCTCTGAAAAAATACGTTGCTTCAACTTCGGGCAGCGATCCAAGACTATCTCATAAATGCTCGCCACTCGCACAAGTTCCTTCACTTGATCCTGAAGCTCCCAGGAGTCATCTCCATATTGCTCCCTGTAGTTTCGGCACCGAGCCTTAAGGTCCTTGACCTTGTTATAGGTCTCAGAAATAGTGGATCCCCCAACGCAGCGGATTATTGCTTCATATTCCGCATGCTCTGCAGCAATCAACTCAGATCTTTTAACCTTGTCCTCGGCAATGTCCAGCTTATCTTTTAGCTCAAGAAGCCGAGCGTGCAGCTCGTCGTACTTCTCTTGAGCGGCGGCATGTCGCACTTTGGCCTCATTCTGTGCATGACCGAGGAGGCCCTTAAGGTGCACAATTTCGTGCTCTTTCGTCTCGAGTTAAGTTATTAATTTGATCAACAAGTGGAGAGGCATCAAAAAATGCGGGAGAAGACTACAAAAGTGCGAAAAAGATTTCGATTAAGTTGAAATTTCATTCAAGCCACTTCGGCAAAAATGCCATCCTAATGACGACGTGATACAAAGCTAGAAAAAAAAAAAAAAAAAAAAATCTTGAGAGATCAATTGACCTCAAGGTCTTTCATGTCGGCCTCTTGCTCGGCCTCGGCATTCTTCTGCCCAACATCGGCAGACTCTGTCTCCGGTTCGTTGGCTGGACGCTCAGCCTCGGCGGTAAGACCGGCAATAGCCGCTTCCAGCGCCGCGTCCCTATCATTGGGACAACTCTGGACATCCTCCACTGAAAGCAAAGACGTCCGCGAAGCCAGCTCCTCAATTATAGGGAAAGACGAAGTGTACTCCACTAGCACCTCTGCGTAGTCGCGGAGCAGCTCTTCCCTAGAGGACACCTCATACCCGTACTTGACTTTGTCAAGCTCCGGGTAATCCTCGGCGATTGCGTCGATGACAGCCGAGGTGACAGGGCCATTCAGAGCGCCCACCAGCTTTGTCACAAGCTTGGAGAAGTGCCCCGACCGGAAGAGTCTCTCCGTGAAGGCACGGAGCACAGCGCCTTGGCGCGAAGCCGCCTCGTCTTGTAGAGAAGCTAACTTCGCCTTTTCCAAGACGACCTCATCCTTCAAGCTGGCCACTTCATCCTTCGCCGTATCAGCAGCGGACTGTGCAACAACCGCCCGATCGGCTGCCTTTTTGGCCTTCAACTCGGCCGCGGCAACTTTTGCCGCCATCTCAGCCTTGGCCGCTTCCAAATCTGCAGCCACCTTCTGGTACTTGGCGACCCCGCTGGAAACGAAGTTCGCCAAGCTCGTCAGCTCGACCAACGCCAGATCGGCCTCCTGTAGAAATACCAGTCAGTACCCTGGAAGGAACACATCACTAGTCTAGTTTCAAGATTAAAGCTAGTTACCTCCGGAAAAGATTTCTCCCGAACTGACGACTGGCCGGATGACTGGCCACCAACAAAGGCACCCACCTCCCCGAGGGAAGCAGGATCCATAGGAAGACGAGCTCCCTGGGGACGACTAACCACCGCCAGGTGCGGCGAGTTCATTCGAGGAGAGCCTATCTGAGAGCTCACCGAACTCGACCGCACTAGTCCTGAGTCCTCTCCGAAGAGGCCTTGGACGTGGTCTTTTCCGCAACCATCGCGGATCTCGGCCTTTTCTTATTCTTCGGCTTCACTTCGATTTCGAAGTTCACTGCAACAACAACAAAATTTGGTTAGAATACTACCAAAAAAAAATAAATAAAAAAAATTCAAAGTCGGTAAGCTTCAAAACAGGACCTCACCCGGATCCACCATGGAGGTAGAGTTGTAAGGGCTTAGCCCTAACCTGGCGAGTTCGGCCTCGGAATATTTCCTTTCAATGAGACCGAGCCCTACCAGACTTCTCTCAAGGACGCCGAATTCCTTTTCGGTGCCTTGAGCCCCGAGCTTACCCGTATGCCAGGAAAATTGGGGCACCCCTTCAGTTCGGCAGAAGAAAAACTTCTTCTGCCAGTTCGAAACTTTAGACTTTGTCTTAAGTCTAAATTTGCGAGAGGGGTTGAGGTAAATCCACCCAGTTGGACCGCATTTAAGTTGAAAAAACCTAAGGACTAACTCTAAGGAGACTCGTTGGCCGAAGCCATCAGCTTCAGCACATAAACCGACAAATTGCTTAAAGAAGCCCTGCATCAGCTGACCCAATGGAATACTAAACTTCTGCAGCAGTTCGGCCAAAACAGGATGCAGAGGGAGACGAAGACCATAATTTAAAAAGTCCTCGTAAATAGTAAAAAAACCGTACGGAGGCAAAAGGCCCTATCCGCCGACCGAGGCACAATCAGACGGATAGAATCGGGAAAGTTAAATTTATTTGCAATATTTTGTATATGAAAAGAGCTCAACACAGAGGAATGTTCAAGTACATTGCCAAATTCTCCTAGAGGAGAAAACTCAACCGTATGGATGGTAGGGGGAACAAGTTTCCGCATATATATCTCTATATCTACAAAACGCGGCGGACTAACAGCGGCCGTCGGAGAACCCGACGGAGAAGGCGAGTTTTCAAGAACCTCTATTTCTACGTCTTTACTTACATCTACTTGAGAAGAATAAGCCATTTTCGGAAAAAATAACTTACTTGTTCAACTGCTGCAAATAATTTTGTCAGAAAATCAAAGGGCGGCGCTGATAATTGCGGGCGGCAGAGAAAGAGGAAAAAGGAAAATTGAGAATTTTCGGATAAGGGTTTTTTTGAAATGGTGAGAATGGCGTATGAAAGAAGTTTTATTACTTTCTGCCTTTTCAATTGCTCCCACGTCGTGGATTGTGCCCTACTTTATCAGGACCCTAAACGGGGAATTAATTAAAGTAACTGACACTCCGTGTTCGTCCTCGGCAGTTACTTTTAACCGACCTCGTCTTAATGAGGCGGTACGAACTTGACTTTGTCGAATTTATTTTTTGACGGGGCAAGTTACTTTTAACCGACCTCGTCTTAACGAGGCGGTACGAACTCGACTTCGTCGAATTTATTTTTCGACAGGGCAAGTTACTTTTAACCGACCTCGTCTTAATGAGGCCGTACGAACTCAACTTCGTCGAATTTATTTTTCGACGGGACAAGTTACTTAACTCCTACCTCAGCTATTTCCCCTAACATCACACCCTCGCTTCTACATCTTTTTTTTGGGGGGGGGGATGTGATAGGATACGGCCTAGCTCTTAGGCCCAAAGCATGAGACCCAATATAATTGGGCCCCGACAGTGAAGCTCGGCCCAAACAGCTCGGCCCAATTGAAGACTTTATCACCAAGGCAACCAAGACTCCTACATCGACTACAACTCAAGCTCTAAGAGGGATATAGAAGCTCGATGTTTATCCATAAAGGAGGAGATCAAGCCAAATAGTCCAAATAGGAGAAGAATTCGTATTATAGTCGAACTCCATGTAACTATCTATAAATAGGGGTTTAGAATAGATTGAGAGGGAGGGCAATTTTTGTAAAGCTACACACGCATTAGCAATACAATCCATCTATTTTCTGCTTCGTGGACGTAGATCTATCTCAATAGATCGAACCACGTAAATCCCTGTGTTTTCTATTTGCTTTCGTACTTATTAATTCCTTGTTAGTGCTCATCAATCACCTTACGAAAATAAGTTCGATCATCACATAATTTAGATTGTTGAAGGCATTGAAACAAACTTTGAGGAAGAAAGTGGTGAACTGAGAGAAACATTCGGTATTTATATCAAGTTTCTTGATAGTTGTTGCTTTCTATTTCTACTCTATTTATTTTGTAAGCTATGCAATACTTCCTTTGTCCTGTATCATTAGTTCTGAAATAATACTTTATATCTTACATATACGCAATCTATGGGACTAGTAAAACAAGGATGAAATGAGTAATTTTTTTTTTTTTTTTTGAGAAGTACATGGTATACAATCATATTATATAGAAGATATTACAACTTGTTGGGAACCCACTCAGTTTGTGAGTTTTGATGATGTTTATCGAAACAACACTTAGGAAGTTTTTAGAAGTTTCTAGAGTTAGGTTGCTAGATCAAACTGTCATGTATAGTCTAGTTTGATGTATTTTTTTTAGGCAGATCTTAGTTAACCAGATCAGTAGGAGTTTAGCCCTTGCCTTGAAGAGTTCTAGACTCGCAGTTCGAAGGAAGTTCGCTGAAGACTCCAGTTTTAAGAGGTAGCTTCAACCTGCCTAAATAGGTTGAACGATCTGGCTCCTGCATCTCTTGAAGCGAGCTAGACTACCTCAACGAGAAGAAAGTACAATGTGTTAGAGTACTGTTCTGACACATCCAACGGCTATAATTTGATTTCTCGCTTATAAATACTGCTTCTCTAGACCATAATTCTTACGGGAAATTTAGCATTCAAAGCCAAACCTCTGCCAAATTCTAAAGCATTCCAAACCTTCAACTCAACGCTCGAAACTAAAATAATTTTCCTAAGTGTTGAGTGCTTAGTGAGAGTTCTATATTCTTGTCCAAATTACTTGTATTTACTGCTGCTCAAGTGATTGTTAGAGAGTTTCTACTATTTCGTTGATTCACTCTTTGTTTAGATACTCTCGCTTGTAATTTCTTTCTTCAAAGTTAGGGTAGACTTTGAGTTAGGAAAGCTAGCAGTTTCTGTTTGTGGTAAGTTTGTAAGCAAAGTTTGTAAGGGTCACGACCCATAACTCATGCTTGATCTTCGTCGAGGAACTGACGAAAGGTTAAGGCTGGTTCTTGACCAGTATAAAGAAGAGAGAAGGAAATCCAAAGTTAAAGGATTTCAGATCTCAAGATCTGACGTGGACATAAGAGGATTATCTCCGAACCACGATAAATTCTCGTGTCTCTATCTCTCTCTCTCTCTTAAAAACTCTTTTTAATGCTTACTTATTACAAACTGTATAACTAACATACTCATCATACTGCATGCATTCAATGAACTGTTAATTTGAAAGATAAAAGAATTTTCTAAAGAGTTTTCCAACACTAGCCATCAACTTCCACACTCCAGTTCAGTTTAACAAACTCAGCAGTTCACTGTCTGAGTTGGATAAACTGAACTCTCACTCTGATCAAACTCTCTAACTCAGTTCGCCTTAGTCAGTTAGCACCTGTCAGTTTGCACAAATCAAAAACTGTTGGAAATTGGTGTATTCCCCCTCCCCCAATGAACTATTTCCCAATGAAATCTTTCTGGGACCAACATAACTCAAGTCAACAAATATATCACAATATCAACATATTACAAAGAATATCAATATCAATCAAACTATCAATCAAAATATAACAAATCCAAACAAACCCACCCATATAAATGAGACTATACTAACTATAACAAATTCAAACAAATCCACCCATATAAATAGGACTACACTAACCTACACCCATATAAATAGGACTACACTAACCTACACTTCGTAGGATTTGAACCCAAGATTTTCCACTAGAAGAGACTTGTGGCGCCTCTTTCTAACCACTTGGGCTAGGCCTCATCGGCAATTTTTATTGAAGAATATATTAGTATGAAATACTACCTCCATCCCATGTTATTAGTTTTCTTTAGATTGGGTACAGAAACCAAGGAATAAAATGATATGTAGCTATAATCAATTATAAGGAGAGATAATTAATTATAACCAAGTATATTTTGCCATTTGAGGCAAGTGGACTAATATATGTGACGAACCAAATAGTAATGTGGACTAATATAACGGGATTGAGGTAATAATTTTTTTACAAGTTGGATTTGCGAGAGGAATTTTCGTTTATAAATGATAGTGTAGTTTTCCAAGTTGCAAATTTGTTGTGAGATATCTTCTGTGTTTCCAGCAGTATATATAGTTTATATGATACAGTAAAACCTCTCAAAAAGAATACTCTATTAAGGAATAAACTCTCTTTAGGAATAAAAATTCATAGTCCCAACTTGGGACCAGTTATAATTTGGAATAAACTTCATATTGTCATAATTCATATTTTTTCAAGTCCCAACATAAAGAAATACACCTCCATTTAGGAATAAATCATAATAATATATATAATTTTACAATAGATTTAATGTATTTGATAAAAAAATGTTGATTTTACTAGATTTAATAGATTACAATAGATTTAATAGATTTAATGTATTTAATATTTAGGAATAAATCATAATTTTACATTTAGGAAGAAAATGTTGATTTGATGTAATTGATAAAAAAAAATGTATTATACATAGTATTTATAGATGAAAAAATTAAAGCAATCAAAAGCAAGTACATGCATCTATGGTGGGTGACTCTTGAGTATTGTCTTTTCATATTACGTGAGTAAATTAGTTCAATTAAATTCAACACATTACATGTACATGTATCTACTAATTATACCATTATATAATATACATGCATTTAAAAAAAAAAAAAAACCTTATAACTCTATTTAGGAATAACCCCCATTTAGGAATATTTTTTTGTGGTCCCAAGAATATGACTATAGAGAGGTTTTACTGTAGTATGATGTAACACATAACGTGACTCACAAATCAAGGGTGATTCATTGATAAGGACTTTAGTCATGAAATAAGCTCAAGGCCCTTTAGTATTAAAGAAAATAGTATGAAAAAAAAATCTACAATGTTCACCAATATTGAACTATGAGTGTGTTTTTAGACTAAATTCAATCAATGTAAGCAAAAATTTAAGACTTGAATATCAAGATTTTCCATATGGAATCAATTCATTATTATTGCGTGTGAATGGCCATGACCATTTCTCTCTCTCTAGATGTCTCTCTTTCTCTCTCTCCGCATATAAGACGAACGTGGACCCGCCCACAAACTTTTATTAAAAGTAAACCAATGCAACACCGACGACGTAACTAATAGCAAACAATTTGAATTTTAAAAGCAAATATTGAAATAACCTAACAACTATATGTGTATATATATTGTGCAAGTGCAACAAGTTCAAAGTTGTGCTGCTAATTAACACTAGTAGTAGGTAGAGAAACTTCCGTTTGTACTACTTATCCATAGGGATGGCAACGGGCCGGATCTGGCCGGATCCGGCTTGCTCCAGATCCAGATCCGTTTTTTTTTCTTTGGTCCGGATCCGGTCCAGATCCGTCGGGTCCAAAATAATGAGATCCATGTCCAGATCCAATGGATCTCCGGGTCTACGGATCTGGACCCGGATCCGTAGCATTTATTACTAAAATGAACTTTTAAAGAAAAAAAATAGGGATACAACTTCTCCAAAATTAAAATAAGTTATGCATTCATAATAAGTTTAATATAACATTAAAGTTTATAAATCCACTTGTCAAAAATAAAAACATAAATCCCAAATTAAAAAGAAATCTCCAAAGTACATTAATACATAGTCATGTTTCCACTTTGCAAGAGATTATCGAAGTCAAAACAATGCTGCATCAGGAACTACACACACCAAACCAGCTGAAACTACAAAAAAATGTAAGCAAAAATTAGCAAACTTGAAGTAATCATCAGCCAAATATTGGTGACTTGAAGTAATAAGCATCTCACATTTTGCATCAAAAAGTCAGGTTTTCCAATCTTCACGGACTCAATCTTCCATGGTACTACTACTTTCAACATCATCAACATCCTTAAAGAATCCAAAAAAGAAATATTATAAAAATAAAAGTGCACACTTATTTCAATAATATAAATTGAAAGACGTGAGTACATTTATTACCATATCAATGTAATCAATTTGTTCTTCATCTTCATCGGAATCTTGAGTAACGGTGGAACAAGCATGAGTGTCATCCACTAAACCTTGGCAACAAAAAGAAAGAAGAAGATTATGAACAAAGTAGAATAAATTATATTTAAAGTAAAATACGAATGAAGTAACTATTACCTTTAATATCATCAACCATCCAATTTTGTAGACACATTAGTGCTTCCACAGTTTTAGAGTGAAGTCTAGAATGATGAGAACTAACTACTCTTCCACCCGTGCTAAAAGCACTTTCCGAAGCCACCGAAGAGACGGGAATAGCAAGAATATCCTTTGCAATTTTTCGCAAAGTAGGATATATTTGATCCCTTTTCCACCAATCAAGAATGTCAAATTTATCGATCTCGGGTATAGGATCATCATCCAAGTAATGCTCAACCTCACCCCTCACATTCACCTTTCTTTTCTTTGTTCTCTTAGCTTGAGCATACTCGTCCTCGTCACTATCACAATTATCATCAATTCCCCTTTTCACTTTCGATAGTAGTTCATGACCTTTGTTTTTTTCATTCACCCTTTGATATTCAACAACAAAATTATCAAGATTCTCCCTCACTTTTCTGACTTCAAGTTGGGCTCTATCTCCATACAACCTCTTGAAGTAGTATTCCACACAATCTAGTTTATTTCTTGGATCTAAGACTGAAGCAACAACCAAAATTCCACTAATTTGTTCCCAGTACTTGTCAAATTTTTCAATCATATTTGCAGCCATAAGTCTAATAGTCTCAACATCACTAAGTGCCCACCGTCCCAAAGCAAGTTTAATCTCACAAACCTTTCGAAAAAACAAATTAGAAGTAGGATGATTTCTACCAGAGAAGACTTTAGTAGCCTTGTAGAAAATCTCCAACTTATCAGCAACAAGACTTGCCAACATCCAATCATGTTCACTAGGAACAACAAATTTCAACTTCTTATTCAAACGCTTCAATTTAGTAAACACATCCTTGAAAGGCAAAGCAGTTTGAAGCATCAAGAAAGTAGAATTCCACCTAGTCTTACAATCAAGAACCAATTTCCTAGGCCTAGATATATTCAAAAGTCGACATGCATCATCAAACTTTTCCACCCTTTTAGGAGTAGACATCTAAAACACAATGCAATCTCGAACTTTTTCAATAGCATGAGAAATCACAGCTAAACCATCATTCACAACCAAGTTTAAAATATGAGCGCTACACCTTAAATGCAAAAACTTTCCACCACACATCAGAAAATCAGATTCCAAACTCTCCTTCATCCGATCCATCATGATCATTAGTGCTAGCATATCAAGTACCAGATGAAATTTTATGTTCCAAAGAATAATGAGATAAGCAATCCATCAAAATCTTAGCAAGAACTGGAGCTGTGTGTGGAGATGGTACATAACAAAACCTAAATAAACAATAGTTTATAGTTTAGAACAAATAAAGTAATGAAATTAGAAAAATAATAATAATAATAAAGCTCATTACCTTAAAGTTCTGTTGTGTAGAATCCATTGAGCATCAATGAAATGAGATGTCACAACCATGTAACCTTTTTTCTGATTTGAAGCGGTCCACATATCAGTAGTTATTGCAACTCTTCCTTCATTATGCTCAAACAATGCTTTCAAGGAACTCTTGGCTTCACCGTACATCTTCATAATGTCACCTTTTAATGTATTCCTTGAAATCATTCTGAATGATGAGTTAAGACTCTTCACAAACCTCTTGAAACCAATATGGTCCACCATTGATAAGGGATACTCGTGTATTACTACCATACTGACCAACTCCTTCCTTGAAATTTCTTGATCAAATTTTGTAGCATTTTCCTTGTCCTTCAGTTCTAAGACAGTGCATCCATCAGCATCAGTCTTAAGCTTCAACTGTGTTTGATTAACTCCAAGATGCAAGTGTTTTCCAGGACAAACTTTCGTTGCATGCTTAAGAAGATGTGATGTGCCCGTGGCACTGTTATAAGATAGCTTGGTTGTGCAATATTTGCACTTTGCTGATATAATGACACCTTTCTCATCTTTAATCTTGTCAAAATGGTCCCAAGCTATAGAAGTGCGCGTCTTGCTTTGTTTAGCAGGATCAACATTCATTTGACTCTTTCCCTTTGCTACCACAGTATCCGTGATTTTTCTATCTTCAAGTTCAGCAGGCTCAATAAAGCCTTCTTCTAAATCATTTGGTTTTTCAGATTGTTGAGAAGGAACCACTTCACTGTTGGAATTTATAGATGGATCATCCATTTTCTACAAAGAAAAAAAATAGATTTCAATTTCCTAAAGTGAATGCCCTAAACTAATGCAAGGTGAATAGAAAATCCCCCTCTCTTCTTCTTCTGCACCATTCCCATTTCAATATCACATGAAAATCATAACCAAATTCAACCTCAAAACCAGAATCACCCCAAAACCAGAATCACCATGCAACTCAAGATAAACATATAGGAAAAATAAACATAAATCTAAAGAAAAACGAAATAGAAATTGGAGGGGGGTGAGAACTCACCAACGTTTTTCGTCGCAGCCACAGCGAATTGCCGAAGCTATGATGATGAAGAGTGGCGTGATTGTGGAGGATCTGATGATGATTGATGCCGACGCAGATTGCTGGTTGAGACTTGAGAGTCGAGAGTCGAGAGAGAGTTGAGGGGGTGCTGCTGAATTAATTTCTAAGGCAAGTATGTTTTTCTTATTAAAAATTAAAATTATAATATGAATATGATAATATATATATATATATATATATATATAACGGATCTACGGGTCGGATTTGGACCGGATCTGGATCTCAAAATTCATAATCCAGATCCGATCCGAAAAATACATAGTAAATCCAGATCCGGTCCAGATCCGTCGGGTCCAAATTTTGCATGGTCCAGATCTGATTTTTCAGACCGGATCCCGATCTGACGGTCTAGATCCGTTGCCATCCCTACTTATCCATTTCAGTTGCCACTAGACTTTTGATAAATTCAAGTTTATGTTCGTTGACTTATATTTGAGTACGATCGGCTGAGCTCGTCGAGACCTAACTCAAGTAGCAAAGTTGAGGCATCACAGTTTTTCTAGTCGATAGGTTTTAAATCCGATTCACATTTAAGTAGAACTGTCAAATGCTCGGGTCATGGATATAAGGCCATGAAAATGGCAATGTAATTTGATCTAAAATCCAAATTATAAAGTAAAAATATCCATACCGAGCCTATCAGGATTTCAAGTGTGGGTCGGGACGGACTTGCCTGAAAAATTCCAAAACGCCTGCCCATTTTTAAGTTGCCACATTAGGTTGGGCGGGCAACTAGACATGGCTGAATTTTGACACCTCTACACCTAACTATAAAAATTTGGTAATCTATATCTATATACAAAAGTAGGATAGTTCTAATGTTACTTTCCCTCCAAAAAACTCATTTTTTGAGCCTCATTAAATTATTTATTTTCTTTAAATTTATATTTCAAGTTATATTCATATTTCATGTTTAATAATTTAGTCATTTTCCATGCAAGTCATCATTTATTTACATTTGATATCTAAAAGGTTTCTCTTATTTTTTGTTGAATGGGCATCTGAAGAGTTTCAGAGTTTCATCATGTTAAATTAATTAAATTTGACGACATAAATCATTGAATTGACAAACTAATTTTCTTTTGATGTAAATTTAAGTTTCTCACTCCCCAAAATTTTAATTTGATATCTATATATATCACACAAATCAATCAGATATTATTCTAAATATTTAACTTCTCATTCTTTTTATCTCATTTTGGAGTACATATATATATATATTTTACTTTTTAATATTTGTGTATATAGTTTTGAATACATTATTTGGAGTAGAAGCACAGAAATGTAGAGATGAGTATTATTTAGAGGGCAACTTTATTTTACTTTATTAAAAATTTTAATAATTAAATATTGTTTTTATGAAAAAATATAAAATACAACCGGTGCAATGCCCGGGTACAATCTGTATTAATATACTAAAGTATGATAGCTTCCCTCTATTTTTTTTGATATTTGAGCCTTATTTAATTTTTTTTAATTAACTTATTTAATATTAAATATATTTATAAAAAATTCAAAACTTTAATTATCAAACACACTTTACGAATTAAACACTCTTTCCTTAAATCTCGTGCCGAAAAGAAATCAAGCCATTTCGGCGGGACGGAGGGAGTATATATTATGTTATTTTCTATGCAATTCATTAATTAATGCATTTATTCCTATGAAAACTCATTTTTATTCATTAAATTTTAACACATTAATTAGATTTCAAATATAAATATTAATTTTGACCGCTAATTTTTTCTCATTTGTTTCTTTTAAATGTAATTTTAAATAATCGATTTAAATATTAAAACTAAATAGCGAATCTCAATTTTACTGTTTCAACATCTCTCAATTTAATGTAATATTTTATATTTTGTTTTTTTTGTTCTTTGACTATGAAAATTGAAAATATATTAGTATGTGCATGTTCATTTTGTATTTTTACACACACACAAGTGAACTTAGGTAACTCAATTAATTATGTCAGGAGTCTTATAAAATTATAATTATGAAGTAGATCCATATTTAAATATTTAATCAAACAATCTTTGAAAATGAACTATAAATTTACACATGCATAATATATATATATATAGGAATTGGTATATATATATATATATATATATACAGTTCCGTTCTGCTAAGCGCCTCTATATAAGCACCAAATGAGCGCCTATATATTCTCAATAGCAATTTGCACGCATTTCCTTACTTTTCACTTTTTTTTTCTTTTTTCTAATTTTGTTCTTAAATTTTTATTCAAGTTAATTCATGAATATTTTATAAATTTTAATTAAAATTAATAAATCCTAGTTGAGAATAAATAAACCCTAAATGGAATTAATGAACCCTATTTAAAAATAATTAAACCCTAAATGAATTAATAAACCCTAATTGAGAATAATTAAACCCTAAAATGGAATTAATAAACCCTAATTACATTGAATCTATTTGTATATAATTTTTTTTTGTTATGCTGTTAAAACACACTTCAATAAGTAACAGGGGAGGAGAAGGAAATTGACGCAAATTGAATTAGAGAAGGAAAAGAATAAAAAGAAAAAGGGAAGAGATGATAAAATTGAATAAAAAAATTAGAAAAAATGAATTACATAATTTTTTGTTATTGGCGCTCATAAGGCGCTTATATAGGGGCGCTCAGCAGAACATAATCGTATATATATATATATATATATATATAGGGGTGAGATCCTGTAAAAAGTAGGTTTTCCGTAAAAAATAAAAAATGATGCACATTATGCAGAACTATAATGCATTTTATACATAATTATAATGCACATGCATCATAATGCATTCTCAACACTATCATAATGCATCGTTTATTATAATGCATTCTCAGTACAATTATAATGCACCAGTTAATCTGGGTCATAGATCACACAATGATCAATGGTCCAGATTACTTCTCATTTCTTACGGAATTAGTCTTTTATACGTGATCTCTCACATATATATATATATATATATATAAATACTCCATCTGTCCCCCATATTAGTGTGCTTTGACTTTTTGCACGTATTTCAATGTGCCGAAAAATGAATGTTAAGATAATATTTGAGTCTAACTTGATATATTATATTATTCACTATATTAAGTAGTATAATATAATATATCAAGTGAGACTCAAATATTATCTTAACACCTATTTTTTGACACATTGAAATGCGTGCAAAAAGTCAAAGCACACTAATATGGGGGACGAAGGAAGTATAACACCACATATGAGAGTACACATGTATATAGAAATAATTTTTTCTTTCGTCATTTTATAAAACAGAGAAGAAATTATTAATTGAAATAAAAATTAAGCATTAGAAATTTATCGTGTTATTTATAGATAAAACTCATGCATCGTGAGTGTACAATTCTAGTTGCATGTGATTCGAAAGTCTTTTCCCACAGAATTAATTAATTACTAATAACAATGGACTTTAAAAAGTGACGCTTGATTTCTAGAACGAAGTTATTGCATTTACATTCACTACCACATGTTCATGTATGGAGTGTAACTTTCATCACTTATTCCACACATAATCGCTTTATACGTACATCTAGCTGTAAAACTTGATTATTGCTATTATAAAAATTCATGCAAGAAAAATATATTTTCAAATATATGAGTATATTATTATTACTACCATAAAGAACAAAAATATGGAGGTGGGTGTACGTATATATCACTTAGGTCACCCCGGATTTATATATTATAGTGAATATATTGTTGATATAGACATTTTATGTATGAGATAAACTTGTTTAAATGAAAGGAAGTCACGACTTGTCTTGACAAGTGAATAAAAATATTCATAAAATTTATATATGCAATAAAAAGTCCAAAAATTCACCGACGACCAATGTTCTAAAAGTCGCTAGTCGGGCGGTGGATGGGTGACTAGCGCCTAGGCGCTAGGGGCCTAGGTGGATTAGAAATATAATACTTATTTTTATTATTTTTACATTATGTTATCAGTTATAAACTATATTAACATATATTATTCATAATTTTATTATCAAATTCATAATAAAAATATTGAATATGATAATTAATAGTCCAATTCAATAAATTTTATAGTGTACAACAAATTTTTCTAACTTTCAACATAATATCAGTATGTATAAAATTCAATATTTGTTATCTAATTTAGCACTAAATTCGTTTAGACATCCAAATCACGTATAGAAACAACTTAGTTAACGTAAATATCAATTAAACACACTTAGAGACTAATTAAACTTTAATCTGACCAATAGTTAGGATATCGCTAAGTGCCTAGTCGGATTTAGCATTAATCGGGTCGGTGAGGTGCCGCCTAGCGCCTAGGCGGGGACTAGACGGACCTAGGCGGGGACTTTTAGAACACTGCCGACGACATAGACCTTTTATTTTTAAATACTCCCCCCCCCCCCCCCTTAATAATGCTTAATACTATACTATTACTACCCTCTCCCTTAAAATTTAAAAAAAAAAAAAAAAAAACACTAAACATAAAAGGCAGAACGTTTAATTTTCCTTTGTAATCTTTTTCAATAAGTTTTTGTACAATTTTTTCATTTTAACAGATCCACACGTATTAATAGACCAATTAAATACATAAACACCATGAGAATGGAAAAAATCAATTTATATCATCATACTTAAAACCATAAAGTTCATACAACCTAGAATCCATGAGTTTAGCTACTCATAACAACATATACAAGATAACATATCGAAAGACATAATCTAAGAAAACGCTAATATCGGTAGTAAATCTTCCTCGTCAGAGCTACAAAGCTTGAGCTCCTCCTTCTTCCTCCTCTCCACTCTCAAGAACAAGAGAAATGTGTTGTTGGTGTGTGGTAAATGGTGAATATGTTGAATTGTCAATCTCTGCGATCGAGCCCCCTTAGTCTTCTTTCAAAGAGAAATCAATTTGTGGGCAAGATCTAAAAGATATCCCGGCTGCCTGCAAAGACTTTGATAAAAGATCTCAAAATGCCCACAAGATCTATAAGATTCGCCAGTTGCCTGCACTTGGTGCACGGTCTGTGCGCTAGGAATACAGAGGTGCACGGTCCGTGCATCGCTATTTGGTCCGAGAAATCACATTCGTCTTGACGGCATGGTCCGTGCCTTTAGTGATACATATGGCACGGTGCTCTCTTGAGCCTGGAACTTGATTGTTTCTTTGATTTATCTTGATCTCTTGATCACACACATGCCTTGTTAGGCTTAAACTCCTTTAGAAACCTACTAAAATGATAGAATTGAGTAAACACATGATTTGAATTATATTACAAAGATAAAAATGGATTTATATTTCATTCAAAACCACAGATTCTATCCAACATTGCAATCCAAAAGAATAAATAATACCTTGAAAATCCACATTTATCAAATAACCATACTCAAGAACAATATTATGACCGTAATAATATTTCAATCAAAGCTTAAATCTCATAAATGACTTGTTTGATTTTAATCATTGAGAATATAAATTAAAAATCATCAAAGCAAAGCAATTATCATCATAGGCATCATCATCAATCCACCAAACACAAATTTACACTTACTTGTACCCCTAAAGTTTGAGCACAAAGATAGTTCACACAGTACAAAGACCTTCCAACAAAAATGCTAAACAAAAAACTAACAATAATGGGGGGGGGGGGGGGGGGGGGGAACATAAAACATAAAACTAAAACTAAAACTATAAAAAAAAATCCCAATGAACACACTTCTCCATCCCTCGAAACTTATTCAACATGATGTCAAATAAGTTTGAAAGAAAAAGAGAGTGAAATTGAGCCAAACACACCTAAAAATTATTGGAGAGGTGAGCCCCGAGCTATCCACTCGCTCGTGCACTTATCACGCTCAGGTAGTGGCTTCAGTTTCAATGCAAGTGATCCTCCATTCTTGATATACTTCTCATTGATATTTTTAAACTTCAATCCTCGAGGCTTTCATATTTGAATTTTCTACACACTATCTACAATAGCACAAGACTCAAGCAAATACTCACTAAAAGCAGTCGTATTACATTCAAAATAAATGAAGAGGAAAGTTAGAGTCATAATTGGATCACTTGCTTTCTACGTACCAATTATCCTTATTTGTGCTTGCATCCACCTCTAACACTTTGCACTCCTCCATAGCATTGGACTCGATTTCCTCAAAGAACTTCAAAACTTTATAAATGGTGAAAGTGTGATTGTCGTCATTTACCCTAGTGTGAGTTCACCATTGGCAACATCTATCAGTGCTCTCCCCGTTGCTAGAAGCGGTATTCCGAGAATGAATGAGATATTTTTATCCTCCTCCATATCGAGCACACCACAAAGTCTGTTGGAAATACGAATTCATTCACTTTCACAATTACATTCTTGACAATATCCCTAGGATATGTGATAGACCGATCTGCCATCTGAAGGGAAATAGTGGTAGGCTGTATTTCTCAAATTTCCAATTTGTTAAAAATGGATAAAGACATAAGATTTATGCTAGCATCCTACGCGAGACATTTTTGTTTTGACTCATTTCCTCTTGTTTCAACTCGGATTTTTTATCTGTTTGTTGCTATGAACTCCTATCGAACCGAACTTCAATCCTAAAATAACCAATATGTCAAATATTATATTCATATTTTTGCATATTTGATCAAACAACGAGCAAGTATCACATTCTAAATTAACGCGTAACAACATTATAAATCATAGAAAAACTAAGTCTATCCAGCAGCAAGAAGCAAACAATGGAGAAAATGGAAAAACTACTAAAAGAAGTTGAAAGAAGATAGTTGAGAAAAAGGAAAAAGAAGAAGAGACTGATGATTCAGTCCATTTGCAGAAGAAGAAAATAGAATTTTTCTAGAGAGAGAAGAAAAAGAGAAGGAGACGGTGGAACTTTATGCTTATGTTAGGCTTTAAAAGAATGATTTGGAGGGAATTTTAGAACTTTTAGCCTTTAAATTTCCCTCTTTAATTTGATCTTATCATTAACTTAGAATTTGTGTTGTGTACTTATTGGCAACTACTGCTCACTCTGTAGCATTTTTCCAGTTTGATATACTGTTTTTTTTTTATAAAATAAAATAAAATAAACTTACTGTTTTTTTTAAAATTAAACATACTATTTTTTTATTTAACTTGCAAGGATAAATATTGTTTTTAGGAGGTGTCCGTTGCTTTCCCCAACAACGTGGTCCGGGGGTTTTAGCCCGTTTAGGCCCATAATCGTCCAACAATTACACTTGCCATTAATAGCAGGTAGACGCTCCCTATCTGAGACGTGCCTATAAATAATAGGCTTCAAGGCATTTGTTGTTATACTATTTTTTTTGCCTGTTTTTAGTTTTGCTCTTCGTTGTAATGTTTGATGTATTTTTTCGTACTATTGAGTTGTAATTCCAAAGCAAAATTAGTTTCTAACACCGGAAGATGCCATGCGTGCACGTACATTGTGGACGGAGGGAGTACAAACTACACATAGAACTGTTTTCCTTTTCTGTGCGGACACAATTAACATACAGATCGTTGATGTAGTCGTACTATTTGAGCTATCCATATCTATTGCTTAACAATGTGGCATCCTCTATTGCATCATTAGATTATTGTCATGTGTCCACAATATTTCCAAAACTAGCAAATTGCGGATACGTGGTAATAATCTAACGGCGCAATAGAAGATGTCAAACAGTTTAGCAATAGAGGATCCGAATCCATATTATTATTGATGGATGTAGAAAATGGACAGAACTCCGATAATTATGCAGAAACCGAGGCGAGAATTATACTCTTTCTCCGTAAGACAAAATTGCCCCGCACAGTGCACACGGTTGAATGACAAATGTCCCCAAGATCCAACGGTTTTTCTATGAGTGTAAGGCCTTGTACTAGGAACTCGAACTCAAGGATAAACTACTGAATACTCGAGACTTGAGTATGAAAACTAGATCTAGAATGAGATGAGAGAATTAATGATCTTGGTTAATTCTCGTGTGTTTGATCACAATCTGCAGGGGGTATTTATAGTATTCAAATGTCCATTTGAATGGATGTGTCTGTAGACGAATTGGAGTCTTTTCGCTGAATAGACACCTTTTGGATGAATTAGAGTCTTTTGGCGAACAAACACCGTTTGGATGAATTGATGTCTTTTGGCGAACAGGCACATTTTGGATGATTGGTGTCTTTTTGCGAACATACACCTTTTGGGCATTAATTATCCATTCAATTCTTAATAAATAAACTAAATTAATCTACAATGCTTATTAAAGCTATTTATTCCAACAATCCCCCACATGAATGATGATTAATACAAAATGCAAAACTAAATCCCGACGACCTATTATTGCATCAGGATTGGTAGTAGTTAGCTTTGAACAATCCTTAGTGTAATGCCATCGGATTTACTCGTTGCTCGGTTAACATGATATCTTGAACCGGTTAAGTTTTATGTAAACCTAGTCAACAACATACACACAATAATAGATCTAATATCTTTCGTTCTCAGATTGTGTCCATTTTGGCCTTGGACCATTTCTTGGATTCATAAGTGTTATTAATTTTTGAAGCGGCCTCACTTCTTCACTTATATATGTGATCTATAAAGAGTATCCTGCCATACTCCACCTAATAAAGGCTATAGGAATCATTAAAAACCTTAAAAGGTTTACCCTTACCACAAGCTGCAGGCTTTGCACTTGTGCAGCTACAAGAATGGATTTTGAAAGTTTCAAGTGCTCAACTTGAACTTCCACAATTTAGTTGTCTCATTGAACCATGTTCTTGGGATCTCTAGTCATCAAGGTTGAGTTACCATTATGAAAGTTCTTAACGTGTGGATTTTAATCTCATTCCCCTTACTGCATTATACAATTGATCACGGCTAATACCTTTAGTGAACGGATCCGCTAAATTGTCTTTTGACTTTACATAGTCAATATACATTATTCCTGTAGTGATCAATTGTCTAACGGTATTGTGTCTTTGACGAATGTGTCGAGATTTACAATTATACATACTATTCTTTGCTCTTCCTATGGTAGCCATGCTATCACAATGTATCATAACTGGAGGCAAATATTTTTCCCAACATGGAATATCTTCTAAGAAGTTTCTTAACTATTCTGCTTCTTCACCAGCTTTGTCTAAAGCAATGAATTCCGATTCCATTGTAGATCGGCTATACATGTTTGCTTAGAAGATTTCCATGATATTGCTCTTCCACCAATGGTAAATACAAAACCACTTATGGATTTAGAGTCTTTCCTATCGGATACTTCTGATTTGCGTACCAAGAATCGGTAAGCACCACTATTGTTTGCATAACCTATGAAAATGCAATCAACAATTTTTTTGGTCCTATTTTTACTCGTTTGGGTTTTGGCACTTCAACTTTTGCTAGGCACCCCCACACTTTTTTATGTTTATAAGACGACTTTCTTCCTTTCCATAATTCATATAGAGTTTGTCTTGTTTCTTTTGGGGTAATTTATTCAAGATTTTATTTGCCGAAAGAATAGCTTCCCCCCACATGTTATGTGATAGGCCTGAGCTTATCAATATAGCATTCATCATTTTTTTTAATGTTCTATTCTTTCTTTCCGTAATACCATTTGATTGTGGAGAATAAGGTGTAGTCATTTGATGAATAATGCCGTTTTCACGACAAAAATCTTCAAAGGGTGCAACATATTCACCTTCTTGAAAGGATTTTGACAAACACATTCATTCCACCAGAATGCCGTGCAGGACCAATTGTATATATTGCACTTGCTTAAGAACGGTTTTATTGTCCACCATTTTGTAGTCGAGAAAATGACCCACGATGAACTTTTTCAAACCGGCATCTTCGGTTTTATATTTTATTTCCAATGATTCCCACAATTCTTTGGAAGTCTTGGCGATGGAGTAAACACTGTAAAGTGTATCGTCCAACCTATTCAAAATATAATTACATCACAAGAAATCGCTATGATTCCATGCATCCAAAGCCGTACGCTTTTGGGTGTCGGTTTCATCATCCTCCACAGTAGGAGGAGACCCGGACAGAAAACGAGATAAATTGAGAGTAGTAAGACAAAATAACCTCTTAGATTGCCAGCGTTTGAAATCAGAACCTGAAAATTTCTTGGGTTTCTCGGCATGGGCAGGAGCATGAATGTTGCTGCTTGACGACGCCATCTTCTACAATAATTTTGTCTTATGATTGTTATTGATGGATGTAGAAAATAGACAAAACTCCGATGAATATGCGGAAACTGAGACGAGATTTATACTCTCTCTCCGTAAGACAAAATTGCCCCGCACAGTACACACGGTTGAATGGCAAATGTCTCCAAGATACAACGGTTTTTCTATGAGTACAAGGCCTTGTACTAGGAACTCGAATTCCGGGCGAACTACTGAATACTCAGGACTTGAGTATGAAAACTAGATCTAGAATGAGATGAGAGAATTAATGATCTTGGTTAATTCTCATGTGTTTGATCACCATCTGTAGGGGGGTATTTATAGTATTCAAAGGTCCTTTTGAATGGATGTGACTGTAGACGAATTGGAGTCTTTTTGCTGAATAGACACATTTTGGATGAATTGTAGTCTTTTGGCGAACATATACCTTTTGGATGAATTGGTGTCTTTTGGCGAACATGCACCTTTTGGATGAATTTGTGTCTTTTGGTGAACAAACACCTTTTGGGCATTAATTATCCATTCAATTCTTAATAGATAAACTAAATTAATCTACATAATGTAGATTCCAATTATATCATTAAATTACTAAAGTAATTAATGCTTATTAAAGCTATTTATTCCAACAATGTACATCCATCAATAACAATTTTTATTTAATTAATTACATTAATTACCAAAGTAATTAATTCTTATTAAAGCTATTTATTCCAACACATATTTCTATCTCAGATGAAGCTAAAAAATGGAGGATATATAATTATCAACTTTCTAGTAACTAATTAAATTTTTTAGTGGAATCCATCGTCAACCAACGTAGCTTGCTGCATGGACAACACATTATTCATGTTTCCCTATCAATTAATTGTTTTTTGCTGCTTAATTAATACTAATACATTCGTCTAAATTTTATTGAAGCAGGATTAATGAAACTTCAGCAACATTAATTATAGTGGTAATGGTAGAAAATAGCCACTTAACTTAAGAAAAACAAAAAAATAGCCACTAACTTATGAAGATATAAAAAGTAGTCACCTTGACATTTTTACCTTTAATACTTAATACTTGTAAGAAGAAAAAAAAGTCTTGAGATCGATCGATCCTGAGATGGGATCGATCGATCCTTAGTGTGTTCGGAGCGAATGGGCTCGATCGATCTCATGTGTCGGGATCGATCGAGCCTTAGTGTGTTGGGGTCAAGGGCTCGATCGATCCTTAGTGTGTTGGGCTCAAGGGCTCGATCGATCTTTAGTGCATTGGGCTCGATCGATCCCGTGTGTTAGGATCGATCGATCTCATTAAGAGTATTTTTGTCTTATCAAGTAAAATTGACTATTTTTTATATATTTTTAAGTTAGTGACTAGTATTTTTCATCCACTATTTGAAATGGTTATTTTACATTTTGTCCCTTAATTATAATGCAAATCAATCTTCAAAAAGTCATTGATAAACAGAGTAGAATGCCTGCAAATCGTTATTCACACACCACAACCAATGGTAGCTAGCTAATACTCAGAACTGGGAATAGGCAGCGTCATTCCAACTTCTCCTCTTCTCTTCTCTTCTCTTCTCTTCTCTTCTCTTCTCTTCTCTTCTCTCATACCGGTTTAGCTAGGCTAGAGAGAAAGCAAGCATGTTTAATCCTTGGGAGGAAAAATGGAAAGTCTGAATTGGCGCAAAGAAGCATTAGCCTGCAAACTATCCTGCAGCTTAATCTTGGCTTCTATATCCCTCGCTGATGCAGCTGCACGTTTAGATCGAAACAAGTCCAGCTTCATAAAGCTGGGCACTTGGGCAAGCTCAACCGGAATCTGTCGAAGATCCTCGCAGTGCTTGAGCCCCAGATGTTTGAGCCTAGGGAAGTGATGGTGAGAAGCCAACCAAATCTTCAAATCCGTACGCCCAATATGCAAGATTTCAAGATGTCGAAAACCTCCATCAGTTGCCTCCCATAACTCACCTTGGAACGCTTTATCTTTCAGCTTCAGCACCTCCAGCTTATCCAGAGATCCTATTGTAGACATGTGACGCCAATCCAGAGATGTCTCCGAGAGCGTTAGGATCTTCAATTTGGGCGGAAATTTATAGGCCGGGGGAAGGCCGCGCAGTCGCACTCCTGAGGGCGGGACAGGGAAGACGTCGTTCAGCAGCTTCAGCTTTTCGAGACTGCTCAAGTTCCCCAAACTATCAAAGAAACCACTCTTGTCATCGAGTAGCAAGGCTAGGTTCCCACGAACGCCCAATTGTTTTAGGTTACGAGCTCGATCAAAGACATCTACCGTGCAACTCTCGGGTGCGATTGTTCCCAGTGTTTGAATCTTTTCACCAGCTCCCCCCTTGCTGCTCTTAGTCATCTTGAGCAGAGTGGCGGATGCATTGGTCTTGAAATGCCTCAACTGTGTCATATTCAGGATATCAGCTTTCATGTCGAGGGCTCGTTGATCCGTCTCGACTACGAGAGTCTGTATGTTCCACAGCTTCGAGAATGCACCCGGCAGAACCTTCAGACTAGCGGACAAGACAAGGTACCTCAGATGGAGCAACTGGTACATGTCGCTGGGGAGTTTAGTGAACTTGATGGGCTCGGCGTCAAGAACTCGAAGAAGTTTGAAACCTCCGGGAATGGCGGATATATCTCCTACAGGGACAGTAACATCGTCCCTGGTGAAACAGACGAAGGAACGAACCCCCGGGCCGTAAGGCCTTTTGGAGACGAAGCTCAAGATGTTGGAATGGATGCACAGGCGACGGAACTTGAGTTCTTCGGAAATCGAAGGCTGGAAACCTCCGTGAGTTGACATCTTGATTTCTTGTAAGAAACCTTCCCTGTTAACTCCGGCTTCGTTTAAGCAGAAATCACGAAGCATGTCGTGTATGCGGCATGTTTTCACTTTCCCATTGGACTTGAACTTGTCAGCTCTAACTAAGTTCCTGTTTATGAGCTCCTCCAAATAGTTCTCCGCAGTTTCCTCTAAGCTGACATCCTTTTGCTGTATCAATCCCTCTGCGATCCACAGTCGGATCAACTTCCATGTCGGAATCCCAAAGTCTTCGGGAAACATTCCCAAGTACAGGAAGCACTCTCGCAAGTGATAAGGCAGTTTCTCATAGCTCAACAATATAATTTTCTCCAACCGCTTCCCCGCAGTTTCGTCCTTAAGAAGATAAGTGTCGAAGCTTTTAGAGACATTTTCCCAAGTCGTTTTCATGGCGGTGGCATCGCCTGAAAACTTCTTGACAAGGATGCCTCCGATAACTACTATTGCAAGTGGAAGCCCATCACATCTCTCCGCAATCACTCTTCCTTCGACTTCCAGCTCTGGGGGGAACTTGGGCTCTTGGAAAACTTCCAACTGGAGAAGCAAAATGCTCTCTTCGGGGGTCAAGAAACGCAGCATATGAGGCCCCCTGCGACGATTAACATGCCAACCAACTTCCTGCCTGACGACTGGTGATCAAGACTTTACCCCTGCTGCTGCTCTTTGGCAATGCGATCTGGAGTTTGTCCCAATCCTCGCAACTCCATACGTCGTCCATGACTAGCAAGAACTTTGTTGTCTCGAGATGAGTCACCACCATGTCGGCTAACTCTTTCTCCGTTTTGCTTCTAATTACTTCTTCAGTGAGCCTAGTGAGCTGTTTCAGGATGGCCAGAAATATATCCTTCTTGGTGAACTCTTGAGATATATAAACCCATATGCGTGTGGGGAACTCGTATTGAATCTCTCCATCGCGGTAGATTTTCCCTGCCAATGTTGTCTTCCCAAGGCCAGGCATTCCAACGATGGAGATCACCTCGACTTCCTCGGATTCTTTCAAGAGATAGGCCTTCAATATATCAGTCTCATCTTCCAAACCCACCACATTTGCTTCTCTTACTTGGGGTGCCTGTATTCAATATCATATCGAAGATATTACAGTTCAATTGAACAATTATATCACAATATCAACATATTACAAAGAGTACCAAATTGTTATAAATAATTATATATAAAAAAAAAAACTAGTAGAGATTACGTTTGTTGTATTTCATAATATAATATAATGTTTGTTGTATTTCACTATTTATATCATATTTATTACAGTATTTATTATCGTGAGTTTATGATATAGCATGTAGGAAACAATAGACTCTTAAGGAGATGAATAATGTTCTTGGAAATTGAGAAGATAAATAAGAGCAGAGAAACAAAATTATAGTTGAAGAAAGAGAAATTCATATAAATTCAATTCAATAATAAAATTACGTTCAAAATTACTTTGTTTCCCTTAAAATAAATTTAGAATATGAGATATACTAAGCAAATCAAAAATTATAAGAATTGACTCTTTTATAATAGTACTTCGTAATAGATAATAGAAAAAATCAAATAGAAAAAAAAATTGAACAATTTTAACAGAATATGTATTTTTGGTTTGAGTGATGTCACTAGAAGTAGAAATTCTGATATTATATTCAAAAATAAAAAATTCAATTTGATATTCAATGTTTATATTTAGACTTGAACTTGAACTACATATACTGTAATATGAAAGTATTTAATTCGGCTTAATTGTTATAAGAACAATTAAGATTTAGTGTGAATACTATATTTTCAGAATAAATAAATAATACATTAACAGAAATGAGTCGCATTATGTTTACAGAACAATAAGGGTCAATGGTTCTATGTCAAATTTATAGGAAATAATTTAATAATCGAGAGTGACTTCGGATCCTCTATCCCAAAATGGTATTCCGAAATTTAATTTTTATAATTTTTTATAATAAATTTATTTTATAATGATTTAGTTTAATTTTATAATTATTTTCAAGGTACACTTATTCCCATTTGAATTTATAATTAATTTAGCATTTAGTTTCACTCTTATTAGTATATTATAGTTGATAAATTCAAACCAAAAGTATATAATGTAAAAAAAAAAAAAAACAATTTTTCTCATAAATATTTATTATGATTTACTAAATTATGGTAATTTTATTTTTAGTATCTTGAATTTCTGTGAAATATTTACTACCTCGGCCCTATTCCATATAAAATCAATGTTTTGAAAACCGGACCGGACGTCGACCCGGTTGCTCAAGTGGGTCATCGGGTCACCGGGTCGACCGGTTGACCCGTTCTTAAAAACCCGGGAGACCCGTAAATATATTAATATATATAATATTTTATAAAATATATATAAATATTTGAGTTATCAACATGTTTTAAATTTTATACTTCTATCAATTGAAAATGAATATAAATATATATAAAATAATAATATTTGCTCAACTATGAATGAAAAAGATACTTGTGTTTTTACATCAAAATAAACATGTACAAATCTCCAATTCATTCTTTTAATATGCTCCCCTTTGTTATTATAATTGTCCTTTTTATTTATATATCGATTTTATTTAAAAATACAAATAGACCAAAATTTACCATTTAAAAAATATTAATTGCAAATAACATGATAAAAAGTAATTCAAGATTGATTTCAGTAATAATGTATGATTAAATATATTTATTTTCACAACTAATAACATGTAGATGTGTAGTCAAAATGACTATTGTATTAATCTATTAATCAAGAGGTCTCAAGTTCAAATCTCAATAATTACAAAGTTTTTTTTTTTTAATTGTGTAGTGAACCGGTTCACCGGTTCCAACGGGTTTGACCGGGTTTAACCGGGTCTGACCGGTTCACTCCGGATCATATGAAAGACCCGGCTACCAGAGAACCGGACCGGGTAGCCGACCGGGTCCTGGTTAAACCGGTCCGACCGGCCGGTCCCGGTTTGAAAACATTGTATAAAATTATCTACTTTGAGTTGGTTTCATTGTATAGTATAGGACTGGACCCCACGATCCCACCCACCCACCACTAATAATAGTCTTATACTCATTCCATTGACCGCTGACTTAAGAACTCATTCACCCATTCCACCTTCCAAAAACAAGAAGTAGAACTATAATGTAGGCCGTCGATCGATGAAGATATGCGTAAAAAAAATAAAAAAATAAAAATAAACGATAGAGATTACCTCATCGTGGTGAGAGGCTCCATCTTCAAGCTTGATGTTGGCGAAATCCATAATATTTTTCTTATCAGTGTAGATATCATCGATCTTCTTGAGAACGGCTTCGACTTTGGCGGCGATGCTGAGGGTCTTGGGTGGGCCCTGGATGGCTCTGAGGAAGTAAACCTTGTTCTTGGCCTCCGCCGCCTGGGTGACGTAAGCGTCGATGATGTCCTCGGCTTCGTAGACGGCGTTGCGGATCCGGCGGATGAGCTCGCGCAGCTTGGCGTCCTCCCTCCACTGCTTGGGCGCGTCTTTAAGAAACGCTTTGAAGAGGCGCAGATGGTTTTCCAGCTTCTCCACCTGATCCTTGGCGTCCTTGAGGAGATGGGCGTGGTGGACCAGCAGCTGCTTCAGGTTCTCTAGCAGGAATTCTACTGCAGCATCCGCCATTGATTCTCTCTCTCTCTCTCTCCCTCTCTCTCTCTCTCTCTCTCTATTAATTAAGTAATCCCACTCATCGTAGTATTATTTGTGTTTCAAGTGGCATCAGATTCCCTCTTCAATAATGTGCATGTGCAATCATTTAGCGGATCAGATCATCTATTGCATTTCTGTGTTGCATCTTCTATTACAACAACAGATGATTAACACGTGTTAAAAATGTTTCCAAATCCAACATTTTTGTTTATGATTTTTTTTTTTAATTATTGCTGATTTTCGAAACATTTTCAACACGTGTCAATCATCCGACGTTGCAATAGAAAATGCAACACGAAAATACAATAGATGATCTCATTCGATCATTTAGTATTTTAAAAGCTATTACGAACTTTATAAATCGTTATGATTTAAACTTAAAGTCGAATTCCCGCAAATTGAATCTTACTCCTCTGTCCTACTTAAATAGTCCACATTTCCTTATTGGTTTGTCCTATATAATAGTCCAATTTCTTAAAATGGTAAAAGTCTATTTCACAACTTATACTATTTTAAATTTTATCTCTGCTTGCATTGGTCTCTGTGTCAAAAGCAATGTAGACTATTTAGGTGGGACGGATGAAGTATGTGGCAATATTGAATCCGACATGACAACCCAATAGCCAAAACGACGTCGTCTCAACGAAAAAATTAAAAATAATAATAATTAAAATTTAAAAATAATAATTCAAAATAATAATCCAATGGCTCTCTCTCTCCCCTCGTTTTCTCGCCTCTTTCCTCCAACGCCACCGCCTTTTGAATCCGGCTTCGTACCGTTCCTCCACCAGCAGTAATCTCAGTCCTCCTCTCTTTAGATCTCCGTTCGAGCCGATTGCAGCGCCGCCGTGCCCGCCTCGTCGTCTTCACCGGCAAACCATCAGCGCGTCGCTGCACCTCTTGCTCCACAGCAGCCGCGCTCTTGGCTCTCCAACGACAGCGCCACCCCTCCAGTTCGATTCGTGAGGGATTATTCTCCAATTGGGGGCGGTTGCGTTCGAGGCGATACGGTTCCGTCGCCGCCCTCTCTTTCCCCTTTTTCCAGATCCAGTGAAATACCACCACCATAAACTAGCTACGGCCTCTACGGCAACAAGTTCGGCCTCAACAAACAACAACGGGAGGAGCAGGCGGCAGAGTTCCGGAGCTACCCACCACCGCGCCGCCGCGAACGGCAGGGACATCGGCGCGGGTAGCTGCTTCTTTTTCCCCGAATCCTCCTCGTCACAGTCACCTTCGGTAGAGAGAAGAAGAAGTCGATTAAGAAGATTGAATATTAATTTTGTTTTTTTTTAATGGTGTTTTTTTTATTAAAAATATATATACATTTATTTTAATTTAGGTTGAAATGACGTCGTTTTTCTTTGTTCAATATGATGTTGTTTAATTTTGTCGTTGATTTGCGTCATGTAGATTATCTGGCTACCACGTCGGACTAAATACTGACTCAATGAGAAAATTATAAGGAATTAAAAGTTCGTGTATTGTTTTGGAACGAGTTGAAGTTTATGTGAAAAATCAAAATCGGCCTAAAGTTCATTTTTTTTTATTTGCCAATAGCTCATTTTAGAATATAGACGTTTGACAAAAACTTGTGTCAGGAGGCACCGTGCGGCCGGGCCCAAAGTGTCAATCTTTATACAGAAAATTGTCAATCTATATGAATAAAAATGTCAATCTTTAACATAATTATTTTACGAATAAAATGACAATTTTTAAAAGTGTCAATCTTTATACAGAAAAGTGTCAATCTATATGAATAAAAGTGTCATTGTTTTAGCTCGGCCGCACGGTGCCTCCGGCTGACCCAAGTGTGTCCCAAGACGTTTTGTTTTGTTTTGTTTTGTTTGTTTGTTTTTGTTTTTGTATTTTTTTTAATTATTTTTTATGCGCTTCTTTTCCTTCGAGGAAATCAAATGACAAAAAAACAAAGATCTAAACAAAATAATGATCACAAGCCGCTTGAGAATTAGACGTCCACGTAGCAATCATAAATAGAAATGTGAACTGTGAATAATTTTTGCGATTGCATGCACAAGTGCACAACTAGAATCAATATTATACCAACCACAAAATTTTCGAGATCAAATACTTTGCTCTTTTCATTCCATACATAAATTTAATACTCATATTATAATTAATTTTGGACATTATACTTTTATTTTGGTGGGTCCTAGTGACATATTGAGTTATTTAGGAAAATATTAATATGTTTATTATGCTTAGTGAGTTGTTATCGTTTTTATTTTAAAATTTTGACTAAATTTGTGGACAATCAAATAAGATTACCAAAACTAATGGGACGAGGAAAATACTACGTTTGATTTTTTTTAATCTAATTTATGAAATACTAGGATTTTGTATATAGTTATTTTATTTTATTTTTTGCATATATTGTTTCTTTTTCTTTTTCTTTTTTGATATTTACTAGAAAATGGGTGAGATCTTGTAAAAAGTAGGTTTTCCGTAAAAAATAATGCACATTATGCAGAACTATAATGCACATGCAGCATTCTCAACACTATCATAATGCATCGTTTATTATAATGCATTCTCAGTACAATTATAATGCACCAGTTAATCTAGGCCATAGATCACACAATGATCAATGGTCCAGATTATTTCTCATTTCTTACGGAATTAGTCTTTTGTACGTGATCTATTCACTACTAGAACAAGTGCAAATGTTGAGTATATTTTCTAAAGCTGTCAAATTTGGCCCGAACAAGTCCGGCCCGACGGGTAGTCTCGGCCCACCCGTAGTTTGGACGGGCTTGGGCTATGAAATTTGAGGCCCATTGAAATTTTGGGCCAGCCCGACCCGACCTAAGACACTCAAAAGCCCGATGGGCTCGGGCGGCCCAATCGACCTGATCATTTTTACATATAATTTTTTACGGGCCGGGTTTGGACATTGATTTTTGCAGTCTGATGGAATTTTTGGCCCGAATTTGTCTGAAGTCCGATAGGCTGGGGCCAGGGGCGGACCTACGTGGGGGCTAGTGTGGGCTGAAGCCCCCACGGTAGCTGCCGGACCATATGTGTATATATTGGGCGTCGGTGGTTAGCCCCCATCTGCAATGGCCGCCAACTGTGTTTTTCTGTTGAAACTCGAAGAAGATGACGACTGCTTCTAATTTTCTTTATTTTGGGTTTTAAGTTAGTGGGCCGCATGTTATAAAAAAAAAAAAAAAAAAAAAAAAAAAAACCCAAGTAGTATGCTGTTTTTAGTGGGTTCCTTTTTATTTATTTTTTGTTTATCATATATTCCTATTCTATTAATTAAATCCAAAATTTCACCTCACCAAATCTCAATTTCTTTTTCTTACTGGGGGTTGTTACTTCCTCAATTTAAAACCTTCCATTTTCTCAATTGTTTCTTCTTGTTCTTTGAATTTTGGCCAAAACCACCGAATCAAATACTCCTAACTTTGCGAATCGATGTACGTAAATATGTTTTCAATTTGAATTCAAAAGTTAATGGTTAAGATTATAAGGAAAGAGTAGAGATTGTGAATTCTACCGAACATTAGGGAGGAAAAAAAATAACAACACAACGGAAAAAAAAATAATGCCTTTCATATAAGTCACTTTATTATCATTAATATAAGATTAATAGTTAGATTAATAGTTACATATCTCAATTAAAAATTAGAAAATGATAATTGTAGTTCTAGTTGAAGATTGAAGATTGTCAAGACATATGAACTGATGAATGATAGTATAGTTGTTTACATTAAAATGGAAATTTTTACAACAATTGATAATGAAGCCATCTTGCTTCAATTTCAGAAAATAAAAATCCGTAGAACTCAATTACCTTCTCTTCCTCGCGTGAGTTAAGCTACTTAGCTAGTTAGAATAATTTAGTTTTAAGTATGTTTTTGAATTTTATGTTCATATTTTGTAAAAAACAAAATTAAGTTTGAGATATTATATATTTTATCGATAAAACTTGATTTATATACTACTCCTTCCGTCGTGTTAGCTATAGCTGACAGAGGAGGTATGTTAGCCCCCAGGGTAATTTTATCCTGGGTCCGCCCCTGGCTGGGGCTCGGGTCGGGCTCTAATATTTTCCCATAATTTTCTTTTACATGAACCTAACGCTAACAGTTCAGTTGGTAAGACGCTTTCTTTCCAACCAAGAGGTCAAGGGTTTGAGTCACACTAAGGGGGAAAATAGAGAACCATTATTAATCATCTTAAAAAAAAAAAAAAAAAAAAAACGCTAACAGTCGTAAGCCATCCATCTGTCACCGAGACATGTCGCATTAGCAAAAAAAAAAAATATAGCCGTTCAACTTTTAAATACAAAGCCTCTCAGTGCTCCTGTCTCCCCTTGAACGAAGAACTGAAGAGGGAAAAAATTAAAAAAAAGAAAAAAAAAGAAAATGGGAAGATTCAAAGCAAAATCCGACTACGAAGATCTCAGAAAAGCTCGCATTCTCGAAAATCAGGTAGATTTTTCTTCCGATTCAGAGAAATGTGTTCTTGTGGTGTTGTCTATTTGCAATCTTCCTAACTTTCTCTGATATGACTGTGGAAATTGCAGTCGCGGTTGGCTACTTTAGGGCTTCAAAAGACCTTGTCGGAGCTGCGGTCGCTAGATTCATCTCCGAAATCTGATCCAACCCCAAAACAAAAAAAATGCAGAGTCGATCGCAGTGCCACGCCTCTACGGCGATCAGCTCGATTGACTGGGAAACCGGCACCATCGGATGGCGGTGCGTGGATATTAACGACTATCAATGCTTGTTTAAATGGTTGATTTGACTTTGATTTCGAATTTTCTATGTATTGGTGCAGGGAAATTGAGCTATTTTGAAGGTAGCGATGGCGGTGAAAATGATGGTGCACGGAGGGGTTTGAGACGGTCCAGCCGGTGTGAGATTTCGGAAGAAGCTTTGAGTCGGCGCTGCGCGAGTAAGGGGAGAGGGAGTTTGTATGATCCTATTTATGGGATTTGCTGCCATTTCTGCAGGTTCTCTGCCCTGATCTGTTTCTGCTTTCGTGTTTTGAGTTCTTTCTGTTTACTTCTGAATTTATGGATTCATGTAAATGTGTGCATGTATTTACATTTGAATGGATTGAAACTTAGAAGAGTTGAAAAGTATATGTAGTATAACTTGTTCCTAAGAATACTTCTATAGTATAGCTTTGAGTACTTTAGAATTATCCTTGGTGTAGCTCTTTGATTATTCTACAACGTTTCGTGTGCACGCCTACCTTCTTCCAGAAATTAATGCTCGGCTATGATGCTTAAAATGGTGGAAGTTGTGATGATGGTTTAGGATAGCATGAGAAATCTTGGAAGTATGAAACATATATTGTTGCAACTTTAGTTTCTATTTCATGATTTTGAGAAATATCGTGGTGCTTCATTTGGTATCAAAGGAAGATCAATGCTGCCTTTTACCCCTGGTAGTTTGTCTTTTGATTTTTCACTTACATACATGTAGATATAGTATTCTCATTGAAAATATGAGCAAGTTTCATGGTCGAGTAATGTTTAATCCTTTGTGTAGAATTGGATATGATAGTTCTTTTTTGTGCGGAAATGTTGTGAGCAAAACCCTCTCCTTTGTAATTGGTTCTCATCTTCTATTTGTAACTCACTTGGCTACCAACAACTCATCCAAGATATGTTGCCTACAGTAAGCTGCTTGTTTAAATATAAAGAAGGTTAAGTGATGAATTATAAAAGATGTTGAGCTATTAAAGTATCTGATCACTTGGCGAAGTTACTTTTATGTTTATTTCTGTTTTACTAGAAAAGTCTTGGAAATCATTTTAAACTTCTGTTATAGATTCTTTGAGTTGATCTTTAGAAATCGAGCTCGAGCTTGTTTAAATTAATTAAGATACATGCACTTTATTTTGGTATATCTGACTGCCAACAGAAAAAACATGCCTATGTTTTTGTTTATTTATGATTCGTATACGTATTACTATTCAGGCAAAAGAAACTCTGTGGTGAAGAAGAATGTAAACGCTGTGGTGATCGAGACATGGATCAACCATGCATAGGTCAGTTTCAAATCCAAGCATACCATAGTTACTAATAAATTATCTATTATTTCTAACATGATCATGACATTTCTTACTTCTTACAGGGAAAACTGATTGCTCTGTGTGCCACTCAAGCTACGGTATCCTTTGTCGAGCCTGTCTCAAAGTCAGATATGGTGAAGGTATGTCGAGGCTTTAGGACATCAGAAATGAAGATAAAATTTTCTTATTTAGATTTTGATGGACATTTTATGATCAAACTTAGTTCATAATGTGCATGATTGTCTACTTATGTGCTAGAAATGGAGGAAGTGAGGATGAATAAAGAGTGGATGTGTCCTCATTGCACGGAAGAGAAAGGAATCAACCCTTACTGGATATGCAACAGGTACCCTGTTTTCACCTAACCTCAGATTTCAACTACTGTTTGGGATTTCGTAAGAAAGTTTCTTGTTTGGGATGTTCTTGAACGTGTGATTTCCGAAAATGGACAGCTCATTCTGTCTGAAGAAGAGGAAGATGGCTCCTACTGGAATCGCCATATTTAGAGGTTTATTATGCTTGTTAATTTTTTCTTCCATGAATTTGTTTATTGCGGCGCCATTTAATCAAATACTGTGTGTTTGTGTGTGTAGCTAGAGAGCTGGGATACAAATCTGTGGCACATCTGTTGATGGGTGAGCTTTCAAAGAGATGTTAGAAGAGGATGAAGATCGACTGATTCTGAATGAGTTTCTAACGCTGGTTAGTTTAAATAGCCAATATCCTAGGATTCTTATGTTCAACTCTAGACTTTAATTGTGATTTAATTAGTTGGTGTATATAAGCTACATATGTTAATGTTTCCTTTGTTTTTTTGTTTTTGTTTTTGTTTTTTTTGTCTTAAGTACAACACAACACTCTAACACACATTTGAGATGTTTCGAGTCCTCGACTTTTTGGCTGGACGAGAAGCATCTTCCTGACTGGGGGTGCGCTTCATTGTTAGTTATGTTCGTGTTTATGGGCGTGTCGTCGAATGATCTTATTATTTAGCACTTTTTGTACTAGTACTAGTATTCTCATGGAAATTACGAATGAGTTTCATGGTTGTGTAGTATTTAGTACTTATGTACGGAGTATAGAATTGGGCAATATTTATATACTTCCAGCCCCACGGGCTGACTCGGGAACCCGCTGGGCCAGCCCGACCAACTCGGCAGCGATGTACTCGTGGGACAATAATATGATTATAATACTTATTTTTGCTATTTTATATCATTAATGGAGTGCTTATTTTTGCCAGTATTACGCTAAAACTAAAAATCCCAAACCTATATTAATTAGAAGAACGTATATATAGATATATCCTCAATCATCTCATCTCTTTCCCTTGTTTTTGCGTTGAATTTCTCCTTACAATTATCTTGTGTCCCAATGGAATCTAATGTTAGAGTAATGGAAAAGGTTCATTGCGAATTGTTGGTGGAGAACTATTCCTCGTGCATAAATATGGGGGTGGGACAGTCGATCGAGAGCGAGGCAATCGAGGTGGGAGGCTACTCGTTCACGGTTCGCTTCTATCCTAAAGGAAAGGACGAAGCTACGCACATTGATAATAGAATGTCTCTGTCTATTAAGAATCAAAGCGCAAAAGCAGTTGAAGTGGCTTACGCTTTTGAATTCGTTGAACAGTATAATTTACCCGGCTGGACCCCGTACAGCAGTCGCTCAATATTTCACGACAGAGGAATATTCAGGCACATCACCACTCTCGAACCCGGCCTCGAGTGCGGAAGTAGTCGCTTTTGGAGAGACCTATTTGATACGCCGATGTTATATGTTAGAAGGGACAGTATAAGGATTAAGACGACCATCGGAGTTATTGTCCCTACACCTCTCTCCACCACGGTGTTGGATCGTACAATATTCTTTCAAGTTAGGTGTACACGCTTCTTTGCAGAGGAGTCTGTATTAAGGACACGCTGCCCTGCTCTCCTCCCCACCAACCATAAAGCAGACAACGTCGTTGTGGATGCCGAACCAGATTTTTTTGATGTATGTGTTTTTTTTTTTTTTTAATTTATCTTCATTACTATTATCTTCGACCTATATATATTATGTATGGTTTTGCAGGCTCTGCTTTGGTTTATATATAACGGCAAGCTTGAGAGAAGGGACGAGGAAGCTATTGCTGCATCGCGACGCTGGTCGAGTGCTGATTCATATGCTGTGAAGATGCTCGCAGCAGCTGATGAGCTTCACTTGAAATATCTCAGAAGAATATGTGTATCAATCATGTCTCATCCCAATCTAGATGTGATCATCTCATGCATATACTCTTATCTTATCATTTTTCTTCTTTATACAATATTAGGATTATGCTAACTTTAACATTGTGCTTGCAGGGGCATTATTGTTGCTTCCCAATTGAATGTGCACTTGAGAGACTAGGGAACATTATACGGGACGGATTTACCTATGTAAGAAATGTGCTCTTGAGAAGTCATGGAGCACATACGTAACAGTTTAAGGTGATTTAATTAGTAGTTTGACATGTACAAAGGAGATGTTTTAACCGTCTTTTCTTTTTTCTTCTATACAATCTGAGTTGTTAGAGAAGCTTATTTATTATAGTGTTAGCAATGTAAAAAAGAGATTTTCTTATGTTACATGATTCTTTAAATGTATAAAAGAGATTTTCTTCTATACAATCTGAGTTGTTAGAGATTTTCTTATTTATTACTGTCGTTGGAGAACTATTCCGCGTGCATGAATGTAGGGGTGGGACAGTCGATCGAGAGCGAGGCAATCGATGTGGGAGGCTACTCCTTCACAGTTCGCTTCTATCCTCAAGGAAAGGACGAAGCTGCACACATGAATAATAGATTGTCTCTGTTTATTAAGAATCAAAGTGCAGAGGCCGTGGAAGTGGTTTACGCTTTCGAGTTCATTCAACAGTATCTTATGCACGTCGAGAGGGAGTCGGGTAGGTGCTCCCAGTTTCACGACAGAGGAGTATTCAGGCGCGTCACCACTCTCGAACCCGGCCTCGAGTGCGGAACTAGTTTCTTTAGGAGAAACCTACTTGATATGCCGATGAAATATGTTAGAAGGGATAGTATAAGGATTAAGACGACCATCGGAGTTTTTGTCCGTAGACCTCTTTCCACGGTGTCTGATCGTACAATACTCTTTCGAGTTGGAGATACACGCTTCTTTGCAGAGGAGTCTGTATTAAGGACACGCTGCCCTGCTCTCCTCCCCCCTAACCTTACGGACAACTTCGTTCTGGGACCAGATTTTTGTTTGATGTATTTTTACTTCTTTTGTTTTAAAAAAATAAAAAAATAAAAAATTATCTTCATTACTATTATCTTCGACCTATATATATTATGTATGGTTTTGCAGGCTCTGCTTTGGTTTATATATAACGGCAAGCTTGAGAGAAGGGACGAGGAAGCTATTGCTGCATCGCGACGCTGGTCGAGTGCCGATTCATATGCTGTGAAGATGCTCGCAGCAGCTGATGAGCTTCACTTGAAATATCTCAGAAGAATATGTGTATCAATCATGTCTCATCCCAATCTAGATGTGATCATCTCATGCATATACTCTTATCTTATCATTTTTCTTCTTTATACAATATTAGGATTATGCTAACTTTAACATTGTGCTTGCAGGGGCATTATTGTTGCTTCCCAATTGAATGTGCACTTGAGAGACTAGGGAACATTATACGGGACGGATTTACCTATGTAAGAAATGTGCTCTTGAGAAGTCATGGAGCACATACGTAACAGTTTAAGGTGATTTAATTAGTAGTTTGACATGTACAAAGGAGATGTTTTAACCATCTTTTTCTTTTTTCTTCTATATAATCTGAGTTGTTAGAGAAGCTTAATTATTATAGTGTTAGCAATGTATAAAAGCTACTACCTCCGTCTCATTTAAATAGGGACGGTTCCTGTAGATACAAGAATCAAGAGAGTGAAGATTGTGTGGCCATAATTAATTTTGAGGAGAGAGAGTTAATTGTAGCCAAGTATTCTTTGCCATTTAAGGAAACATGTCTATTAGTTGAGACGGACCGAAACGGAATACAAGTCTACTTAAATGAGACGGAGGTAGTATGTTGCATGGGTGCGGGAGTGCGGGTGCGGGGGCGATACGATTCGGATACGCGGATACGGATTTTTAAAAATTTTATGGTGCAATTCGTCGATGATACATCTATATATTTATATTTTATTATATATATCACCCATTTTATAAAAATAAAATTCACAAATTAAATACTACTCAATTAAAATGAAAATTTCAATTAAACCCCATAAATTAAATAGATTTTGTAGTGAATTTAAATTTTAAGACAATACATATAAAAAAGTATAAAAAAAACCTAAATTATAAAAATATCTTAAACGCACCGGATTCTTAACGGAAACGCATATCCTATTTTTTTTTTTTTTAGGATTCGCCAGGTGGCGAATCCTGTGCGTATCCCACGCGAATCGCACTTGTATCATCCGTGTATCCGATACTGCATTATATATTTTTTAGAAGAATCCGTGCATTATAGTATAAAAGTGATTTTTCTTATGTTAGATGATTCTTTAAATGGTTGAAAATTGATGTGTTGTTCTGGGCTTTTATATGTTTAATATTTATGCTTAACATGACGAGTTAGGACTCGATATATTTGAGTGAGATGTCTTATACAAATAAGCTTTGTACGGAGTATTCCCTCCCGTTAGGCTTCTTGATACATTTCTTTTCGAGAAATAATTAACCATTTAAACAGCCAGGCTAGAGCGGAGGGAGTACATATCTACTTGAAATTAGGTTAGGTCAGGCTTGGGTATTTAAATAGTTAATTATTTCTGAAAATGAAAATGTGTCAAAAAAGTAGGACTTCCCAAAATGAAAATGTGTCAAGAAGACTGCGGGAGAGAGTATTATGTAAGGTATGATCATATGTAATCCCACACGTCAATGTTATTCATAACAAACAAGAATTATGTGTCATAAGAAATTAATTCAATAAGTCTATGTTCAAAACCACCAAAAGGATTTAATAATGTGGCATGTGCAAAAGTATATTCATCTTCTCCTTATCTACTCTTTGAAAGCTCATCCATCAATAGATGTGCCACGGATTTGAATCCTGTCTCTATAGCTACACACACAAACACACAGTAGAGAGTATAAATAGTACTGCAAAGCACAAAAAGAAGAAGAGGAGGAGGAGGAGCTTCATTTTCAGAAATTATGCATTCAAGAACATCCAAACAAGAAAAACCTCTTGCAGAATCGCAACAGATAGTTAAATCTGAGGTTTTAGCTTATGGTTTGTTTAATTCCAACCTCATTTCATTTTGCATCCCTAAAATGAGCTGCGTGCACACAATTTAACTCCATAGGAGGAGAAAACGAGATATATAAGAGTACAGAAAAGATGTTGATTGCTAGCAAACTGGTATGAACTGACATACAACAAAACGGGGCGAATAGGAACATGAGGTACCTGGTTCCTTTTGGTGAAAGATTTCTACATATCGTGTCCTTTGGTAAGCATCCGTTGCTCAATAGAGCCTATGATTCCAAAAGCTCGTGCAAGTGAGGCGGCAAGAGAATTATTTCAAAAGTATACCTATATAGAGAACATTTTGTTCAGTTCATCATATGCTCATGAGTTGTAACATTAAAAACAAAAAGGAAGATGAAAAGATAACATAAGATGCACAGGGATCAGAACATAATTGCATCCTGTTTCTAAACAATATGCACTAATTCCAATGCAAAAATATAAGGTTTCTTAAGTTGGAAGCCCAATAGGCTCAGTTAAATTGAATGATAATTTCCAACACGTCATAAACATGAATCATGATGTGAATTTGCAGAATCAACACTAGAGGGCGGGGGGGAGGGGGGTGGGGAAGTTCATACACATTGCAAAAGACCAATTAAAATACAATATCAGGAGCTACAATAAGATAATTCTTCAAGAAGATTTGAAGGCCACTGGTAGGTTGTGTTGTGTGGATAGTTTCTATGCGTATAAGGTACAAATATCAACCGTGGATAGTCACACAAACTTAAACATAGCACACGTAATAGGGGAGCACCTGCCTAATTTGGACAGATTCGTTCACTATAAAACCCAACAGCTCTCAGTAATTCTTCAGAAATAAAAAGTTCACAAAATAAGTTGGACGAATGCACGTCATGGATCCATGTAATTTAATGGTATCAAAAAATATGAAAGGAAGAGTGGCAAGGAGTAAATGAAGTTGACATGGTGGCAGAGAAGACAACCTTCGCCTCACATCTACTATAACTTTTCGCCAAACTATTCACATGCTCCACATCACAATGTATGTGGCCAAGACTGTGCAACAATTAAGGACTTCTAAGTACTGAGTAGTAATTCATATACAAGTCGGCAAGCAAATAATAATGCTAATTTGACCAAAAAGCCTCTAGGCTTGGCATTGATACGGGTCAAATTTGTGGAACTCGTACAACATTTCTTTAAGCAGTTTGCAGTACAATAGTACCCCATTCTTCCTCCGGACAACTTAATATGAGACTCATTATTAAATATGAGCTCTCTTCCAAGGTAAACAGCATAGGAAAGCAGAAATATGGAAAACATATCTACTATGAATGGAACTCAACCTTTGGGAAAAAAAAAACACGGAAACCTAAATCTTTCTTACATATCTTCTGTAATTTCACAATCTTTACAACATAGTACTACATTAACCACGGGAGACGAATAGTTCAGACAAGATGAAGTTCAATGAGTGGTGAAGAAGATAAGATAACTTAGTACTAATGGATATAAATATAAAATGGATTCCTAAGCCCCTGAATATTGTGTAGCTGTACACTTAGAATGAATAACTCAAAACATAAAATCTGTTTTCTAAGATACCCATATATCATCTTAGCTAATACTACTAAGGAAGCATGTGAGAATCATGCTGAAAAAAATGTTACGTCAACATTGTTGGAAAAATTTCTTACTTACTTGCTACAACTTAAAAATATGATAATTATTTTTTAATTATTATTTTTACTCATGAGAAATTATATTTTCAGCAAGAAAGAAAATCTTCTTCCCTGGAGTTAAAAATATTCATACACATTCAATCTTAAGCTGCTAGTCTTAAATAAAAGCAAAACAGGAGAACAAAAGCCTAAGACTCAACTGCAGAAAAATCACGGCCATTCTAGCGAGGGAATAACGAAGATTACAATGGATTCAACTAAATGGAGAAATCACACAAACCATCTATTAACAAATCAGCTAAATCCAGTTTCTGTTCTAGCTAACCTAAACCCTTCTCCAGCCCCGGTCCTGACATTTTGAGGGCCCTAGGCAAACGATAAAATAAGGGCCCCTTATTTTTTTATTTTTAAATAAATATTTTTACTTCATGTTAATCAAACAATTACTCAATGCGTCAGTAGAAAAAGAAAATTATGAGAAATATAAATAAAATTTAACTAGAAAATTGGAAAATAGTTAGAAGATTAAAAAATCTTATCTATTATATAGAAAGTGCAAGGAAATTATATTACATAGAAGTTGGATCCTAAAATATTAAACATGATATAAACAAATTTATACATAGCTTTTTTACCTTATAAACATTCATTGCTAGTAAAATTATAGAGCATAGAATGAGGGTTATGAATAACCACTATTCTAAAAATTCCCGCCTAGCTCCGTCTAGTCCCCGCCTAGACGCTAGAAGGTAGCCCGCCGTCTAGTCCGCCTAGTCCGCCTAGCCCGTCTAGACTCCCGCCTAGTCTGTCTAGACGCTAATCCCCACCCCACCGCCCTACTAGCGTCTAGCGACTTTTAGAACATTGTGAATAACTATGTTCCAGACTTTTGTCTCTTCCTAATATTATTTTTCTAGAATATTGAATTAAACTTCCCTAAAAGAATTTAATTAACGACTAAATAAACTTCAGAAGAAAAAGCAAGAAAAAACTACAAATAGATCCTTGGCTTAAAAATAAGCTACAAATAGATTCCTCCCTACAAATAGAGCATAAATAGAACCCTTGCTTGTCAACGCCTCTTTTTAATGCGTACCTACAGGATTCCTTTTCCCAATGTCACAGAATGATGACCCAAATATTTATGGTTTTTTATTTTTTTATTTCTCTTGTACATTTCGTGGGCCTTTCAGTTGGCCTAAGAAACCAAAAAAAACAGAAACTAAGGCTATAACTTATAATTGGAGAATTATTTTTGGGCCCCTTTTATTCTGGGCCCTAGGCGGTCGCACCTCTCGCCTAGGCCCGGGCTTAAAAATAAGCTACAAATAGATTCCTCCCTACAAATAGAGCATAAATAGAACCCTTGCTTGTCAACGCCTCTTTTTAATGCGTACCTACAGGATTCCTTTTCCCAATGTCACAGAATGATGACCCAAATATTTATGGTTTTTTATTTTTTTATTTCTCTTGTACATTTCGTGGGCCTTTCAGTTGGCCCAAGAAACCAAAAAAACAGAAACTAAGGCTATAACTTATAATTGGAGAATTATTTTTGGGCCCCTTTTATTCTGGGCCCTAGGCGGTCGCACCTCTCGCCTAGGCCCAGGACCGGGCCTGCGTGCCGTCCGGCACGGACGGCGGGGCCGGATCGAGTGTGTGCTCACGCGAGAGCCCAACCACACACTTATCCACTTACTTGGCCCACTTGTTATTAAGCCCACATGTTTAAACACTTTTAAACAACACACCACATTAATATTTAATCAATGTGGTATAACTTACACTTCATTAACTAATGAAGTAACTCTCCACCAAACTTTGAACATTTATATCTCACTCACCGGAAATCGGTTTTGAGCCTATAAATATACCACGTTCATCTACTCCGCGAGTAGAACAATAATCTAATATTTAATTTATATAATAAATTAAATATTTGTTATTATTTATTTGGTCAAAAACCAAATTTCCAACGGGAGGAAGGTGATGGGGAGGAGAATGTGAGTTCGGAGGATGTTACGGACGCCGGAAATGGCGTTGGTACCGTCGGAGTCGACGGAGCTGGTGATCGTAAGAGTTCGACGGACACAAAAGCAGTAGCACACGGAATATGCAACAACTTTTGCTTGATGATCGTTTTGTTTGTCGTTGGAGCCGTATGCTCTTTCATTTCTCCCTTCTTCCTCACCATGGATGCATTTTCGAGGTACTGTATGTCACTCAGCTAGCTCTTTGAATTAATTTCAATTCTTCTTCTTCGTTTTTCTTGGATTTAATTTTTAATTATTTTATATTTTATGGAATTAGGTTACGCTATGGTGCATTGGCTGCAGTCTCGTTCTTAGTGGTGTCTATCATCGGCTATAGATTCCGGCGCAGCTACCTTCTTAGGACAACACCTAAGTTGTCGGTGCGGTTGATGTTCATCATCCTCAGCTCGATTCTCACCAACATAGTAGCAAACCTCATAGAGACGTCGGACCAATATTACTACGCCTTCACTTTCATTGGACTGGCAGTATTTTGTTTGGTGGAGCTTGCTCAGCCCACATGCGACTATGGGGTGATGCAGTTTAGCCATCCCCCTCCATGGCCTCGCCTTTCATTGGTCCTACATTCCGGCTTGCGCTATACCATTGTTCTGCTTGCCAACTCAGTTATTCTTCATTGAGTATTTCGACGAGGACTATCAGAGTACTGATCCCCTTACGGCTCCATTGCTAGGTGGTGATCACATGGTTTGATGCATTACTCAAATTTGTCTATAGTGTAAATGAGAAAAAAGTTTTGTGTACCTGAAAAATCTAACCTAGTAAGTACGTAGTAGTCTTTTTGTTTCCAAAATCAAAAATGAATTCTTTTCAATTTGTAAGTTGTTACCCAAATATAGATTTTAATTCGAATCATAAATACAATATTCAATTCCCATGCATGCACCCTTCTTTCCTTCATAGCAACGTGCCTGTGAAATATAGGACTAACAAAATGTATTTTTATTATATATGGGTGCGTTTATTAGGATAAGGCAGGATAAAGTAGTTTAAATTTTTTTATACCATTTTATACCTTGTTTATTTTGAAGTCTAAAAAATCCGATCAGGTGGTCTTAAATCTCCGGCAGCTCGCTATCACTCGATATCCTTTACGATGGTATAATATAATTTTATACCACGATTATTATTATTATTATTATTATTATTATTATTATTATTATTATTGCATCCATTTTTTAAGTCGTAAAAGGTGGTATAAAATTATCACACATGTTTCTTAGGTATAATATTATCCGATGGATTAATACAACGGCTGCCCGGATTTTTATACCGTCTGATTGGATATTTTATACATCAAAGTAAACGCAGTATAAAGTGGTAATAACTTTTATACGGAGTACTTCCTTTTACATCATTATCGGAAAAGTAAACAAGGTTTTATATTATACTCCATCCATTTCGTTCAACAGACTACATTTCATTTTGGCAATTTTGTCACGCTTTTTCACGCTTTTTGATGATAGGTTTTAAAATGGATTTTTGAAGATTTTTTTCTTTTATGGGATACTACGACTGTCAGAGTATCCCGTAAAATAAAAAAATCTTCAAAAATCCATTTTAAAACTCATCATCAAGAAGTGTGGAAAAGTGCGCCAGAATTGCCAAAATAAAATGTAGCTTATTGAACGAAATGGAGGGAGTATAACATTATACACACCTATTATTCCTTCATTTCCTACAAAGTAAATATCATATAAAAAATATAGGTCCTACCACTTTATACCACATTATATTATCCTTCTTTATCCTGTATAAAATGGTATAAAAAGTAAACGCACCCTACTAGTATTTAAATAATTTATGTAATATGCAAACTCATTGATTGTTTGAACCGACCTTGGGTAAATGAATATTCCTTAATTAATTATGTTTTTTCCCCCCTCTCAATTGCATGTTAATTAGACGTGTCTTACTTGAAAAGATGCAATCCTTTTGTTTTATTTTTATACATTCTAATAGGAATAAAATCAGAAAGAAATTAGTTAGAGTGAAAGATACACCAGGTGCACTTCAAGTAAAACTTAAAAGAAGAAATTAATACTACAACAAAAATGTCCTATAACTACACCCTTTTCGTGACACTATTACAAATGTGTCATTATAAGGGCTCTGTCGTGACGTCAAATTTTTCCTATAGCCCAATTCGACATTTGGTTGACGCTATAGCAACACACAAAAAATTGTGCCCTAATATTGACCAATTATGACACGGCTATGTGTCTTCCAATTCCCGAACGTGAGAGACAAAAGTCATAAAAATGAATTTTTAATTCCTAAATATATTCCTAACTCCTAAGCGCGAAATTATCCCCCCAATTTTTTTTGTTCTTTTTGTAGTAGGAAGTTAAAAGAAAAAAACGCGAAAAAATAAAGTTAAAAATAAAAAGAAACTGCTCTCAACCTCTGTTTTCCGATAGCCAATTTTCTTTCCAATTACTTTACGAATCTAGCAACGATGAAGTTTTTCCCCAAATCTTTACTTTATAGTTCAATTCCTTTACCCAATTCAACAAATACAGAAACTTCCCCATCAGACATCCCAATGAATTGGTGAAAGGCAGTAGGGTTCGTGAGAGAGCGCAGTGCAGAAACAGTTTTGGGGTATAGACTGTTCGGAGGGCAGCGTTTAAGGTGTGCGCACGATGATGATTCGGTTAAGATACGAGGAGACGGTAGAGGTATAAACGTTTCCCTTCGAAGCTTTATCCCGCTTGCACGAATTCTCCCTATGAAATTTTCTGGTGCCGTTGATTACTCTTTTGTGCCAATCTGGGCAGAACTGAATTGTTTAATATATTTATATGAGTATCATCCTTATAACGGAGTAGTATATTTGTTATTCATATATTTGTGCCAATCTGGACGGTTCTATTATGTTTTTTACTTCCTCTATCGTTAATTATGCGTCTACTCGCTGCTGGCAATTTGTGCTATGATCTTAGTTTCTGTTTTACTTTTGTCAAACTTATGGTGATGATTTCTTGCAAATAATCTTATGATATAGGTTTATTTATTATATGTGTTCTCAATTTGTCTATGTTATAATGAACAGAGAGATGGATTGGATTTTCCTGCTCTTATCTTTACTGCAAGGTAAGACATTTTCTCATGTTTTCTTATATGAAAAATTCTCAATTTCTTATATTTTATATACTCCATATTACTCTTTGGATGCTTGAATTTCGTATTTACTTGTTACAGTTGTCAAGCTTCTAGTTTGCTTATATTAGTATCATAGTTAAGAAACAATATCTCTTCTTATTCTTTGAATTTATTTGGGAGATCAGGAATTTTCAAGTTTTCTTATTATGTGAGATGATACACTTAGTTAGTCTCTAGGCGAAGATGCTCAGATTGTGTTCACAATTTTATTAAGCAGTGGATCTCTCATATTTGCTTCTACTCGTGGATACAATTATCAATACTCCAGTCTCATTTTGCTAGCTTGTCTTAAGCGTGAATTAACTAATATATTTGCATCTATCTTGATAGCTGTCATGGGGTCTCATAACATTTATCTAGCATACAAACCCATTGATTATCGAGGTGAAATCTTTATTTTCTTCTATGGTTCTTCAACATGCATAATAATTTTTTTATTTTACCATTGAAGAGACACATTTGGGAGTTATGGGATACAATCTAATTCATTTATATGATGCTCTACCTTTTTTTGCCTTTACCATTTTGAGGAAATGACTTCTAGAAGTACTGCACTTGTTGGACATTGTTCAATCTAAGACTTCACTGTTGAAGTATACACTTTCAGTCTATGAAATCTAGGAATTGACTCTTTGTAACTTTTGTACGATTAATACGAAAAAAAAAAACTCACATCAATACATTCTTAGCAATTTGAATTAACTTATAAATAATCTTCTGCAAATATATGAATATTTTAGAATTGTTTTCAAAGTAAACTGCAGCTGTCTTCTTTCATTATTTTTCAATGTTGATGTGTTCTTTTAATACTTAACTAGTTTTTCCTTATTTTACAGATTGCCGCTTCATGAGTTTTTCTTCCAACAAGCCTTTGAGATACTTGCTTCTCTGGTATGCAATATAGTACTACTTTACTTTTGGAAATCAAATTGATATATGAGATTACATTTATGTCATATAAAGTATATGTTGTTAAGTGCAGAGTATCACACACAGAGGATATGACACAACTTAAAGATCTGAAGGTGTTAGTACATTCTCTGAGCTTGGAGATTCTTGCGCCACATGGATTGTTTAATTCTTTCAACTAAAAGAGATTTGCAGAAGGCATCCGATAATGTAGCTACTCACACCTTATGGAGGAAGAACTCAATTACTCCTTTTTCCTTTTGGTAGGATGATAATGTAGCTTCTATATATAGACTCTTTTCTTTTTTTTATATATATTTTGGGCAGAGATTGTATAGATTGTTTTTTTTTTTTTTTATAACATTTGATATCATTTTGTAACCAGAAGTCACTTTTTATATTTGAAATAAATAGAATATTGCAGTTATATTGGATAAGTTATAATTTGGAAATTGTTTGTTTAATTTATTCTAATTTAATAAATTAAATAGGAAATTTATTAATTAAAAAATGTATCGGTAAAAAATAAGAAAAAGGCGTCATAGGATGTCACAATAAATCAAGAGACGTGACTCATACAAAAACCTAAAGCGACATTCTTTAGTGGCTTTATAGCTAAAACGACCTATAGCTACACCTTGACTAGCGACACAAACAATGAGTGTGGAGATAGGTAAGATGTTGCTATAGGACACCTTTAGGGACAATTTTCAGTGTCATTAAAATCAGATTTTGTTGTAGTATATTGATTTTATTACTTTTTGTTTGGTTTAAGTAATAGATTTTATTATCCAATCCCTAATTATTACCTCTCAAGGAGGAGAGAAAACAATGAGAATGAGAAGGGAATCCCCTCATAAATTACTCATTTCTACTATTGAACCAAACACTTTATAAAAGTAATCATTATTATTACCATTTTCTTACTTGATTTGATTTCATTCTCTTTCCGTTACCTAATTTGAAATAATAGAATTAGAGTTTTGGGACACTATTGAGACATCTAATTGGAGATCGAGGATCTTAAGCCTTAATTTGGACTTTTACGGTATGGAAATTTGATTCGGTTTCTATGAACTACAATACATGTATATGCTCAGCTCCTTTAAAATTCTATGCCAAAATTGCAAAATAATATTTTCTTTATCTTTTTTTTCGCCTTTAAAATATATAATGGGAGAATAAAATGTACAATTAAAAGTAGAATTAAATACATATGAACTGATTTGTACATTATGTGTGCAGAGAATAGTCTGCTGCCCTTAACTCTTTCTCTCTCCCCTCTTTAATTTCTTCTTTTAAGTTTTACTTGAAGTGCACCTGGTGTATCTTTCACTCTAACTAATTTCTTTCTGATTTTATTCCTATTAGAATGTATAAAAATAAAACAAAAGGATTGCATCTTTTCAAGTAAGACACGTCTAATTAACATGCAATTGAGAGGGGGAAAAAACATAATTAATTAAGGAATATTCATTTACCCAAGGTCGGTTCAAACAATCAATGAGTTTGCATATTACATAAATTATTTAAATACTAGTAGGGTGCGTTTACTTTTTATACCATTTTATACAGGATAAAGAAGGATAATATAATGTGGTATATACTTGTTTCCTTTTCCATACCCAAAAAATCTTGAACCAAAAATGAGCTAAATGCAATAAAGTAAGCAGCCAAGCTATATCATCAAGAGTCCATCAATTAATATTATCAAAAGACTGCATGCTTATCTCATGCAATTGTTTTATCAATTTTATGCATGTGTTCTCATGCTTGTGTAATCGTGTATAATACCAAATCATAAAATTTTAAATTGAGAATACTATATCTATAAATCTTTATATTCACATGCATTTTTATGTTTAATGTATTTATCAATTATATTTTTGATATTTAAAATATTTAAAATTGAATAATTTTTTTTTCATCATTTTCAAAAAGTGGCTACTATTTATGTTTTTTTTATTTTATTTTACGAAAGTAACTATTTTCACATTTTTCCCCTCAAAAACTAAACCCTAAATTATTATTAGCACTTTTATGTACTATTACTACCTCCTCTATTTACTGACCCTTTTTTTTGGCACGTGTTTCACGTTTTTCGTTGATAAATTTTAAAATGGATTTTTGAAGTATTTTTTCTTTTACGGGATACTACGGGTGTCGTAGTATCCTGTAAAAGAAAGAATACTGTAAAAGAAAGACTACTTCAAAAATTTATTTTAAAACTCATCAACAAGAAGCTGGAAACGCGTGCCGAAAAAAGAGGGTCAGTAAATAGAGGACAGAGGGAGAAGTATTCTTCTGGAAATTACGAATGAGTTTCGTGTTGTGTAATATTTAATGCTACTAGCAGTGATTACGTGCGTTGCACATATAATATTTCGTTTAGTGTACCTTTGTAATATTTTTAATTTTTCACTTCAAAAGAACATTTTCAAGCTTACATCCTTGAATAATAATTGAAAACTAATCTGATACGCAGTTATTTAATTAATTTATATACTTTTTGTAATGGTTAAATTAAAAAAATATTAAAAAATGAGTTTGACATGTGCATTGCATTATAAGTGCAAAATAAAATAAGTTCTTTAATGAAAATTAGACTAATAAGACTCATCATCAAACAATATATACGTATAACCAATAATAAAATTATTCATGTATTGTGGATTTTGATATACCAAAAGCAGAATTTGTGTATTTCAATGAGTATACAATTGTTAACCTGAAATTTGAAGTTAAAACAGACTTAAAAAAATATATCTGATAGGATATGGCCCAACTCCTAGGCCCAAAGCATTAGGCCCAATATAATTAGGCCCGGATAAGCTCGGCCCACGAAGCTCGGCCTAATTGAAGACTATCACCGAGGCAACCAAGACTCTGACATTGACTACAACTCAAGCTCAAAAGGAGATATAGAAGCTCGATGTTTATCCATGAAGGATGAGATCAAGCCAAAGAGTCCAAATAGGAGAAGGATTCGTATTATAGTCGAACTCTATGTATTTGTATATAAATAGGGGTTTAGAATAGATTGAGGAGGGGGAACAATCTTTGTAAGCTACACATACTTACTAGCAATAACATCAATACCCTATTTTGTTCCGTGGACGTAGATCTATTCCGGTAGATCGAACCACGTAAATCCCTCGTGTCTCTTTACTTTCGTGCTCATTAATTTCTTGTCTACGTGCATTAATCATCCTTGAAAAACAAGATCGATCACTGGCGCCGTTTGTGGGAAGCGAGAATTTGTGAATTCCGATCAAGAATTTTCAAGGTAAAGCAAATCACGATGACAGGTAGACCTACACGATCTGCTGCCGCTGCTGCCAAGGAAAAAAAAACCCAGCAAACCAGGCAAGATCCGGCAACCAATCCACCGATCAACGAGGCTGAAACAAGTCAAGTGCAGGATAAGGATCCCGCTATGAACAAACGCCCAGGGAAGGAGCATGTGAAAGACAAAACCTCAGATGGACATGTCAATCATATTCCGGTCGACAAATTCGGCCGTGAAAGAGAAGGTCTCGGCAGCAGCAAGGAGGATGACCTATCAAATTTTCAGCATGAATTTGATGATGTTGTTACAGCGTATCTGGCAAAAAATTGGGGAGATTTCCCGAAGTTCGCTAAGCAGCAAAGAGAACGCAATTGTGGAGACTTTCCTTCGCACAACAACGATCGAGAGCACGAGGATACATCCGGATCGAGACACCGGAAAAAGTCCCCAAGCGTCAAAATCCTTGGCGCACGCGACACCAGAATTCCTCCTAGGCGATTTGCTGATGATCGTCAGGGACACCCTAACCACGATTCACCTCGGCGTGATGCCATCCCACCTCGTTGCTATGCTGATTCACCTCGACGCGACGCAATTTCACCTCACTGCCGTGGCGATTCACCTGGGCGTGACGAGGATAATTACCAAGGAGGAAGGTTTGGCGTATATGGGAGAATCTCTATGCCTTTCACCAATCGAATCCTCTACACGCCCCTCCCGACTTCGTATAAAGTTCCGCCGGTGAAGCCATACAACGGATCGTGTGACCCAAGGAATTTCTTGTCTCAATTTTAATAAAATATGGTCAACCAGGGACTCAGTGATGATATTTACATGTGCAAGGTCTTCCCGAAATTATTGGTGGATAACGCACGAACGTGTTTCGATAGCCTACCACCTCGTAGTATTGGGTCATATGATGAGCTGATAGATGCCTTCGAACGGAGGTTCTTCCAGAAGGCCGAAGTCAAGACCACTGCGGCACATCTACTTACTATGAGGCAAAGGCGAGGCGAGTCTATCAGTGACTTTATGACCAGGTTCAATGAAGCAAGCCTGAAGGTCGAGCACCTGACGGACGAAGTTCTTATCTCGGCTTTCCAAAATGCTATCCAGTCGAGTGCCCTATTTAGAGAGCTCGTAAGAAACGAGCCCCGTACTGCGAGGCAACTATAGAGCATAGCTGATCAGTTCGCCAAAGCTGACGAAGCCGACAGGCGCAAGCGCGAAACTAACAGGGCCGAGCCGTCAGATCGGAAGAAGGAAGATCGTAGTGACCGAGGCCAAGGTCGGCGAAGTGCTCTCGACAGACTCCAGCGGGCACCAATTGAGTCCAGGCTCGGACCCCGGCAAAATCCAGAAAAAAATTAGTTCACACAACTGTCGAAGCCGAGGACAGAAATCTACGAGCTCCACACTAATCTGTTCGAGAAGCCTGCACCTATGACTAGAGGAAGATCGAAATGCCGATCCAAGGATAAGTATTGCCGTTTCCACGAGGACTACGGCCACGATACGGAGGACTGCTGGAACTTGGCGGCAGACATCGAACACTTGGTGCGCGACGGTACACTTAAAAAGTACCAAAGTCGCGGCCAAAATGAGGCCCGACCTAAGAGCAACAGAAAAAGAAAGCCGAACAGAGGGGGGAACAACTGTGCCCCCCACGACAAAAGACCAAAGCATGAAGATGATGACAAAGATGAAGAACAACCTCAGTTCGACGGAGTTGTCACAGCCATCACCGGGCTCCCACAAGGCACCACGAAGTCGTCACTCAAGTCCGAAGCCCGAAGTCCCCAGACCGATGAACCTTCACAAAAAAGGTTCAAGAAGGACGGGGCCATCACATTCTCTGAAAAAGATCCCGTTCCATCAATTATGCCTCACCAAGATGCCATTGTGATCGAAGCCGTGGTGGCCAATAAGCTTGTTCAACGAGTGTTCATCGATAGTGGGGCCTCGGTGAGCGTACTCTTCAAGGATTGCTTCGACCGGTTAAGGATAGAAGAGGCACGTCTCACACCAACGACGATCCCCCTAAAGAGCTTTGTCCAGCAAGACACGCAAATAGAGGGGATCATTTAACTTGCTGTTACGGTGGGGAAACATCCGTTGTCATCCACTAAAATGATAAACTTCTTCGTCGTGAAGGCCAACTCTCCCTACAACATCATTCTAGGAAGAGATTGGTTGGTGGCGGTGAAGGCAATCTGCTCGGCATACCACTTAACAATCAAAACCCCATCAAGGGGTGGAGTGATCGTAATTCGGGGGGATCAAAAGCGAGCTAAAGAATGCATGCAGATTGCCCTACGAGGTGTTGGAACACCTCAACATCCGCAGAGACCCGAGGAGTTGGAGTTGGAGCTCGGGAAGACACCTGCATTCAATGAGCCAGTGGAAGATGTGGCACTATATGAAAATGACCTGTCTAAGGTCGTCAGAGTAGGCTTCGCTGGTGGGACCGAACTCCGTAAACAAATCGTCCAACTTCTTCGGGAATATAGAGATGTCTTCGCTTGGTCACCCCTTGACATGACTGGGGTGGCACCAAGCATCATCACACATCGGCTGAATATAGATCCACAGATAAAACCAGTTCGGCAAAAACAATGAGTGTTCGCAGGTCATCCATGACGAGGTGCATCAACTCTTGAAAGCGCAAATCCTTTTCGAGGTCAAATACCCAACATGGATCGCAAACCCGGTGATGGTGAAAAAGTAAGGAGGAGGGTGGCGGATGTGTATTGATTACACTGATCTCAACAAGCACTGCCCTAAGGATTGCTACCCCCCCCTAATATCGACAAGAAGGTCGAAGCTCTCGTCGGCCATACAGTCTTCAGCTTCCTAAATCTATACAAAGGGTACCATCAAGTCTTAATGAGCGATGAGGACACGCCAAAAATAGCTTTCATTACAGACTTCGGTGTTTACGCGTACAAGAAGATGCCCTTCGGACTCAAGTATGCGGGAGCAACCTACCAAAGGATGGTCGACAAAATATTCGAACCTCACATCGGCAAGATCGTAGAGGTATATGTGGATGACATCGTCGTCAAAAGTAAAGAGCCGACCACTTGTGTTGACGATCTAAAGGTCGTCTTCGGTCTCCTTAGCGAGGTAAACCTCAAGCTCAACCCCGAGAAGTGTACTTTTATGGTCCGATCTGGAAAATTTCTAGGGTGCTAGGTTTCTCAAGAGGGACTGAAAGCCAATCCATCCAAAGTCCGAGTTGTCCAACAAATAAAGGTGCCGAAAACCATTCATGATGTGCACAAGTTAACGGGTTGCTTGGCCGCACTGAGTCGTTTTTTATCAAGAGCCGCTGAAAAGCAACTCCCTTTCTTCAAGATCTTGAAAAAAGCACCGGACTTCGAGTGGAAAGACGAACACATATCGGCATTTGAAGAGCTCAAAAGGTACATAGCCAGTCTCCCGACCCTATCTGTCCCAAGGGAAGGGAAAGTTCTCTCCTTATACCTCGCGGCTTCAGACGAGGCCATAAGCGTGGTATTAGTTCGGGAAAAAGAACGTCGTCAGTTGCCCGTCTACTTCATTAGCCGAGCCCTCAAAGGGCTGGAGACGAGGTACCAACCACTAGAGAAGGTTGCACTGGCGCTAGTAAACACAGCAAGGAGGTTGCGACCTTATTTTCACGCACATACCATACAAGTCCTGACCGACCTTCCACTTCGCCAAGTACTGACGAAGCCTGAAGCATCGTGGAGAATTGCTAAATGGGCAGTTGAGCTCGGAGAGCATACAATCAGCTTTTGTCCTTGTCAGGCCATTAAGGGTCAAGCCCTAGCCAATTTCCTAGTAGAGGCCGAATTCACGGAGGTGACGAGGCCGCCTGAACACCCCCTAGCTAAAGCTGAGGCCGAAGCGCCAAAAGAACCACCCAAAGATTGCTGGAAAGTCTATGTGGATGGAGCTTCAGGACACGCGGGAAGCGGTGCCGGTGTCATACTACTCAGCCTAGATGGCATAGAGATGACATACGCACTTCGGTTCACCTTCCCAACAACAAATAATGAAGTGGAGTATGAAGCCTAGATCGCCGGACTTCATCTAGCTCAGACTCTTCAAGTACGAGCTGTACAAGTTCACAACGACTCCCAAGTCATAGTGAGCCATATGCTCGGCAGGTACGAGGCAAAAGGCGACAGGATGAAGAAATACCTCCACAAGGCTAAGAGCATGCAAGAAGGCTTCGCCTACTTCGAACTACTTCGAATTTCGAGGGGAGAAAATAATCGAGCTGATGCCTTAAGCAAGTTAGTGTCGTCATCTACGAGTTCTCCAGTGGAAGAGGTCAAGTGCCAAAGTATAGATGAAGCCGAGGTCTACCAAGTACATAAAGATGAGCCGAACTGGATGACTCCCCTTCGAACTTATTTGGAGAAAGGCGAACTACCGAGTGATAAGCTCGAAGCTAGAAAGATCTTGAGCAAATCTCCAAAGTACACTCTAGAGCAAGGAGTGCTGTACAGGAGATCATATCTTCGGCCTCTCCTAAGATACGTAGGGCCGAACTAAACGGACTACGCATTGCGAGAAGTGCATGAAGGATCGTGCGGAAGTCACATCGGAGCACGAATGTTGTCAAAGAAGGTGATGAGGTGGGGATACTACTGGCCGATGATGTTCCAAGATGCAATTGACCTCGTCAAGAAGTGCCCGAAGTGCCAGATCCATGCGACGGTGCCGAGGTTACCCCAGTCTGACCTCGTGAGCATGCAAAGCCCTTGGCCATTTGTGCAATGGGGGATAGATATCGTCCGGCCATTCGACAAAGCCCCAGGACAGCTCAAGTTCCTCATCGTAGCCATTGACTATTTCACCAAATGGGTCGAGGCCGAACCCTTGGCAAAGATTACGAGCAAGAACGCCCTCAACTTCGTATGGAAGAACCTGGTATGCCGCTTTAGTGTCCCTCACATCCTCGTCTCGGATAATGGAACACAATTCACAGATCGAACATTCAGAGAATGGTGTCAAGGGCTTCATATCCATCAAAAGTTCACTTCGGTAGCTCATCCTCAAGCGAATGGCCAAACCGAGGTTACGAACAGAACAATTGTTAAGGGACTAAAAACTCGCCTCGACAAAGCCAAAGGAGATTGAGCAGCAAATTTGCCCCAAGTACTATGGTCGTATCGAACAACTCCCCGGACCTCGAACGGTGAAACACCCTACAGTTTGGTGTATGGAACCGAAGCAGTGATCCCGATAAAGATCGGCTTGCCGAGCCCTCGCACACTCAACTTCTCCACCGAAGCCAATGAGGAAAGACTTCGAACCGATCTGGATCTGTTGGAAGAAAAGCGAGAGCTAACCTACATAAAGGAAGCTAAGTACAAGCAACAAGTAGCTCGGTATTACAACCAAAGAGTGAAGTATCAGCAATTCCAAGTAGGCGACCTCGTACTTCGAAATAATGAGGTCAGTAAAGCATAAAAGCTCGGCAAGCTGGAAGCCATATGGGAAGGACCTTACCGAGTTGAAGAAGTCCTCGGCAAAGGATCATACAAGCTCGCCCATTTATCCGGTGAGCCAATACCCCGAACATGACATATTTCTAATTTAAAGAGATACTTTGCATAGGTGGATGGGAGTAGGGTTAGTCATTTAGTTCATATAGGTCATGAGTTAATTTAGGTTGTCCTGTTATTTTATTTCAGCTTTGGTTTTTATTTTATTAAAAAAGTTATTTTCTTTTAAAATTGGTCTTGCATATTTCATTTTGCACATCTTCTTTCCACTAATGCAAATTATCTCGTTTCATTACTTAAAACCCTGACGAGGGTAATTAATATCCTTTTAAGGATAAAAATAAGCTCCAATCATGGAGTAACACCTAAACGCGCGTAAGGGGACCACCCCTATCGATGAATTCGACAAATAAGGAACTATGATACCTTAACCTCGTCTTGTGACGAGGACGGGTTATATTAAGGCCAAACTTCGTCTTTTGACGAAGTGAGCCAATTAAGGCCAAACCTCGTCTTTTGATGAAGTGAGCCAATCAAGGCCAAACTTCATCTTGTAACGAAGTAAGCCACTCAAGGCCAAAATTAGAAGAAGAAAATTAAAGCCGAACTTCGTTAGTAACAAAGAGAGCTGTATAAAGAAACTTCATCTCAAATTTAAGAGCCACCGAAAGTAAACCTCGTCCTTAGACAAGGATGAATTATTTCAAGCTTACCTAGGGAGAACTACCCTATTCAAAAACAAGGATAAAAGGCTTGACAACAAGACTTACGTAAAAATCCCACTTTATTTCATGTAAGAGGGAAAATGTACAAGTATTGCATTATGAAGGCGAGGAGCCCGGAGGCCAACTAAAACTAAGCCAATCTCTGGCAAAATCCCTACCAGAGTTGAAGTTTAAGATATCATCTATACTAAGCTTGCCTCAACCTCGTCCTTGAGCTAAGTTCCGACCTCTGGCTCGGCTAACCTGAGTACCTCGACCTCGGGTATTCTGGATCACTCGACCTCGACCTCGACCTCGTCCGGGTGCTGGTCTTCGCTCTTGACTATAAAACTCTGAAGAGTGACGTTCGACAAACCTAGGAGCAGGATTAGCCGAACTTGAAGAATCACCCTCCAAGAATTCCCTGGAAGTGCGGTCAAGAATCAAGTTAGATCCATGGGTTGCCGAAGTCGAATGCTCAGCCTCTAACAAGATACGACGTTTTAACTTCGGGCAGCGGTCCAGAACTGTCTCATAGATACTTGCTACTCGCACGAGTTCCTTAAACTCATCCCGAAGCTGCCAAGAGTCATCCCCATATTGATTACTGTAGCTTCGACATCGAGCTTTGAGGTCCTTGACCTTATCACAGGTCTCAGAAATTGTGGATCCTCCAGCTCGATGAATAATGGACTCATACTCTGCATGCTCCTCAATAATCAGCTCGGACTTTCGAATCTCATCCTCGGCAATTTCAAGCTTATCTTTAAGCTCAAGAAGCCGAGCATGTAGCTCGTCATGCCTCTCTTGAGCAGCGACATGTCGCACTTCGGCTTCATCTTGCACATGACCAAGGACCCCCTTCAAGTACACAATCTCTTGATTTTTGGCCTCGAGGATTTGAGACAAGTTATTGATTTGATTGACATATAGAGTAGCATCAAAAAGGTGGGGAGACGAAGACTACAAGAAAGAAACAGATTTAAATACAAATTGGAATCTTTATTAATGCCACTTTGGCATAAAGGAACGACATCCTAATGATGCCGAAGTACATAAGGCCTACAAAAAAAAAAAAAAAGAAAAAAAAAAAAGAGGAGGATCAGCTACTGACCCCTCCAGAGGTCGTCTCCTCCTGCCCGGGCTTTTGGGGATCGGCCTCGACATTCTCAGATTCGTCAATCACCGGCTCCATGCCTAAGTTGGCGATTGTCTCCTCAAGAACCTCGTCCTTGTCCACTGGGCAAGCCCGGATTGCTTCGGGCGTCAGTACAGACGACGACGAGGCAAGAGACTCCAAGACGGGAAAAGCTTTAAGGCCCTCCGTCAAGGCCCTCGTGTAATCACGAAGCAGAGCCTCTTTGGTTATCACCTCGTACCCATACTTGGATTTATCTAAGTCTGGGTAGTCCACAACAATCTCGTCGATCTTTTCTGACGCCACTGACGACGTCAGAATGGCAGCCAATTCGGTAGCCAGCTCGGAGAACTTCCCAGAGAGGAACAACCTCTCTGCAAAAACACGAAGCACCTGTCCCTGGGAGGACGCTACCTCAGCTATTATTGTGGCCGCCCTGGCCCTCTCCGAGGCCGCCTCGCCCTTCGCCTCTTCGGCAGCCTTCAGCGCGGCGGACTCCCTCTTTTCCGCGTCGCGGACCTTCAGCTCCGCTTCGGCTACTTTCTTCACAAGGTCGCCCTTCTCTTTCTAGAGTCCGGGCCACCTGATCCAACTTATGGTAACGAGCAACCCCATTATTGAGGAAGTTTGTAAGCTCGGCCGCCATATACTCTGCCCCCTGTAATAACAACTCGCGTTAAAAGGCACCAAATAATAACCAAATAAATGTACAAGGAGGGAAGGCAAACCTCGGGAAATCCCTATCGACGACCTGCTCCCTAGTCGGTGGACCGACCAAGGACGCCTTCCTCATCCTCGGAGGGTACGACGACTACATCGGCCTCCTTACTCCGAGGTTTCTTCGACCGGGGCGGCGGGCCCAATAACTGGGAGTCGACCACATCAGTAGTTCCCTCTGAAGAGGCTACCAACGTCATCTTCTCTGGCTCGGCTGACCTCTGCCTCTTCCTCTTCATGTCGCCGAAGTTCACTACAAAGCAAAGCATGGATTAAAACAAAAATTCAAGCAGAAATACGCAACACAGAGTAGGGCCTCACCCTTCGTCGGATCCTCCATTGAAATAGGATCAAAAGGGCTCAGCCCCATCATGGCGAGCTCGGCCTCGCAATATTCTTCAAAGACGACGCCGAGCTCCCCTAAACTCCTTTCGAAGGCACCGAATTCCTCTTCGGTGCCTTGATTTCCTAAACTATCGGCTTTCCAAGAACACTGGGGGACCTCTTCAATCCGGCAGAAGAAAAATTTCCTCTGCCAGTTCGGGATTTTAGACTTCGTCTCTATCCTAAAGCCGCGCCTAGGGGATAGGTAAAACCACCCTGTGCTCGGCTTAAGCTGAAAAAACCTAAGGACCAATCCTAGTGTAAGAGGAGACCCGAGGCGACCGGCCTCGATACCAAGAGCAATCAATTGCTTAAAGGAGTTCGGCATAATCTGCCCTAGGGCGATGCCGAATTTCCTGTGTAAATCGGCAAAAATAGGAGAAAGAGGAAAATGAAGACCGCATTTTAAGCAGTCCTCGTACACGGTGAAAAAGCCCACCAGAGGTGCACAAGCCCTATCTTCCGGGCGGGGAGTAAGAAGAAGGGCGGATTTGGGAAATAAATACTTTTTTGCATGTTTTGGATCATCGGTGCGTTCAAAATCGATGAAAATTCGCGATCTTTCCTAAAATCTTCACCCACGGAAGAAAAACATACCCTATGAACTCTAGGGACATGGGAATTGATAGTATAACATTCTACATCTACAAATGGCGACCGTCCCGACGCCGTCGCCGGAGAACCCGATGACGAACCAGACCCCTCATGGCTTCCGCCGTTGTCGGACTGACTAACACGAGAAGAAGAACCCATGACGGAATAACTTACTTGTGAAGGAAGTTGAGATTTCGACGGTGGTAAACGGTGGTGGTGATAACGGCGGTGCGGGATGCAGGCAGCGAAAGACAAGAGAGTTGTGGAAGAGATTTTTGAAATTTGGGAACGGTATTAGAAATGGCGTATCAAAGACGCTTTCTCTTCCTTATGTCCTTTCAGTTTCCCCCACTTCCAATCCAGCCTGATAGGTAAATATATATTAACCATTCAACTAAATAAGTAATTAATAAGCCCAAATAAAAAGGTCCACCAAAGGGCCCATTATGCAGAGGGATAAAAGTGATTGTTAGGATCTGCTCCCACCAGATTCCCTAAACAAGCAGATCCAAATTTGCAGATCTTCCTTGAATCCGCTTCGGCATCTGCTTGGTCAAAGCGCAGATGGTGAATCCTATACAATTGCAAAAGGAATTATATTTTTTACACGTGTCTCACACGTATTAGTTATGTAACTCTATAAGAATATTATTGTATCCTTTGAGATGACTTTACATAAAAAGACAAAAATACCCTTTTCATAAATCATTATTCACCATCGTGACTATCTTTCGATTATAAATAAGAGATGATATACACACTTTAAGGTACGCTCTCTTTTTCTTTCTAAGTTACAGATTCACACACTGGAAGAGGTTTTTTCTCTCTGGAAAACCTCTGCAATTCCACTTCCAGTTCTAAAACTGACTTGAGCGTCGGAGGTCCTTCCCGGAGGACCCCCAACCACTCCTCCGGTGTTGTTTTGCAGGATTTCGTAGCTACTCAAGGTACAGAGAAGCTGGATTTCTTGGAGATATTCATCTGTATTTCTGGGAACTTCGATTCCTTAACACTTCTAGTGTTTTCACTCAAAATATTAGATCCATTTTGGATTTTGACTTTTATGGATCTCGTTGAAGATCTTAGACCCAGATCTATCAACTGACGCCGTCTGTGGGAAATTTGAGCTAGGATGTTGATTTTTTCTTTCATTTTAACGGAAAATCCGTCAAATTTCCTTGACAAATTGATGAATTTTTTAGGCGATTATTGATTGGTTTACTTCTTTCCGGTTTTATAGTTTTCTACGCAAGTGAAGAATTTTCTGTTGAAAAATATTCTTGCGAAGAAAGTCGGAGATCAGAGAAGATTTATTAAATCTCAAACTCTTATTTCGTAAGTAAAAAGTCAGTTTCATTTTCTAGTAGAAGTATTATTTTCGAAAAAAATAATAAATATTATTCTCATGCCTTAAACTTTCCAAGCATGAATGTTTTCTTACATTTTAATTTTAATGAGAAATGTGCTTGTGAAGCGCTACGGAGAGAAGATCATCTTCAAGACCGGAAGAAGGCATATAGATATTTTCAACCACAACCAAGTAAAATTTGGGTGAGTTGGAGATCTTCTGTAGTAAAAGTCATTCTACGGTTTATGAATAGATTTGGATGAAGAGGAACTGGGAATGAAATAAGTGCAAGCTGATAGTAAGTCCTGATAAAATTTCAGGCATTAAGGCCACTGCATTTATTTACCAGCACTTCTACAATCCGATTTAAAAAAAAAAAAAATAAAAAAAAATGCATAAGCATTAAAGGCAAAAGCTAAAGGATAAATCCTGCTTTAAAAAGTGCAGGTACCTAGCCTAATATGCCAAATTCAACAAGCCCTACTAATTAGGCACGTAGACGGGATATGTGAAGGAAATCCTCACATCTCCTCTTCAAAAATCTAGATGCTAAAAAAGCAGATTCCCAAGTATATCAAAAATTGGGAAAAAAATATAAATGGTGAATTAATGGATGTCATGTTATTTTGCATTTTTTCAGAAATCATGAATGAAGATTCTGAAATGGCACGCATAACAACAGGGCTGGATAATCCAGATCTGCAAGATACTCCTCCACCTGGGTTTGAAAGACACCCACACTTGACGTCAACTGCTCATACTGGAAGCAATTTAGAAGGGATGATTCCACCTATGTTGGCTCAGCAATTGACCTTGATGCTCGAAAATGCCATCGAAAAGAGACTGGAGGTGGCGGGATTGAGTGGAAATACCCCAGGCAGTAAGCTAATGAATTATCCCCCAAAAGAGGACAAAGGGAGTAATGGGAAGCAAAAGCATACACCTAACATTACCTCTTCTCTGAAAACCAGAAGAGAAATGGTTAAACAGAACCTAACATCTAAACTACCCGACATGAGGAAGGAGGGAGAATTTACAGATCCTAATTCATCTGAGGAAGAAGAGCAGGGAGTAGAACTAATGCTCGAAAAAGAAGCAAGGGCCGAGTTGACCGACCTATTGCGAAAGCAGATAGCAGATCAACATGAGCAGATGGCTATCATGGCTAAAGAACTCGTAGAATTGAAGAAAAGCCAGAAGGAGCTTGAAAAAAGCCAGATGGGGGAACCTACTTTACAGCCAGAGGGCGGAGCGGAAAGTTCTGTGGCCAAGACCACAAAAAGAACTGAAGTGCCTCAAATTTATATCAATTCAAATAGTCCTTTTTCAGAAGAAATACAGGCAGATCCTCTTCCTAAAAATTTCAAGACAATGGCGTGTGAGTATCAAGGCCAAGGAGACCCCGAGGAGCATCTACTTAAATTTGAAAGCATCTGTCTTTTACATCAATATTCAGATGGGGTTAAATGTCGAGTTTTCTTGACGACTTTAGCAGGACCAGCTCAACAATGGTTTCGGCAGTTACCAAGAAACTCGATACGTTCCTTTGAGGATATGAAGGAGTTTTTCTTACACCGATTCGCCAGTTCTAAGAAAACACCAAAGACACCCATGCATCTCATGACTCTCAAACAGGGCTATAATGAAACTCTGAGAAATTTCATGACTAGATTCAATGATGAAGCGTTAGAAATTCCAGATATAGATCCAAATCTTAAGAAACATGCTCTTATTCAAGGTTTAAGGTCTGGGAAATTTTTTGATTCCTTAATCAAAAAGCCAGCTGGAAATTTTGATGACTTGCTAGCCAGAGCTGAAAGATATGTGCATCTGGAAGAAGCTAATAATTCAAGAAAAGGTGAAGGGAATGATAAAAAGGATAGAAAATCAGATGATAAGAAGAGACCTGCTCCTGATAGCAGAAGGTCTTCAGAAAAAAATGACAAGTTCCAAAGAATTTTCACCCCTCTCACTAAGCAACCAATAGAATTATTGGAAGTAGTAATGAAAAAACCGGGAGTTCAGATACCACCAGGGAGGAATTACCCTCCAAGAAGACCACAATCGGATAAATTTTGTAAATTCCACAATGAGTATGGGCATTTAACAAATGATTGTAGGAATCTAAAGATGGCTATCGAAAAACTCATCCAAGAAGGGGAGCTTCTGGAGTATGTGCGAAAGGAGTCTCATCAAAATAAGAAAAGAAAGGATGATAAGGAAGGAAAGGGCATGGATAAAGCTCATTACCATCTGGATAAGTCTCATTACAAGGAGAACCATCTGGAAAAAAAGGTGTGATTACCATGATTTATGGGGGGTCAGCAGCTGGCGATTCTAATCGCAGCCGTAAAGCATATGAAAGAAAGGCACAAGCTGCCGAAAGACATGGAATTTTCAAAATAGAAAAGGGATTGCCTCTACCAGAAATATCTTTCAGAAGCTCAGATGATATGGCTTTAATCCACCCTCATGAAGATGCACTAGTCATCACTGCAGAAGTAGAATGCTATGACGTGAAACGCATTTTTGTGGATACAGGAGCGGGTGTTAATGTCATATTCGAACAATGCTTTGAGCAAATGGCTATCCAGAAACCGTTGGATGAGGTTGCAACTGCTCTTCATGGTTTTACAGGAGATTCTGTAATGTCCTTGGGATCTATAGATTTGATGCTAACACTAGGGGATGGAAATGTGAAAATCTCCAAACCTGTGAATTTTTTAATAGTGCGGCATAAATCTGCCTACAATATGATATTAGGGAGACCAGCTTTGAATCTTTTTCAAGCAGTTGTGTCTACATATCATATGAAAATGAAATTTCCAGTGGGAAGTAGTATTGGAGAAGCCGTGGGTGATCAGGTCTTATCCAGAAAGTGCTATATTCAATCCATCAAAGCTGGAGAAGCCAAGAAAAGAGTTTTGTCAGAATTTGAAATAGCTAGACAAGGGTCTGAAGCAAAAGATAAAAAGGTAAAACTTGATGAGATAGAAGCTCAGGAGGATAAGATGCAACCGGTAGAAGAAGTTTTGTCAATAGAACTCTTCCCGGGAAAAATTGGTTTCACAACCAAAATTGGTACTCAGATGCCAGATGATGTCTCCAAAGAGATAATCAGATGCTTGAGAAGAAATACTGACGTTTTTGCATTCTCCACATCTGATTTGGTGGGGGTAGATCCTAGTGTAGCACTACATTGTCTAAATGTGGATCCAAAAGTCAAGCCTGTAAAGCAGAAGCTAAGACAATTTGGCTGTGAGAAGGATAAAGTTATAAAAGAGGAAGTATCAAAATTGCTTGGAGCAGGACACATTAGGGAAATTCAATTTCCTGAATGGCTGTCGAATGCGGTCATGGTACCAAAAGGCAATACATGTACTTGGAGAATGTGTATTGATTTCAGAGATCTTAATAAAGCCTGCCCTAAAGATCATTACCCACTGCCAAGGATTGATCAACTAGTAGATTCCACCTCAGGGTGCCAATTATTATCAATGATGGATGCCTACCAAGGTTATCATCAAATCAAAATGAATCCTGCAGATGTCACAAAAGCAGCTTTTGGCGTTTGTGTTGGAACATTTGGTTTTCAGAGTATGCCTTTTGGGCTAAAAAATGTTGGGGCAACTTATCAAAGAATGATGGATAAAATTTTTAAAAGACAAATTGGTAGAAATTTAGAGGTTTATGTCGATGATATCTTGGCTAAAAGCCTGAAAGCGAAAACACATGCCAAAGATATGGAAGAAACTTTTGCAGTGGTTAGAGCTTATCATTTGAAGCTTAATCCGGCTAAATGCTCTTTTGGAGTGCAGTCAGGAAAATTCCTTGGGTATATGGTTACACAGAAGGGGATAGAGGTTAACCAAGCAAAGGTGCAGGCTGTATTAGAAATGACACCACCAAGGACAATTAAGGAAATCCAGAGGCTAAATGGTAGAATCACTGCCTTGAGCAGATTCATTTCTAGATCTGCTGATAAAAGCTTACCTTTCTTTAAAACTTTAAGAAAAGGTGCTAAATTTGAATGGACACCAGAGTGCCAGAAAGCTTTTGAGGAATTAAAGAAGCATCTGGTAAAATTGCCTCTGTTAACTAAACCATTACCAAAAGAAGTTCTATACTTATATTTTGCTATAGGAGAAGAGGCTATTAGCTCAGTGTTAATCAGAGAAGAAGGTTCAGTGCAAAAGCCCATTTATTACATCAGCAAAATGATACAAGGCCCCGAGGAAAGATATGCAGATATTGAGAAAGCCGCTTTAGCAATCATGGTTACAGCAAGAAGGCTTAGACCTTATTTCTTGGCACATAAAGTGGTCGTCAGAACCAATGTGCCTCTAAACCAAGTTTTGGGAAAGCCGGATCTATCTGGAAGAATGGTAAAATGGGCCATAGAGCTGAGTGAGTATGATGTGGATTTTGAAAATAGAACTACCATCAAAGCACAAGCTTTAGCAGATTTCTTACAAGAAACTACAAGGGCAGTTGATTTGATGCAAGAGGTATGGAAGGCATATGTGGATGGCTCTGTTACCAAAGAAGGTGCTGGGGCCGGTATATTTATACAAGCTTCTGGCAACCAAGAATACAAGTTTGCTATAAAGTTCAAATTTCCGACTTCTAATAATGAAGCAGAATATGAGGCTCTGATTAGATGCCTACATATATTAGTAGACTTGGAAGCCTATAACATTATAGTCTACTCTGATTCTCAATTAGTTACCCACCAGGTTTTGGGAACATGTGAAAAGAAAGAAGAAAGGATGATAGCCTATGCTAATCTGGTCAAACATTTGCTCAAAAAATTTCCAAAGTATGAAATAATTCAGATCCCAAGAGAGGGGAATGTAGAGGCGGATAAACTAGCCCGAATAGCAAGTGCCGTAGAGGGTAATTGGGCAGGTGATATAGTGCTAATGAATGCTGATACAAAATCTTACTTCTTGGAGGTGAATGTCGTGGAAAAAATATCTGATTGGAGAGTACCAATTGTCCAGGCTCTAAGATCTGGCCAACTCTCAGAAGGCCCAGGAGCTCCTCGAAAATCCATGTTGGCGAGATTCTTTCTAATGGTAAATTTCTTATATCGAAGATCCTTCACGCATCCATATCTGAGATGCCTTTCTGAACAGGAAGGGGAATATATCCTTAGAGAAATCCATGAAGGGTGCGCAGGAGGGCATACCGGTTTTAAAGATTTAGCAAGAAAGACTCTGAGGGTTGGTTTCTTCTGGCCTAGCATGGAAAAAGATGCTAAGGACTTGGTAAAAAAATGTGATAATTGTCAAAGGCATGGCAGATTGATTCATAAACCAGCAGAAGAATTAGGAGTGATGTTTTCCCCATGTCCATTTGATAAATGGGGCATTGATATCGTGGGTAAATTCCCAACTGCCCCAGGTGGTAGAGTTTTCCTTATTGTAGTTGTGGATTACTTTACAAAATGGGTAGAAGCCGAAGCAGTGGTGAAAATCACTGAACAAACCATTCGGAAATTCTTGTGGAAAAATATTTGTTGTCGGTATGGAATCCCTAGGATTTTGGTATCTGATAATGGAACACAATTCAATGGATCATTAATCCGAGCTTGGTGTCAAGAGATGAAAATTGAGCAAAGGTTTGTGGCTGTAGCTCATCCTCAAGCGAATGGGCAAAGTTGAAGTCACTAACAGAACCCTCCTTGAAGGGATAAAAGCCAGACTGGAAAAGGCCAAAGGAAATTGGGCGGAGGAATTAGATTCTGTACTTTGGTCCTATAGAACAAGCCCCAAAACAACTACTGGTGAAAGTCCTTTTAATTTGGTTTATGGGTCTGCAGCTGTGATACCAGCAGAGGTGAGTATTGAGTCGCACCGGATCTTGGCATACGAGGAAAATCAGAACATAGGGCTCTTAAGGGAGAACCTCGATTTAATTGAGGAATTGAGGGAAAATGCTCGCATCAGGTCTGACAAATACAAGCAGCAGATACGTAACGCTTATAATAAGAAAGTGCAGGTGCGCAGATTTGGAAAAGGAGATCTGGTACTCCGAAGAGCAGATGCTCTCAAACCTACAGGCAAGTTAGAACCAAATTGGGAAGGGCCATATGTGATTACCAATGTTCTAAAAGGAGGAGCATATGAGCTGAAAGATGCTGAAGGGAGAGTTCTGCCTAGGCCTTGGAATATCAATAACTTAAAGAAATATTACACCTAAATTGCTGAAATTTTTGAAAGATCATTATTGTAAAAGGCACCTGTTATTCAAGAGGTTTTTAATGAAATGAGGATATTTTCTTTGTTACCTTATATTTTATTTTTTACTTTCATTAATTTTGTTTTTGCTAATTTTGGCATACTTACAAATTATAATTCTCTCACTCACTTATACTTTACTTGAGGTGGGAGTAGGGGTATACCCTCTGCACTATATTATATAAAACATATATCTATTTCATAAAATTGATTCTCTCTCACTTGGGGCGGGAGTAGGGGAGAGGATATGTTCCAAAATAATTTGGGAACACGGAATTTCATTCCAAATTTAAGGTAAGAAACGAAAAGAATCATCATTTGATAAAGGACTTGATCCGAAGCATTTGCTAAATTAGTTCAGTAAAAATTTAGCAAAATAATATAATAAATGAAACATGTATGCGTAAGCATTTTAGTAAAGGAAGAAGCATCAATAAAGAAATTTGCACGGTCTGAGTTACGCTCATTAAGAAACCCATAGGGCATAAAATATAAAATATAAGATATGTTATGGTCTACTCCAATCAGATTCTCATTTGCAGATCCTAGCTAGCAGGTCTAGCTAAGCATCTGCTCTGAAAAAGTTCAATACAAATGGCTAATTTGTACTCTACTAAATAAGGGAACAGTTGTAGCATGTCCAAAATGCTAATCTAAGCATTACAAAAAAGATAAGTCTGCAAAGCAAAAAATATATGTATATAAAAGATTAGAGAATCAGAGGGAAGGATCAGCATCAGCCCCTTGAGCACCAGCATCTGCGATAGTTGTAGGAATATCAGGGATGATATCCTCGGAGGGAGCTCTGGCGGCGGCAGAAGACTCGCCTGTGATCTCGGAGTTTGCCTCTGGGAAAGGAAGCATTTCCATCTCTTGTGATCCCGAAATATTTTCTTGAGGGGTTGGATCTTGAATTTTGGTAGATAAAGTTTGCCTCTGCAGTAGGCGCTGGCGAAAAATCAAAGAAGCTATTTGCTCTGCCTCTGTCAACTCTTGCTGAATGGTAGGGAGGACATTTTCTATCTACAAAAGATTAAACAATAAAAATAAAAATAAAAGCATTATTAATAAATAAAATATAATATATAATAATAACAATAAATTAATAAGAAAGGAAGAGGCAGGACCTCATCAAAAACTCCCCGAAGAAGTTCGAGCTTTCCAGCCTTTGCTTCGAGCACTGGGAATAAAATCTCTTCCCAAGCCGGGAAAGAGTGAGCATCTGCAGTTGCAGAAGACAATATGCGTGCAGCTTCACGAAGACACTTTAAATACCATAAATCAGTAGGAGAGTCTGGAACATGCAGTTCCAAGGTAGGAGTAGATTTGCGGAGCAGATCGAAAAGTGTCCCCGGATCAATCTCTGACATTCGATCATCGTCTAATTTCAACGTGGTAAAGCAAGAATCTACAATACTCACTATCCAATGCACCAAAGGAGTATTCATTCTTTCCCAAAAATAAGTAGAATGTAAGAAATCTTCTATTAAACCTCCTACTAAAGACTTTAAAAAGGCTTGGCCTGGTGGAGTCATTAGCAAATATGATTTGCACATATACGCACCTTGCATTTGCCCATGAAAAAGACCCTCCTTTTTTCCCATCTCCACACCCTTGTTGAAAGAAGTTTCATTGACTAAGTCTACTTCTTTCTTATGATCTTCATGAGCCTTGATCAAAGAGACCTTGGCAGCTTCATAAATCTTGGTCAAATCAGCCATCTGATTTTGCAGATTCTCTTTTTCCGCTTCAGCTTTTTCCAAAAGATTTAAGTTAGATCGCACTAGGTTATCACGTTCAGCATCCCTTCGCTGTAAACGCTGAACTTCAGCTTCCAAATCAGCTATTTCCTTCTTCATGGCTTCAGCATTCGAGGATGAATTCTCAGCTACAATATTTTGCAATCGGAAATTTTCCTCTTTTAAGCGTTTAACGCTATCCGAAAGCTCTTCAATATGAGAACGCATCAGCTCGTGAGACTGAGCTCGATGACTTTGCATGGCTCTGTATCCCATAGCCTGGTAAAAATAAGAAGTTAATAGTAAAAAAAAAAATAATAATAATAAAAAATAGTGAAATAAAAGAGAATAAGGTTATACCTTCAGTTCGCAAATGGCAGCCTTATTCTCTAAATCTGCCGAGGAATATCGATCTAATTCTAGCCAATCCTCAGCCCTAAGGAGGCTAGCAATCAATGAAGAACTAGTAGGACCTTCAGCCTCAACCAATTTCCCGGGAAAATCAATCTTTATGGAATTCGACGAGTAAGAAGCATAAGGACAGGCCAGACCCTTGTTTCTTAAAGTCTTGACTAAAGGGGGAATTACCACAGGAGCTTCCATAGCACCTTTAGGGGGATGAGGGATATTGATTGGTTGGAAAGGGTTAATCGGAGCCGATGAGTGTGAGTATTTTTGTTTGGATAAAGGAGGGGAAGGGAGGCAAGAATTAGCAGATAAAGATTTATCAGAAGAAAGTTGTGGAGGAGCAAAGATCACAGTAGAAATATCAGAAGTACTGCTTTTTATTTTCTTATCTGTATTGGCAGAAGGGTTGGATTTGTTTCTTTTATAAGTTTGAGAAGAAGTAGAGTTTCCTCTCTTACGAGAAAGGCTAGGGAAATCCTCTTCCCTTAAGGGAGAAAGCTCCATGGTAACGGCATCTAAATTCACTCTAAAGTCAAGAGCAAAATCTAGTAAAGGAGATTCTTCAAGGGAATGAGAAGGAGATGGACTAAAGGGGGTAATACCCAATGCAGCATCTACTCCATGTGCCAGAGGATGAGGTTTTTGTTTGGAAGAAGGGCTTTGTTCCTTTGAAGCTAAATGAGGGGAAGAGATCTGTAGTTCAGAAGAGGTAGGGTTAGGTGGTTTCTGCGTAGAAACTTGTTCTTTTTGCGCTTTACGAGCTGCTGCTTTGCGCTGAAGTTGTTCCCTAGCTCTTGCAGCCAAATCATCACCAAATTTCACACCTGTTCAAAGGAAAGAAATATCATTTTGGAAGATTATAGACATTACTATTTTTTATCCTTACAAAGGACGCAGATGCAGATGCTCAAAGGCACCATTGAATGGAATAAAAATATACACACAGGTCATTACCCATCTTTTGGGACCAAGGAGTCCCTGGTTTTAAACCAAAAAAGGATAAAGCCTCCTCATTATGCACCAAGCTTTTGAGGTAAATGTGATCTTTATCATAGATGCGTAGCAGAGCATTGAGCAACCGTGACTCATCTGAAGTCAATTTGGGAGCTACTGGGGGTGCAGGTCGTGAAGAAAGATCAGAATACAAAGAAGTTTGAAAAATTTCCCAAGGTTCACCATCAGGAGGAAGAATCACTATATAGCAAACATGCCAAGACTTGTCCACAGAAGAGTACTTTCCATAGAATTTAGAAAACCAAGGCATAGGCGAGAAATGAAGATGGTATCCTCTAGGGCGAACATAGTGGCATCGGAAGAAAAGGGCTGTTGTGTCCTTGACGCCTTCAAGAGTTAAATCATGTGAAAAAATATAGCTTTCCTAAAAGAAGCTGGGCTCAATTGATTCAAGGGGATTTCATATAGCTTAGATAACTTAACAAAAAATGGAGGAATTGGAAAACGAAGGCCCGCCTCTAATTGAGCTAACCAGAATACTTTCCCTCGAGGTCGAGGTATCAAGGGACGTTCTTTTTCCCTAGGAACATTGAGAGTGTATCCTAAGGTATTACCCATTTTCGCTAGAAATCTTCGATTCAAATCCTTATCCCTAAAGGAAGATCGATTGTAGTTCATCAAAGGAATAGGAGGTGGACTGGGTTTCTTAAATTCCTTAGACAAAGGAATATCCTTTTCCGTGGGGAGAAACGGCGGAGCACTAGACGAAGACGACATGCCGACAATAAAGAAGGAAAATTGGAGAAATCAGGGAGAAGAGATACCTGCAATGGTAGCTTCCATCTAGAATAAAGAAAGAAAAGAGTTTTCTCTCTATTCTTTTCTCCCCAAAAGCCTTTCGAGCAATAAAATTATTGATTGAAGCACTTCGAAAGTGCGCAAGGAAAAACCTAAGGTTAAAGATGGTTCAGAGCTGGGGAGAGCAGAAGGAGATAATAATAGAACAAGATAGAAGTTATTTATACTAACATCTTATAAATATATTGTATATATATGCGACTGCGTTTTCATTCAGAAGAGAAAAGGATTGCAGATCCTAAAAGAAAGTATGGCTGGGAATGTGTTTTAAAAATAATAATAATAATAATAATATATATATATATATATATATATATATCATCTTTGGGGCATTTTATCAAACACTTACGAGGCACAATTTCAAGTATGTGCTGTCCAGATTTTTTGATGATTCCAGAAACTTCGCCGTCGAATCTGACGGTAATCTAGACAATAATTAAAGGGGAAAGCAACTACCAGCAGATCACAAAAAATCAGGATAGCAAGTGAGGATAATAAGAATCATCTATGTAAGCCACCTAATGAGTAAGTACAATAATAATAAAATATTTATATTATATATATGTACATACAAAAATCGCATCGGGACTTCAGATCCTAAGCTAAAGAAGTGGATAAAAGTAAGGTTGTTGGTAAATTTGGAGGTAATCAACTCTAATTTTCAGTTAACAAAAATAATAAACGAAATGCATAATATATATATAAATATAGGTGTTGGAGTTCCGCGCACATGTCGTCAGATGGACGATGATGGGTTTTGCTCCCATGATCTAATTTCTTTAAATTGGCAATACTAAAATAAGCTCATGGAGCAAAAGGGGGAGTAGTTGATAGGTAAATATATATTAACCATTCAACTAAATAAGTAATTAATAAGCCCAAATAAAAAGGTCCATCAAAGGGCCCATTATGCAGAGGGATAAAAGTGATTGTTAGGATCTGCTCCCACCAGATTCCCTAAACAAGCAGATCCAAATCTGCAGATCTTCCTTGAATCCGCTTCGGCATCTGCTTGGTCAAAGCGCAGATGGTGAATCCTATACAATTGCAAAAGGAATTATATTTTTTACACTGTCTCACACGTATTAGTTATGTAACTCTATAAGAATATTATTGTATCCTTTGAGATGACTTTACATAAAAAGACAAAAATACCCTTTTCATAAATCATTATTCACCATCGTGACTATCTTTCGATTATAAATAAGAGATGATATACACACTTTAAGGTACGCTCTCTTTTTCTTTCTAAGTTACAGATTCACACACTGGAAGAGGTTTTTTCTCTCTGGAAAACCTCTGTAATTCCACTTCCAGTTCTAAAACTGACTTGAGCGTCGGAGGTCCTTCCCGGAGGACCCCCAACCACTCCTCCGGTGTTGTTTTGCAGGATTTCGTAGCTACTCAAGGTAAAGAGAAGCTGGATTTCTTGGAGATATTCATCTGTATTTCTGGGAACTTCGATTCCTTAACACTTCTAGTGTTTTCACTCAAAATGTTAGATCCATTTTGGATTTCGACTTTTATGGATCTCGTTGAAGATCTTAGACCCAGATCTATCACAGCCCAACTTTATCGGGAACCCAACAGGCGCATTAATTAAAGTAACTGACATCCCGTGTTCGTCTTCGGCAGTTGTTTTTCGCCGACCTCGTCTTAACGAGGCGGTACGAACTTCGTCGAATTTCTTTTTCGACGGGGCAAGTATTTTTTGCCGACCTCGTCTTCACGAGGTGATACGTGATTGACTTCATCAACTCTACATTTTGATAGGGCAACACACTTCACTCCTACCTCCGCTATTACCCCTAGATCACATCCTCGCTTCTACATCTTTTTGGGGGGAGGGGATGTGATAGGATATGGCCTAACTCCTAGGCCCAAAGCATTAGGCCCAATATAATTGGGCCCGGATAAGCTCGGCCTAATTGAAGACTATCACCGAGGCAACCAAGACTCTGACATCGACTACAACTCAAGCTCAAAAGGAGATATAGAAGCTCGATGTTTATCCATGAAGGATGAGATCAAGCCAAAGAGTCCAAATAGGAGAAGGATTCGTATTATAGTCGAACTCTATGTATTTGTATATAAATAGGGGTTTAGAATAGATTGAGGAGGGGGAACAATCTTTGTAAGCTACACATACTTACTAGCAATAACATCAATACCCTCTTTTGCTCCGTGGACGTAGATCTATTCCGGTAGATCGAACCACGTAAATCCCTCGTGTCTCTTTACTTTCGTGTTCATTAATTTCTTGTCTACGTGCATTAATCATCCTTGAAAAACAAGATCGATCAATATCCAATACACAATTACAGTGGAGAACAATAATACAATACCTGAAACTAACAGGCACGAACAAAAGATCAACTAAGATGTAAATTATGTAAATTATTCATATAAGTTGCTTCAACATAAAGTTCCTCATATTCTCTCCAAGGTAAATTTTTGTGAATCTCTTGCTTATGAAGGTCATCCTCTGTTTCTCCCTATATCAGTTATTTCGTGTTTAATATATAGTTAATCTTATCATGTTAGGAAATTATCTCAATAATAAAAGGTGTGTAGAATTTCTACATAATAAACCATACAATAATTAATAAGCACATGTGCCAATATTCATATAATGTTAGCAAAATCATGAGAATATAATCGATAACTAATTGAAAATTTGCAGAATAATTTTCACAACCTCTTCCGCCATAAATTCTTAATTCAATAATCTTTTTTTTTGTTGAGAACACAAGGGATTTCTTATGAATCCAATAAATTCGTACCTCTTATAACTTTGATTAACATGTTTAAATTTTATTAGTCATGCATGAAAAGATTTTGATAATATAAGTGACAATATTCTAGATGACGCAAAAATAATTACCGAATATGAATCCTCCACAACAATAAAGTGAATAAAATCTTCAAGATTCACAAAAACACTCAAAAGAAGTTAAAATGAATTCATAGAACAACTTCAAGGAATTACCTCATGCTCAACCTTTATTTTTTGCTATTGGTTTCTTCTTTTCTTTTCTCGTCGATGATAGTGGACGGAATAAGAAATCTCTACCTTGCAAATAACATTCAAGTAATCCCAACAATTAATAAAGTATCAAGGACAATCAAATACATAATTTTTTAAGTTAATTTATTTTTATTTTTCTGTAATTATCAATTTCGTTATTTTAATCCTTGTTACTTGTAATTATTGATCGTGATATTTGATAAATATTTTAATATATATAATGGATCATCACATTTCTTGCAAATATAATAATACTATATTATATCTCTTAAATCATTACAATATTAATACATATCTAATGATTATATATTAATGTATTTATAATTAAATTATAGTATTACCATCTTATATTATTTTCCTTTATATAGGTATTTGAATTAAATAAGAATTAGTTATACTATTTAATGCATATATACTTAATAATAATATTAATATATTAATTATAACACTAAGGGTAAAATAGGAAAAACAAAATTTTATAAACAAGACACTTAGGCTGTGTTTGGTACTAAAGATAAAGGCGGATAACACCATTTATCCAACCTTAAATGTCTGTTTGCTAGCCAAAACTAATAGTCATAGGAGCCCGGGATTATGTCAAGGCCCTTCTCTAAATCACTGTTCTCTTTAGTTAAATAAACTCACCTCACCCCTAAGATTAATTGACCGCATACTAACAGTACATTGGATAAAATAATTATTGCCATCAATAGCCCTCGTTCTCTTCTTTGTTTTTGGTTTACCATCTTTGTTTTGGTTTCTACTCTTTCTTTTCTTTTTTATTAATTCTTTTTTGTTACTTTAATAATATATGAACAAAAAATTAATTAGACTACAAAATATTTTAAAAATAGATTACAAAATAAAAATATATGTAAGTAGTTTACAAACTAAAAATATATAAATAACAAAAATAGATTACAAAAAATAAGGAAATGTTAGATTTTATATTTTAGAGGGATTTTTCTTCTTTAGATACATAAAACAAATTTAAAAAATATATGGTTATTTTTGTACATTTCCAATCTAATCTTGAGTTTGTCATGATACCAAACACCTATTTAACTTATCTTATTTTTTTAATCTTGTCTGCCAAACACTAATATAAATAATTTATCTCACTTTCTATTCATAAAATAATCTCATATTTATGAATCCTGACGAATCATAACTTTCTACCAAACGGAGCCTTATAATAGTATAGATGTACTATAAAATTGTCATTTATCTTTGTAAGAGATAAATATTAACTACAAACTTAAAATATATAAATTCTAATCATTTTTGGCTTGACTGGACAAAAATATACTTAATGAGCCCGTTCACACTCAATAGAATAAGGCTTGATCAAGCTCAAGAGGCTTGTTCGAACCCGAAAGGCTTGACCGAGAGCCCCATTCAAACCCGGCAAGCTGAGGCTCGAAGAGCCATTTGGGCTGGGATTGCTCGATCGAGCCATTCGAGCTCAGGAAGGCTCGATCGAGCCATTCAAGCCCCATTCAAGCTGTGAACAACCATTCGAGCATCTGTGTTCAATCCTACGACCATAGCTTTTAATTCTTTTCCTTCAGTCATTCGAGCGTGCGATGTAGGAGAAGACATGAATAGAGAGAAGGAAGGTAGGGGAAGTAGCAACGAAGGAGGCACGAACAGGGCACGAGTGACTACGGCTCGTATGGGCTCAACCAGATCTGTTCGAGCCATGAATAGTATCATTCGAGCCTCTTACTTCAAGCCAACAATGGGGCTGCACTTTGTTCTTCTCTTTCCGGCATTTTTCTCGAACATTCTGTGTCGTTTAAATTAAACCCATGGTTCATTTGACCCTCCTTCATTTGACCATGGCTCATTCGAGCAGGCACCAATCGAGCCTTGATCTCATTTGAGCCTCCTTCAATCGGCCATGCTTCCTTCTCCTTTATTTTTTCTCCAAAAATCTGCCATCTCATGTAGTAATGGTCGAGCTACCTCCTCACCATCATTAGGCTTGAATATAGTGGGATCGATGCAGCTCGATCGAT